>JAABOM020000012.1:5224305-5246966 GCA_011800125.2 Solanum clarkiae
AGATTTCTCTGTTAGTCTTTTAAAATATTTTAATGGTTTCCTAATTATCCGTAAAATTAGGTGGCGACTCTGTGTCTTCTTCGAATTTCAAGAATTGATTTTACTCAAATAAATTGAGTTTAGATTGATTCTCGATTTTCGAACAATTTTCAATTTTTATTTCAAAGTCGGTCATTTTTCGAGATAACAGCGATCTTATGTCTAAGAGTTTCATTCGATCCTCTTCGATTAAAAATTATTTTTTTTGATACATAATTAAAATTATTTTGTATTTATATAAAATAAATGTCAAATCCCTTTCATCCAAATCATATGTTGTTTTTTTAGATTTTAAACTCGTTAACTGAAAACCTAATTCTGCAGCTGATTGTATCTCTCTCTCTTTTCTCCTCCTATGACTTTCTTTAACAATTAAGTAGAGTGAATGACCTTTCGGTTACAAAATATATTCCAATGACTTTTAATAACTCTTAGATAAAGTCGAATGACTTTTTATTACAGAAACAATCTAATCGTTTTGATGCAATACAGTAAAATTTAAGTGATGATCATCCATGAAATTATCTCGTTTCTCCTTCTTGCTCTCCTCAATTTCACCATAGAAATAAGAAACAAATCCACAGAGAGCTAAAAAAATAGCTATTCCTTTTTCAACTTGAAATTTTTCATGAAATAAAATTATTGCTAAAATTTTAGTGACAGGAAGTAAGAAAGCACCTATAATTCCAGAGAGCAAAGATGAAGAATAGAAAATAACTCCAACTAATCCCAGCAATGCTAATTGCCAAATAATGGCACACCACACTAGTACCAAATAATATTTAGCTTCTCCAACCTTATATTGACTTGCTTCCATGGGAATTGCCTGTCAAATCAAATGTTAATATGTTTTGATTATTCATTTTTGAAAAATATTTAAAAGCTAAGTGTATTTTTAGCTTATTTTTATATATTTGAAAAATTAAAATATCTTTATCGTGCAAAATAAGAATAAAATTTACACACAATCTATCATCCTTAAATTCTGTTTGTAAAATTGTATTTAATATATTGTGTTAGAAAAATATAATAGGGTGAGGATGTGATGAGAGTAGGGAGTCGAGGGGTGGTAGAGATGGTATAATCAAATGATCGGGGTCCAGAGTGTTGAGGTAAGTAATCTTGAACTTTTAATTTTGCGTGTTTCAGAGCAAAACTTATTAAACTTCAACGCAATATTTTTAAACTTAAAAGTTTGTGAACAAAGCAAGCGAGGCTCAAAAATTCACCATAATCTAACCATTCATATGCAAGGTCATTAAGTTTTATTTCAAAAGAGGGAAAGCTTGAAAGTGAAACTCATTTTTATTTGTCTACTATATTAAATAAATAAATAAAAATATCCACTTATATTAGTCTAATTTAAAAATTAAAAAATAATTTATCATTTTATATCTATTTCACTTTTATTCTAAATAATATGTATTTTATAACATTTAAACAACCCATATAATAATTAGAGATGCTTTACTAAAGTTTCTATTTTATATATCATTTTCTTAAGGAATGAGTCAAGTTATAAATTGACAAATAAATATGGACAAAGGATAATTTTTAAAAACTTATTTTTTCGAAACATTTTAACAATCATACATGAAGAAGTTGGACTAATACAAAATATAGTCAATATTATTATTTATTATATTAGTGTTTGATCATAAATTTTAATTAAATCTTTGAATATTTATTTTTAAATATCTATTTGGTTAGTAATTTGATTGAATTTTGAAAATATGATCTCCAAATATCTTAAGTTTTCAAAAATCAAATGAAGAATTTTCACTTCTATTGACATAACTTTAAATTTTTTAAAATTAAAATATATATCCGAACACAACTTCACCTCCAATAACATATTAAATGTAATTTATACGTGAATATGGAAAAAAAATATACAGGTTTTATTCTTACAAGATAGAGAAATTATCTCTGATTATGAAACAATACGAAAAAATGAAAATGAAAAAGCTAAGACATTATACTATCACATTTATATTTTATACCATCACATTTTTTTCAGGTTGTAGTAATTTTCTTAAAAATGCATAAATAAACTCTTCAAGAAAATGATATTATTGTAAATAATTTTTTAAATGATCGTGCTTAAAATAAATAGGATAGAGATTGCATTGAACTATATTCTTGTGATAACTTTATCATTTTTTGTCAATATTCTTACACCTCCTCTTCTTCTTCTATAAAATATATAACTAATAATAGCCTATATAAAGATGGATGATAATTTTATTTTTAAAATTACTTTAACTATTATTATTTTTTATGTTGTTAGTTATTGCCTTTCTCAAATAGTAGTTGTAATACTTCTTTCTAAATAATTGGTTATTAACACATTTCTTAAATAATAATTATAATATTTTTTCGTTATTTACTTGTAAAAATCATAAAAAGTTATATATATATATTTTAATAATAAAATTATAAGATTAAATATATATATGAGATGTGCTTGCGATAGATTCATGAAACTTACGCCTTATATCTTGGGATTTATATTTCACCATGTAATGCATAAATAATTCGCTTTGTGCACTAAATAAAACAAAAAGTATAACATATACTAATAATTTTAAGATAAAATATGATACTTTCATTATCTTATTTATAACATTCTTCCTTTTTTAGCCCGTTTATAAAATTTAAAACTTTCAAATTTTAGAACTTCAAAATTTATGGCAGAAAATGAAAAAAAGTATATTAGAGGAGAAAAAGGACAGGGATACCTGAAAATCCTTGTTAACGATCATTCCAATGGTGCAGAAAACAGTAGCAGAAACACCAATTATCATCTGAATCTCCAACACCATACTATAACTAACAGCTTTCTTTGCCTTTATGTAAATCAACTCAATAAGCGATAGCATTAGCCCAAAACAAACCGCACCCAAAACCGTCATCACAAACCCCAATAAGTACTCCTTACCAGACACGCCGGCCGGCCGGTCGCCGTTCCCTCGGAATGCTAAAGTTGCAGCTCCGGTTATCAACAGAGCAACAGACAACTTCGAATACGCTGTCAATTTTTGCTTTACTATAACTACAGCGAAGAGTGCGGTGAACGCGAGTTGAGTCGCGTTGATGAGAGAGGAAGTTGAAACGGGTAGTTTTGCGGGTCCCCATGAGATTAAGTAACCGTCGATACCGGCGATGATTCCGACCCCGGTAGATCCGATGAATTCTCGACGAGTTATGGAGAGGATTTTGGTTGCTGGACCTTCGTTCGGCGGTGAAAATAGGAGATGGATATGGGGATGAGGATTAAGGGACAGGCAATTGTTTGTAACCAACTGGAGAGCCAAATTCTTTGACCGCCATGGATGAAGTAGAGACGAGAGATTAAAGGGCCACCACAGTTGCCTATTGCAAACATAATTATGTTCAAAATTAGTAAGGTAAGTTTCTTCATTTTATTTTATTTTTTGCTAATCTGTTGATCATGATTGTGTATTTATAACATAGATAAATTAATTATTCACCAAATTCATGATTTTGCAGCACCAACTAAGGCTTTTGCCTTTAATAACGTGCTAAATTTTATTTTTTTTATTACCCTGTGTACCTTTGAAACGAGAGTTTGTAGGAAACAACCTCTATACTTCTATAAAGTAGTGATAAGATCTGCCTATATTCTATCTATCCAGACCCCACTTGTGAAATATCCAGACCCCACTTGTGAAATCTCATTGGGTATGTTGTTGTTATTGTACCTTTTGAGTACGGTCATGTTACCTTCCACTAGCAATAGGTAATTCCGTCCACCAAAGGTTGGATAAACGAGAAGAAATCACCGGATGTTTTTGTTTTTCTGTCTCTATGGGAATTTGAATGTAAAACCTCATAGTTTTTAACCTAATTTATTGACTACTAGATCACACCGGGTGCTTACAACAACAACAACATACCCAGTGGAATCCCATAAGTGGAATCTTGGAAGGGTAAAATGTACACAGACCATACACTGGGCGCTTAAATTTGTATATTTTTTTATATAACTCTAGTTAGTTTATTACCATTTTCTATACATACATAGACTTTGGTTCATGTGCGTTCTGCATTCTGGGGGCAGAACAACATTCACCTAAGATTGTTCAAATAAACATCCTTCGTCGAAAATTTTTTTCGAATATATAAGTTAAATATAGATATTTTGATATATTTCAATTGTTGAATACCCTTGATACAAAAATCATCCATCAATGTTCCAAAAATATGAACACCCTTGACGAAAATGCTGACTTCACCACTTTCTGCATTAGTGTCTTCCATGTCCCTCTTAAGGGCAAATGGTATGAAGGGTAATGTTTAATTATCATCATAATAAAGAAGAGTCAACTCTTCTAGCTGTCTTTCTCTAACCTTTTAAGATTAAAAAAAGGGGATAATGACATGTCTGATGAAAAGAGTTCTTTATTAGTACATTAATGTGCCTTATACTAGTAATGAAAATGATAGTTAAACTAAGAATAGTCAACTCTGCTAGCTGCCATCATCCAATCTTGAAACACTAAAATAAGAAAGTCAACTTTGCTAGCAGCCCATCCCAAATATATTCTGAAATAGTGTGATATTGTTTGCTTTTGGCCAAGTACACATTTTTTCCTAAAGACCTCACATCATTAAGAGTATCACAGCATCTTTGACACGACCCCAATTGGTTTTAGGCCATGACAGGGCACCCAACAACCCACAGTCAAGTGTCAACCCAAACTAAAATTAAGTCATGGAGCACTAGAATCTGGGTACAGTTGATTTGACATCCAGCTCGATAAAAGAAAAGAAATAAACCGAATATAAGTATAACAGATCAGGGGTGGAACTACATTCATCCAAAGGTGGTCGGATGAGCATCCTTTATCGAAAATTTTTTCGAATATATAGATTAAATATAGATATTTTGATATATATTTGTTGAACATCTTTGATACAAAAATCACCATCCCATATTCTAAAAGTATAAACACCCTTGACGAAAATGTTGACTCCGCCACTTAAACAGATGAAGTCGCATCTACAGTCTTACCTCAACCTAACAGGACTGGCAACTAACTGGAGTTACTAATCAACGGTTGAATCCCTGCCTCCAGTATGTGCGCACATGCAGTAACTTTGAGTCTAAAAGACTCGGGAACATCATCGACTCGCTCTCCTAGCCTATCCAGGGAAAGTCCTTAGAAACCGCTGGTAGTCCATGCATACACAACAATTTAGCAATGCATGTATTAACAATTCAATCCGATATCATTAATACAAACAATGGAAGTGGAGATAGAATATCAATCCTCATGTCTTACCTGGGCTTCTGGAGCTTTAGTTGCACGGCTATCCACCTGCCGTGGTTCATAGACTACACATCTTACCTGGTGCTTGATGTATATAATTGGCCTCAGAACACCATTGTCCCCAGGTTGTGTGCACTAAGTATCAGGTATAGCAGTAACTGTAAATGTGCTAGCAATGACTTTGAGGAATTATTTATTCAAAACTTATCCCAAGGTAAGGGGGTCTTGGATAAGAAATATAGAATTTTTTCTCTATTATCAATCCTTCGATAAAGCACTCCCATATGTATTTCATTTTTTCATTAAGGGGAAAAAAGTACCCCGTCATAGTGAACCTCTCCTTATGATCGGGATGAGGTTGACTGGCGATACTGCTTGCTAAACAGCTAAACAAATACCACCAAGAAACACACAATCAACTGTCAAAAACACAAACCCTTATGCATACTAGATGTTTCCTGGACTTTCAGATCTGAACCTAGGGTCACTTTCCCCAATTCAGTCGGCTGAGTAACTGTTCCATTGGATTCAGATCCACTCTGGATTTCCTCCTGAACGACAACTTGCTGGTTTTTCCGACTTTATAGTGCCTGTAATGTTCCTTCCTCGCCATATGTGCCTTCAGGAATGGTATACGAGCTCTCTTCCCCATGGCAACACGCATTATTAGCCGGTGCCGAGAGAGGAAGATTCCATCCATCCATTCCTAGAGTTCAGATTTACCTTTTTGAAGAAAAACCTAGATTCTCAACGAAATCCTTTAATTTCTTATTTAACTATGTTCAACCCTATGTATTCCTCAATCTGTTGAGTACATTGAATGTATAGAAACGGCTATAACATAGTTTCTCTTATTCGTATTAACAACTACTCTAGGGGAAATAATTTTTATACGGTGCTAGCAATTTAATAGTTACTATTTTCGTAGCCCCAAAATGTGTTAGTTTATACTCCTACCTATTATCGGGAGATACCAAGGAAGATGTATGATTTAATGAGACTATTATGAAAAACTAAAGATACATTAAGAAAGAAAATTTCTTGGTTGGAATATGAACAAGGAAGAATAAAATAAATGATTAGAAAGAAACCGTCAAGAAATAAGAAAGTAAAAAAAAAAGAGAAATAAATGCTAAAAAGGTAAAAATTAATTAAATGAAATAAATACTTAAAAGCTAAAAAATTAATTTATCCTTTTTTCATCTTGAGAGTGTAAATAATTGAGGGGGTGTTTATGTATTGAATTTTTATTACTATAAACTTGTATTGTTGTCGGTGTAAGGAATTTTTATGCTATTATGTCACTTTTACATGTTATAGTAGATAACTTGTCTTATTTTAAGATTTCAATTCTCATATTAAGGAAACTTGCCTATAGATATCTTTTACGTGACTGACTTCATAGCATGAGTACTCTTTTACACTAACAAGATATATAATTTCAACCCTTATTTATTAACCAATTTCTACATATCCTTCCACCCTCCTCTCCATCTGTCCAACCTTAGATGAGCACTCAAACTTTCCACAAAAGATACCTCTCTTAAAAAATATGAGTTTATGATGTAAAATACATATCTAAATAAAAAAGTCACCAAAGTTTTGTATTTTGCTTTTTTCACCTCTTAAAGGACAAGCCCGGTGCACTAAGCTCCTGCTATATGCAGGGTCCGCAGATGGGCCCAATCCCAATGGTCTATTGTATGCACTATGCAGCCTTATTTTGCATTTCTGCCAGAGGTTGTTTCCTTGAACCCGTGACCTTATGCTCACATGACAGCAACTTTACAAAAAGTTAACTGGCATGCCATGGGGCATCCTACTTAAAATCTTTTTCAAGGCTCTTGATGTACCTAACTCACTATATCACCAACCAGTAGTTACATAGTAACACTTCCAAACTATGCTTAAATTACAAGGCATTCATTTCTTCCTATTTTACACTGCTTAATCTTGATTCTACTCCTACTAATCCACCAATATGACAACCCAACCCCCACAGGATCGTAGGATTCTTTTTCTTTTTCCTCTCGCATTAGTCTCCCTTTTTCTTCTTGGATCTGTGAGATTTTTACTTGATAACTTGAAAAATAACCAATTCCAATTTCTATGGAAATCAAGTGTTTCTAGGCAAAATAAGTTTCTTAGAGTGCCAATAAATGTTTCTGAAAATGAGATCATTGATGAAAGTTGCAATGTATTTGAAGGAAATTGGGTTTGGGACAATGTAACATATCCACTTTATAGAGAAGATACTTGTCCTTATTTGGTCAAACAAGTTACTTGTCGAAGAAATGGAAGGCCTGATTCTTTGTATCAGAATTGGAGATGGCAGCCTCATGGTTGTAATTTGCCAAGGTATATAATATATACACATAGTTAACTTTAATGATATCAACTGTAAAGAACATATTTTTCATGGTACTATTTTCGAGGCAATTTTACGTATAGCTATCCAGGTTTTAGTTTACAAGACCAATGTTTGTTCATCAGGTTCAATGCTTTGAAGATGCTGGAGATGTTGAGAGACAAAAGGCTCATGTTTATCGGAGACTCCATACAGAGAGGCATGTTTGAGTCGATGGTCTGTCTTGTTCAATCAGTAATTGCAGATGGTGAACGTTCTATTAAAAGAGTTCCTCCCAGAAAGATTTTCACAATTGAGGTGCTAATTTCTTATTAACTTGAATTAATTCTATAACATTTTCATTAAGTGTTATAGGTGGGATTTGAAACTCCTAAGACACTGGCTATTTTTCTCCAAGATAGATCACAATTCAACCCCTGCAATTGGAAAAAAGCCATTGTCCTGGAGTTTCAACTTCTACAAGTGAAAAGTCGAGTTTCATTTATAGAATTTGAAACTTTCAGGACAATGGCTATTTTCCAAAGTCATGACCGAAAGGTGATCAGTTCACATCATTCGTTAATGGTATATACAATTTTTCACCTTAAATTGCAAACTTTTGTGTTGCAGGAATTCAACACATCGATTGAGTATTACTGGGCTCCTTTCATGGTTGAATCCATATCAGATCATGCAACAAATCATACTGTAATGAAGCGACTAGTTAAGCTTGACTCTGTGAAAAAGCATAGCAAGCTTTGGGAAGGAGTTGACATTTTGGTTTTTGAAAGCTACGTGTGGTGGATGCATAAACCTTTCATCAATGCAACGTAAGTACCCTTTTCGAAAAAACATTAAATTTCTCTTGTATTATATACAAGTTAAACCATACAAAATTACAGCAGATTGTAGCACCTCTGTTGTGTTTCTGCAGATATGGTTCTCCTGAAAATGTTCGAGAATATAACGTAACAACAGCATATAAATTGGCGTTAGAAACTTGGGCAAATTGGATAGAGTCGAGCATTAATCCACAAAAGCAAAGGGTCTTCTTCGCAACCATGTCCCCAACACATTTATGGTGAGGCTATACTCATTACTCAAGATTTTTGTAGTCATTAATAATAGTGGAACCACATACCTTTGCTTGTGCAGGAACTGGGAATGGAAAAACGGAGTGGATGGAAACTGCTTTAACGAGACACAACCAATACAAGGACCCTACTGGGGAACTGGTTCAAATCTTGAAATCATGTCAATCTTGAAAGATGTCATTGAAAACCTGCGAGTTGATGTGCGTCTTCTGAATATTACTCAGTTGTCGGAGTACAGAAAAGATGGTCACACTTCTGTGTTTGGTGAAAGGAGGGGAAAACTGTTGACTAAAGAAGAGAGATCAGAGCCAAAGATTTATGCTGATTGTATACACTGGTGCTTACCAGGAGTACCTGATACATGGAATGAATTGTTATATGCAATTTTGCTGCAAGATTACCGTAATCATTCATAGAAATTTGAGCAAGCAATGGACATCCAATGAAATCATAAATTTTTCAATAACATTGGTATGGAAAGAGTAGACAAATGACCCTAACTACAAAAGTTATACCTATGCTATTACCAAAGCTACTCGTTTCATTTGAAAATGAATAATGGGAGTATTTTAATCACATAACGAAATTTCATCTAACAAGTCACAGGCTGATACCTTATACGCAACATATTGGAAACTTGGGAGAGTTGCCACTTATTTAAACATTTACTCCCAAGTCTTCATAAACACCAGTCAAGTTACAAACTATCACTCAACTCTTTAAAAATATGTGTTCATTTCCCACTCTTCCAACAAATATTAAATTATTTTCTTTTCATTTTATTTAAAAAATCATTTTCAAAAAGCAAAACTCCTCCGACAACACCAAGTCCGCGTCGCAATGCATTTTAGTCACTTTTCGTCAAAAATTTTCCTATTTCTAATCCTCTAAATAATAGTGAGATCATATTAAGTACAAATCCTTCACGACGGCACATGTTACGCACTTTTCTAAAATTACATTTTTACTTAAAAGAAATTTATCTTTTACTTCAATTGCTCTAAAAATTAACTATGATCATTTTCCCATAATTTTTCGTGCTAATCACATTTTCCACCTCTAATTTGCCAAAAGAATTTGAAAAGACGCATTACAATAAACACCTCTAATCTAAGAATATTTTGATAATTTTACCAGATGTAACACTATATTACCCCGATTAGTTATTTTAAGTTAAAAAAATACATTCTACCATTTTTAAGCCCTACTTGTATGATTCCATTCGATACGTCATCGTTGTAATAAATGCTAAAATTAGAACAAAACAAATTTCTTTTAAACTAAACAAATGAAATTAAATATTTTAATATTTCTTCATGGTTATATTTATATAAAAAAAGTATTTTATATATATATCACTTGATCATTAAATTTAAAATTAAATCAATAATAAATAAATATTAATTTTACACTCGAAAAAATTTAATACCATTTAATTATAGCACTAGATTTTTCTAACAAGTTATGTTCAAAAATGCCCCGCACAAGAGATCGTCTTGATATTTTGCCCATTATAAAAAACGTATACCCCATAAAAGGTGTAGTTTGATTCAACTTAAAATGAAAAAAGAACATTTTTGTAAGACTTTTTTTGGATATTTCCTGCTTCCTGACTAGTATTAATTATATATAACCATCAAGATGTGCTTCACCATATGTATATACTTGATGTCGATAATAAATATTATAAGCATAGCTTAATCAGGAATTAAATTTTTATATACATGCCATAAATGTATTATTTGATGTTTGTCCAATGTTTAAAATAATTGAAAATATAAATTTCCCTGCAAATTACAAGAATAGCTAATGACAACAATTCAGGTTCCGATGTTGATTACTCTGGATGCAAAGCCAAGTCTGAAAAGTAAACCTTACAGATTCATATTCAATTGATCTACAAAAATGATTTTATCATTCTTTCTTTCTTGCAGCAAAAACTTAAAACTACAGCTCCACTTATCAGAGAATTTCAGGTGAAGTATATACCAACTACTCTTTTAATACCACAAGCAAATGATGCATCATATCAATGGACATCTTAAACAACCAAACAGCAATCAAAATCCTGTTGACAAGAGCCTGAGACAAATCGTCAACATACCACAAATACGATTTTGGCACAGACCTCATGAACGTATGCAAGTTTAGGTACTTGACATACAAACAGATTGGGAGAATTATGAAACGCAATCTAAAACAAATAACTTGAGACAAACTCATGACAACGTAAAAATTCATCACAAAAGAATCCAGCATGGACAACAACCACCACTCACTCACAAACAAGTTGGGCATCGAAAACACACCCCACTCAATATTCCAATATACATGCAGACTTAATCCAATTCTCACATCTACAAATACTGATAAGAGGATTTAATTTTGCAACCAAGAAGCACTTCCGTTCCAATATGCATGTTAGGTTAATCAATAATCACCAATTTTCATCACATCTTCAAAAAGTAATGAACAGTGTCGGCTTTTCAACAGAGTACACCCAACAACAACATATCCTGTGGAACCCCACAAGTAGGGTTTTGGGATGGTAAAAATGTACACACACCTTACCACTACCTCATAGAGGCAGAGAGGTTTTCGGGAAATCCTCGTCTCAAAAACCCATAAACAGAATAAACTAGATACGGGAAAAAGGAAAAAAGAAAAGAAAAACAAGAAAGAACGACTAATAACGAAAAACAAATAATAATATGAGACGAGTAACGACATGACAGCATATAAGTACACGACTAATCCTACTACCCTCCTATATCCCAAGGCCAGATATCAACCTTACTGGCCTATCAGCCTGCTATTCTAATTAGCGACCTTCACTCCTTTCTATCTAAGGTCATGTCTTTAGTGAGATCAAAGAAAGAGGAAAAAAGAGTACACACACAAAAGAAAAAAGAAGCTAGTATCTGCGGAAGCACCATCTTATCCCACCCCCACTAACTGTGCAACTCTACCAAATGCAAAGTAGAAATAAAAACTAACCTGCAAAGGCAAGATGAGGGGATCTGTAGTGGGGGTGAAAGGATATAAACATTCTACTGTGGAGCATGTACACTAAAAAGCAAGGTTATTAACGAATTTATGACTTCCTTTACTTAGGTCCTCCCATGCCGCCATTCCTCTTAAAAAAGGAGATATTAATAAACAACAAAAGGACAGGTTTGACTTCTACAACCTAAATTCTTGAGATTCAGCTTAAAGATGAAATAAGTAGGTTATCTGGAAGGGTATCATAAGTATGAGTCCTTCAACCCAAGATGTGATTAACATCATCAAATTGTAAAACCACTCATAAGAGCTCTTCCCAGAGTTCTATATTAGACCCAACATCTCTTTGATCCGGTGAGCAAGAGCCACTATTTGCCTCCTTCGCCATCAAAGTGCCTACATGAGGTACTAAATCATTATGGCCTCTTTTCATCTCTATTCAACTATGTTCATATGAAGCACTAAAGCGTAACTTTATATGATTTGGCCACATCTACTTCTGTTCAAAAGAAGAAAGTCTGGTGACTCTTCCGCTTAAGATCTTTTTAATAGCCTTCTTGGGAGCTTCCAAAGCTTCATCCTTGTCCTTGAATAGAGTTGAGCTTCCTAAAATGCTATCATTTAAGCCTTTTAGGTATTCAATTCATGGGTTATCATTGTTCTTCTCACTCTAGGGAGGACCAGGATCTATAATCTAATTCTTGCAATTGATACCTACCAAAGGCTAATTGTTATGAATGTTTTTCAAGATTTAGCCGTCTTGGAATTCAAGATTATTTCTTGAATCGCTTCATCTGTTACTGGATTCGAGAAACACATTCTTGAATTTATCTTTCTTTATTTTCAGTTCTTTTTCATTTTTAAATTTTATTTTAAGCTTCGTCAATTTCTTTTAAATTCTTAATTTTCTTTATCAAATTCTTCAGGTCTTGATGTGATTGTTATCAAGATCCGGCACACAGAGCTTAATTTTCTAAGATTCAAGCAACGTATATTAACAGACTAAGACACCTTAATAAGCCAAGGATGGAGGAATGACTATATGCATTCTATGGTTGGCTAATATAAGGATTGATAACTAACTTGTGGCTCCTCTAGCACTCAGGTATCCCGTTATAAGAGAAGCCATCAGGAAACCTAATATAAGGATTCTCAGGTATCCCGTTATAAGAGAAGCCATCAGGAAAACCTAATATAAGGATTGATAACTAACTTGTCCATATTAGAACATCATGTTTATTTCGCGACAACCATTAAATTATCATCTTTTTTAACTTTTGGAGTTCAAAAATAAACCAATAAGTATAGAGCACAAGAGTGATCAGTAACTACACTTTTGTACAAACTTCTTCATTTTGTATACAAGTGAAGTCCCCATTTATATCAATCACTAAATTCCATTGCCAAAGATACTTTCATTCAATAATAGATGTATCCTAAACAAAAGTATTTTCAACAAGATTGCATCCAAAATTCAACTTTAGAGAGGTATTGTCGCTTGACGTCTATAAGCCATCATAACCCAGGGTTATTAAACAACAACATACCTAGTGGAGGGTGAAATGTACACAGACCTTACCACTACCTCACAGAGGTAAAGAGGTTGTTTCCTAAGAGCCATAACCCAAGGTTATTCAAATCCTAAAATAGCCAAGAAACAAACAAGTAAAATACAATTTAGCCAGGCACAACTTGGGAGACACTCATAAAATGCAAAATGAGGGAATCAAATGTCACTCCCATCCAGTTCACAAATGCAATCAATTATAACCGAGATAGTCGCCCAATACCAATTAATCAAACTCATCCTTCCAAATCAGCCTCTCAAATATCAAAAATAATTGACCAACATATATTGGACAACCAGGCAGACAATTGGGCATGCATAAAATTAATGCTTCCATCACATAAAACAGAATGAAGTAACTAGCAAAAGAAAAAAGGCACAAAAGAAAAATTCTAGATTCAGGTCTTCCAAATACCATAAGAAACTAGTTTAAGCGGCTTCAACAGCAATAAAAGTTGTTTTCAATACACCATATCATTTCTAAGGCTCAAAAGCATAAAAGACATTACTATATTTATATTCAAATACAAACTTCAACTACAACCCCAAAAAGCACAAGGCCTCCTGAAGAAAGAAACAGCCTGACTACCACAATGTAGGACATCAGTAAATGGTCAAATGCAGAAGCCAAAGCAGATAGCAAATCAAAACCATCAAACCAGACTTATAAACACCACCATTCATCCAGAACCACTAAAAGCAGCTGCACCAAGTTGTCAAAACACCTGAATCAAACATCCATTCACAACTCAATAGATCATTCCACATCAGAAAATAAGACGAATCTTAAAGTGAAATCAAAAGAAAGGAACATGATAGTAGTTAAACCTTCACCGCATCGCAAAAGCACAGTACAAAAACAGAGAGAACCAATCTGGGTTTTAAAGAACAATCCATCAAAACACAGACAACATCACAAACGCTATATGGAAGAACAACAACAATCAGTCTAATCAATCTGGAATCAATAATAATGCATTAGAAGATGGACAACATCACAATAACAATCACAATCTAATAAATCTAGATAATTTACGTGGAGATGGAGAAAAAATAAAGAGATGATCTTGGACTATCCGATTGCATGAATTCTTGATTGTTGTAAGGTGTTCTCAAACCAAAAATTTCCCAGGCAATGAAAGAAAATAAGTGATATCCAACAAAGATGATGTGGAAGACACCCTAGCTTCCAAGTTGATGCAGGATAACATTCTCACATGGCACATAGTTCTCTTCTCTATTTGGATAGGTAACTATGTTATTAGTTCTTCTTAGAGAGCATGCCCTTCTCTCTTGGTAACCTAGGGATTTCCAATGTGCTACTGTAATTTTTCTTCAGAGGACTTTTTGTTTCAGAGAAACTTTCTAAGGAGAAATGGTAAACCGAGTATGAAAAAGACCTGTAAATTAGCACTAAGATGACAAATTCCAGAGACAATAAAAACTTCAGAAGCTTTCAGGTTAAACAACAACTAGGAAAAGCAACCATATGAATCACAGAAGATGTATGAATCATCAGTATCCGATCTGCAGAAGATGTATGAATTGTCAGTATCCTTTCTGTCCAATAATCTAGTCTAGGAAGAAAAGAAAAAGAAAGTTTTCATGCATTTATTTACTATAATATTATTCATGTAGGAGCCAACTCCAACAAGACATTGACCCATGATATTTGGTGAACATGCACTTCATAGAAACTCAACATATAACGAGTTTGCCATCACTGTCAAACATTTGCAGCATTAGTAAGCCCCTCCAGTTATGGCTTCCTCTCCTGTGAAGAAGAACCCTCACTCGAAAAACTAGGAAAATGAAAGGTATTTTTGATTGTTGAAATACTAGGAAAAGAAGGGTATTCTTAATTGAGACATCTGTCCTGCCC
The DNA here is from genome assembly GCA_011800125.2 of Solanum clarkiae. Taxonomy (NCBI): domain Eukaryota; kingdom Viridiplantae; phylum Streptophyta; class Magnoliopsida; order Solanales; family Solanaceae; genus Solanum; species Solanum clarkiae. Next base: position 5,239,535 of record JAABOM020000012.1, read on the forward strand.
AATTTCCACACAGATCACTTCTACAAATTGACACCTTTGCAGACACTTTCATAAATAACAAGTTGAAAGACAGCAAAAAGACAACTTGCACAACACACATCAGACTTGCGTCTCGCCTCTCCCTACACCCACAACCAAAAGAAAGAAGAGAGAACCAGAAAACAAGGACAATAATAACAACTTCAAACAAAGAATTCACATCGTTTTAAAGCTGAACGAGCATAGACAATGACAGATAAATCCAGCAGAAAAAGAAAAGGCAAAACTACAATTTCCAGTTGGTAAAACCTATACATCCCTGAAAGCATGTTACTCAGACATGCTGAGAATCTGAGGGAAGGGACGATGGATACCTAGTTTTTTTGACAGAAAAATCCATCTAGGCTAACCCCAATTTTTTTTTTGATAACCGTGGTGTCCGGTGCCCGCTTTGCGGACCCGACTATTATTCCACGGGGACCTGACGCACGACCGGGTAACACAGCAGTGGCCCTGGGGATTCGATCCTGTGACCTTGTGGCATTTTTGCCCAACGTTTAACCATTTTGGACCAACCCCTCAGGGTTCATCTAGGCTAACCCCAATTTTAGAAACTCAGAGGATAATGGCCCCAGTCCGCTACACTTCTCCACTTAAATACCGAGCTTAGTTTGCATAGGGCTGAACCTGTGACCAAGCTCCTAAGTCACAAGTTCCTCAGCCTTTGCTACTTGAACTAAGCCCGTGGGTTGAGATATAGATAGCACAAAAATAAAGAAAGGGGAGAGGCAAATAGAATTCCATTTACAAGGGTATTCAATGATGTATGTTCCTATATCTAAGGCAAAATGCCACTCTAAAACCTACATACATAATCAAGATGCATTCCACAAATTTCAAAAACCAAAAAACCCAAACATACGTGAATCAACCATATTGCCATAAAATGAACTCCAGAACTACATTAAGGGAACTTCTTCAGTGTTTCTTTCCTTCCTCTAAGCTTTTCTCGTTTTATCACACCTAGTCTTACTTAGTAAAAGCTTTAATAGAAGAGATTGGTGAACATTAAGTATATCCACAACAAGATCATAGAATAGGTCAATAAGAAAGCATGTTTCACCAAAACTCATTAAAAATTCACCCTACTTTACTGGCAGGTCACAGAAATGTTTTATTAAAAAGACATCCAACATTTTCGAGCAAGAATATTCAACAGGTAGAATGCAAGGCACACAGATGGAAAAGGATCGGGCGGACAAATAAAATTACTAACAGAAGTGACCAGAAGTCCAAGATCAACCAAACCTGATAGCACCACAGAGCGCAGAGCACAGATCACCAACAACAATTATGTAAAAGTGGAGAGGAAGAAATCTACCTCAGTAATATGAATGCATCCCCTGGTACATACCCCCAGGTGCAACTCTAGGCGGAGCTGATGCCCCAGGGCCTTGGTTTTGTAGCCCGTGAGGTTGATGTAGAGAACCATAATGAGAACCCTGTGGTGGATAATCTCCAGCTGGCATCCCGGTTGAGCTTGGAGGTAGCCCATACATTGAAGATCCACGGCCAGCACTACCTAATGCACTACCAGCCCCAGGTAATCCACCAGCAGCAGCTCCCAATGCCCCAGCGCCGCTATAACCACCGCCAGCAGTAGCACCACCAGTCAACCCACCATATCCAGCTGAACCAGGCCCACCATAATGAGAACCCCCACCATATGGACCACCAATCCCTGAACCGTACCCGCCAGATTGGCTCCCAAAAGATGAACCACCAGGACCACCCACCCCTATACCATTTCCACCACCCAACCCTGAATTGGGACCATGTCCATGCCCACCATATGATGAATGCCCTGAAAATCCACCATAACCAGTAATCCCACCAGGCGCACCATATTGCCCATGACCCATCGGATCACCACCCATATCTGTTTGGACCTGAACTCCTCCAGGGCCTAGCTTTTTCTTCCCTTCTATAGCCAGCTTACAGTTCAACTGATACCCATCAATATTCTTAACAGGATCCACCAAAGAAGCCTGTGCCGCCTCCGCTGTCTTGTACACAAACAAAGCATACCCTTTTGACTTCCCAGTTGCCTTATCAAACCCTAAGGGTCCTTCCTCTATCTCCCCATACATCAAAAAATGCTGTAAAATCCTCTCAGATTGCATATCATACGGCACATTAGATACATAAATCTTCCTCAACGACACATCCACCGGATTATTTGAACTACCACCGCCAGGTCCACCTTGAATCCCAGCAGAAGCAAGCTGAGTAACCGTCATTCGACCATCAATCTTTTTACTCGGTTCCTTTAACGCAAGTAAAGCTCCATCAACATGCTTAAAAGTAACAAATCCATAACCCTTACTCTTCCCAGTAGCTTTATCAAGAATAACAACAGCTTCTTCTAACTCACCGTAATTCCCAAAAATTGACCTGATCTTCTCAGTGGTCGTTTCCCAGCCAAGCCCACGAACGAAGAGCTTTCTTTGAGTAGTATCACGATCGGCGATTACTCGTACCTGATCAAGAACGTCAGGATGACGAACGATGGCGTTTTGTAGGATTTCTAACATTTGTTCAGGTGTAACAGATTCGAGAATCTTCCGGGCATCTTCGATTGAAAGCCTACTAGCAATGGGAACGTCATCGACGCCACCGTTGTCCTCGAGCTTTCTCTTCTTCATCATGTCCATCTTTTTTTTTACAGTAAAGAAAACAATGGAGCTTAAAACCCTAAATCCCAATTCTGAGCAAACCCTAACATTTTTATATTAAGAAAGGATGAATATAATGTGTTTGCTTTTGGGCTTTCTAAGATAGCCCAATGCTAACAACCCAGTCCTAAGGAGGTGTGATCATGCATCTTTAGCTCATAAATATGATAAAATTATGCAAAAAAAAGTAATTTGCATCAAAATGGATGTATTGCAGAATATCAAAGGAAAGTTATTTATGTTTAAGTGAGTTTTAAATTATTGTTATTCTTTTAGATGTATGAAATTGAGTAATTTTTTTATTTTCTGTTGATATTTCTGAATTTAAAGATATGAGAAAAGGAATATCGTTTGCTGCTTAAATCATAGCTGTAAATGTTATTTGTATATTGGAGGATCAGAGTATGCAATGAGCAGAACTCAGAATAAAAGGTTCCAGTATCAGACGAAAAAAATCAAACTGATTATTTCTTGTTCTGTGCATTATTTGGTTTTGTGCATCATTTTTATTGTTGAATTGAACTATATTATACATGTTGAAGTTTTATTTTCTCTCGGGCATACTTATAGGTTAGATGTTGTTAATTGCTATAGTGAAAATTGAAAATTGAAAACTGCAAAATGTTGCTTCTGGATATTGCTGTTGAATCTGAATCTTTTCCCCCATCTATTAATGTTTCTCCTTCAGATAATAAAAAGAGTCTATTCCCACTCTAACTTTGTCTGTTAATTATTCTTCTCATGATGATTTATATAGGCTCTTTCTAGCACAACAGATCGGGACATGTTCCTTGGCTCTTATTTTGTATTGTTATTGATGACTGTTGAGAATGTGGACTTAAACGTTGTATGTCTGTATTGGCTAACATCAAATGTTATTGTGTTAGCTAACATCAAATGCTCTTTTATTTGTAAACTTTGTCATAGTGAATCAATGACTCTATAATTAGTGGTCTAGTGCATAGTTTTTGTTTTGAACTTCATTTATAATCCACATTAGTATTTATGGATGACACATACTAATCTGGAAGGAGAGTTTAATGTTGATATTTGAATTTTAATTGCTTTCACTAATTATTGATTCTGTTTATCTAATTTAAGGTAGATATTTCTGTCTGATGGTATTTGACTCTTTCTAGCTAGTTGATTTTACAGTATGCTTTAAGTTGCTTCAAATAAATATATATAATTGTGATTCTAGCTTACTTGAGTCATTTTCTCCTTAAAATGGTTAATTTGAATAATTGAATTGTGTGGTTATTCATTTTCTCCTTAGAATGGATGATGTTAGTTAGTACTATTGAAGAAGCTAAGAGGCTACAAAAGTGTCTGTGTCTTGTTGGCTTTCAAGCCATTTGATTTTGACATCTTTGTTCACAGTTAGTTTGACATCTCTGCAAAAGTGCAGTTAATTTGTGTACGCATCTCTAGCTTGAATCCTATTACTTGTTCATTTTTGCCTACTCTTCATTACTTTCATCTGTTGCATTGTGTATTGGTCCTCTTTTTTTGATGTTTTTCTTGTTATTTTTCTTGTGTTTCTCAAACTAGTATTTATGGATGGAATTGTATGGATGACATATACTGCTGTGAAAGGGAAGTTTAATGTTGATATTCAGATTTTAATTGCTTTCACTAATTGGGGATTTTGTTTATCTAATTTTTAATGTAAATATTTCTGTTTGATGGTATTTGGCTCTTTCCCGGCTAGTTGATTTTACATTATATTTTAAGTTGCTTCAAATAGATATCTACAATTGTGATTCCAGCTTGCTTGAGTCATTTTCTCCTTAAAATGGCTGATTTGAATAATTGAATTGTGTGATTATTCATTTTCTCTTTAGAATGGATGATGTTAATTAGTACTATTGAAGAAGCTAAAAGACTGTAAAAGTGTTTGTGTCTTGTTGGCTTTCAAGCCATTTGGCTTTGACATCTTTGTTCATAGTTAGTTTGATATCTCTATAAAAGTGCAGTTAATTTGTGTGTGCATCTCTAGCTTGAATCCTATTACCTGTTCGTTTTTGCCTACTCTTGATTACTTTCATCTGTTGCATTGTGTATTGGTCCTCTTTTTTTTTTTTTTGATGTTTTTCTTGTTATTTTTCTTGTGTTTCTCAAATTAGTATTTATGGATGGAATTGTATGGATGACATATACCGATGTGAAAGAGAAGTTTAATGTTGATATTCAGATTTTAATTGCTTTCACTAATTGGGGATTTTGTTTATCTAATTTTTAATGTAAATATTTCTGTTTGATGGTATTTGGCTCTTTCTCAGCTAGTTGTTTTACATTATGCTTTAAGTTGCTTCAAATAGATATCTACAATTGTGATTCCAGTTTGCTTGAGTTATTTTCTCCCTAAAATGGCTGATTTGAATAATTAAATTATGTGATTATTCATTTTCTCCTTAGAATGAATGATGTTAGTTAGTACTATTGAGAAAGCTAAGGGGCAACAAAAGTGTCTGTGTCTTGTTGGCTTTCAAGCCATTTGATTTTGACATCTCTGTTCACAGTTAATTTGACATCTTTCATAACTACAGTTAGCTTGTGTGTGCATCTCTGGCTTGAATCTTATTACCTATTTGTTTCTGTCTACTCCTCATTGCTTTCATCTACTATATTATATTCATTAGTCCGTCTCCTTTTTGATGTTTTTCTTGTTATCTTCCTTGTGTTTCTCAAATTAGTGTCGACCATTTCCAAACGCCCCACATATATAGAGTATAACAATTCTAGTCACTCGAGAGTAATTTTCATCTTGTATAACAGGAAGATGTAATCACATAATGAATTTTGATTTAACATAATAATTTTCACTTTTTACTGAATCAGAATCTACTTTCCATAAAAAAAAAAGGACCATAAATGATATAAAAATCAAAAAATTAAACCAAAACGAAATTAAAAATCGAACTGAACCAAATTAATTTTAATTCAATTTCAATTTATATTTTTCTCAAATCAAAAATTGAAAAATCAGACCGAATTTCACAAAATCGAACCAAACCGACTGAATGCTCAGCCTTTAGCAGCAGCATTATGAGCTATTTTGCGGAGATGATTTTTCTTTTTTTTGTTCAGACTCGAAGCTACAATCTCAGAGTTGAAAATAGAAGATATTTATCTATTGAAATCCTCTTTTGTCAATTTTGAAGAGATTACGAGGAGACGGGGCAAATCATCATATAACATATTGAATATTTGACCATTTATTACTCTGTTGCTACTTTTGAAATCAAAGGTACGAGAAGAGGTATCCATTTGCTACTTAAACCACAACTGCAAATGTTATTTGTATAGTGAAAGATCAATGTATGCAATGAGAAAAACTTATAATAAAATATCCTAGTCTCAGAAAAAAATGTAGCATTATGAGTTATTTATGGACATGATTTTTCTATTTTTTGCCGTAACTTGAATCTACAGTCTTAGAGTTGAAGATAGAAGGTATTTACCTATTGGATCCTCTCTTGTCAATTTTTGAAAGGTTACGAAAAGATAGAACGGATCCATATACAACATACTGAATGCTCGAACACTCATTAACCTCGATCTAAACTCATATATTTATATTAAAAATGTTTATAAGTGGGTGTATTGAAACATTAGCACCCGGTAATTGAAAAAGCTTGATAGATGCTTTGATTGCATAGTAGATTTAAAGGCCTTTCTTTTGAGGTGAACGCGAATTCGAAATCATTTCTGCAGAATTTTTTATTATTAGGATATCTTTTCCTGTTTTATACTCAAATATTTTATTCTTTTTCTCCAATACAGATTCTTGATTCCTTCTCCTCCATTTATACTTTAATTGTTTACTTTATGTTTTGTGTTTTTTTTTTTTACATTTATGTAATTTCTTGTGATTAAAAAATTGCTTTTCTTTTTTTTTTTGAGAAATTTTGGTCAGTTAAGAAATCGCTCAGAGTAATTTATTTTTTTAGAAATGGAGAAGTTTTCAACTGTAGCATTTAAATAGTTGTGCACTTATACAATCATACTATGTGGTTTAAGATTAATTTATATTAAAAAGAGAGAGCATCCACAAACTTAAAATCTTGTATCCACCTCTACGAGGAGAGACAGAGTTACACTAAGGAAATATTGAAAATAGGCGATAAAACAGACTATCGAGAATATGACATTAGATAAAAGAGTGTAAAGGACACTTATTAAGATAGAAAATCAATAGGCATGATAGTGTGCACCATTATACTAGTTATGTTTTATATTTACTAGATTTACAGCACGTGATCGAACGTGGTACTTTCAATAGTAGATAACATATTGAACAACTTTGCTTTTGGGCTTTTAAGATAGCCTAATGCTAACAACCTGTCAAGACCCAAACCCCGGGCCATGACTAGTGCCGAGCAGGCACTTAGACCACTATTAAAATCCCAACACCACAATTAAAGTCCGACAATTCTACCGAAATTTCGGCAGAGTTTCCTCTGTTTTACTGACTAAACTCACATGCAAGAAAAGACAGCAGCGACCAGACAGACAAGTAGATATAACTTAATAGGTAATCAAACGAAAGTGCGGGCCTATATGGTCTCCGCTGCGGTCCTGCCGCCTAATAAGCATGTCATACATATATACATATAATGCGGTCCCGCCGCCTGATAAGTACAAAACACATATTGGACCATGTACAAACACAAACTCCTCAAACCCACTACCCACTGGTATCCACAGACCTCTAA
>JAABOM020000012.1:5247066-5265057 GCA_011800125.2 Solanum clarkiae
TTCCCAAAATACTCAACTCCTATACTTATGCACCGAAATTGACTTAAGTGCAATTACACAATATTTACGAAATTTTTCCAACGCGACAATTTACGTCAATTAAAATATTTTATGGGGTCTAACACAACCCAGTCTCCAGGAGATATGATCATGCATCTCTTGACTCACATTTATGAGATGGTATAGTATGATAAAATTATGCAAAAAAGTAATTTGCATCAAGATGAATATATTGGTTCATGCAAGGATGTGTGTAGAATATCAAAGGAAAGTTATTCATGTTCAAGTGAATTTCAAATCATTGTTATTCTTTCAGATGTATGAGATCGAATAACTTTTTGGTTCTATGCTGAGATTTCAAAATTTAAAGAAACAAGAAGAGGGATATCGCTTGCTTCTCAAACCACAAACGCAAATGTGATTCGTATAGTGGAGGATCAAAGTATGTAACGAGCAAAATTTCTAATAAAAAGTCTGGGTCTTAGAAGAAATTCAACATTATGAGCTATTTGTGGAGGTAATTTTCTCTTTTTTTGTTCAAACTCAATGCTACAATTTTAGAGTTAAAAATGGACGGTATTTATCTTTTGAAATCCTCTTCTGTCAATTTTAAAGAGGTTATTAGGAGACAGGGTAGATCCACGTATAATATGTTGAATGCTTGAGCACTCATTACTCTGTTGATACTTCTGAATTCAAGGGTACAAGAAACTTCGATCTAACTTTCTGAAATGGGATTCTGAGAAGGTGGAGTTCAGTAACCAAAGAGAAGTTGAGAAGAAGACAATGAATGAAATGATCTGAAACTCGCTACAAAAGATCATTATCGAATGAGTCTTAGTGAAACTAGTCCATTAATTAGAAAGATTACCTATGTGTATGTTATCTATAATAAGAAAAACGCTTGTTTCTCAAACAACATCTGCAAATGCTATTCTTATAGTAGAGGATCAAAGCATGCAACGAGAAGAACTCATAATAAATGATCCTCATCTCAGAAAAATACAGTAATATGAGCTATTTATGAATGTGATTTTTCTATTTTTTGATCTGACTCGAATCTATAATCTTACAGTTGAAAATAAAAAGTATTTATCAATTATAATCCTCTCTTGTCAATTTTTGAAAGATTCCGAGGAGATAGGATGGATCTATATATAATATATTGAATGCTCGAACACTCATTAGCTTCGATGTAAACTTATATAATTATATTAAAAATATTTATAGGTGGGGTGTAAAAAATCTTGATGGATGCTTTGATTAAGTAGCAGGTTTAAAGACCTTTTAACTAGGATATCTTTTTCTGTTTTATACTCAAATATTTTCTTATTTTTCTTTAATACAAATTCTTGATTCCTTCTCTTTCATTTATACATTAATTGTTTACTCTATGTTTTGTTTTATTCTTTTACATTTATGTAATTTCTTGTGATAAAAAATTATTTTTTTTGAGAAATTTTGGTCAATTAAGAAATCGCTCAGGGTAACTTTTTTTTTTTTAGAAATGAAAATTTTTTAATTGAAAGAAAACGACTTCTAAATTTGCAGTATAACATTTAAATAGTTATGCACTTATACAATCATACTATGTGGTTTAAGATTAATTTATATTAAAAGAAGAGAACATCCACAAACTTAAAATCTTGTATCCACCTTTACGAGAAGAGACAGAGTTACGCTTAAAAAAACCCCTCAACTTGGCAAACTAAGCTTAAATACATCCTTGAACTTGGCAAAGGAAGCTTAAATACACCTTCGAATTTAGCAAACGAAGCTTAAATACACCCTCGAACTTGGCACGAATTATTAGTTTCGTCCCTAAACTATTGATATGCTTAAAAACACCCCTCAACTTGGCAAATGAAGCTTAAATATACCCTCGAACTTGACACGAATTATTAGTTTCGTCCCTAAACTAAATATAGGTGTAAAAACATCCCTCAACTTGACAAACTAAGCTTAAATACATCCTCGAACTTGACACGAAATATTACTTTCTTTCCTAAACTATTAATAGGCTTAAAAGCACCCCCTAGTTTCATGTTTTTGTACTTATTAAATTTTGATTTGAAATTTTGTAAAGTTTCATTTGCTGCCATATTTTTACAGTCCCAAAATCTTCTTACGAGATTGTCATCCAACATGAAATATTTAACGTTACCTGAAGTCCATATTGACAAAATAAAATTATAAACAAAGTAGGAAAAAAAAGAATCAAACAATTAAAAATGAGAATGAGAAAAAAATTAGATCTTGCTTTGAGTTCACCGTTAATGGAGGAAAAGTTAAAAGGGAAGAAGAAAGAATATTCTAGTAGTTGATAAGTAAAAATTGAAGAGAATTTTTTTTTTTTTTTTTTAAAAAAAGAAGAAAAATTAAGGCTGACGTGGTCTTTTTTTAACCTTTCACGCACTTTGTTATGCCATATGGTATGCGAGAGGTATATCTAAGTTTAGTTTGCCAAGTTGAGGGGTGTATTTTTTAAGTCTATCAATAGTTTAAGGACAAAACTAATAATTCATGCCGAGTTCAAGGGTGTATTTAAGCTTAGTTCACCAAGTTAAAGGATATTTTTAAGCCTATCAACAGTTTAGGGATGAAACTAATAACTTGTGCCATATTCGAAAGTGTTTTTAATACTTCTCTCAAAATTAAAATTATAGAGTTGTCAAAAAAGAAACTTTCCGAAATAGATTATGAATGAAAAAATAGAACAAAAACAAACAAATTAGTAACGTTGACTATGAATTTAAAAAATTAATTTATTTGGATATTTTCAAAGTTGAAGGTGGAAATTAAAATCATGTTTGATCATAGCTTTTGCAGTTAAAATTTAAATATGTATATTTTTTAAAATGTATATAGTATTAGTTGAACATAAAAAAATAATTTAAATGAGGTAATTTTATGAAAAAACAAGAAATTTATGATTTAAATATAAAAAAATAAAAATAAACTTTTGATTCTTCTTTAAATTAGAAATATCAAATTATATTAGTTGCATTTGAATTATTTTTCCAATAAAGTGAAAGATGAATCCATAGAGTGTGAGAGGTTATGCAGTTTATCTGAAACGTATGGTTGATGCGCCTCTCAATCTTCGCCCCCATGTAAGCTCTCTCTCCAGAAATTGAATCTTGACTGTAAATTCACAAACCCCATTTCCTTAATTTCAACAAAGATTAATGCTTTCTCTCTCTTTTTGTTTTTGTTTGAAAGAAACTGGCACTCCATCGTTTCCATTTGTTTTTTGCTAGATGTGTAGTCAAATTTCTAATGTTGTTGGTGTGTAAATTTATATAGAGGTGGAGCTATGGTTTTGAGTTCTAAAAGAAAGCAGCTTTTGGGCTTCTTGATGAATTATTGATACATTTTTGAGTTAGTTTTTAGAAATTCTTTGACCATCCTGGAAACTGATTGTTGAGGGACAGGCTTGGGGTTTGGGTATATGGGAATGGTGATTGGGGTTAAGTTGATTGTTGGTATTTGCCCAGTTATATTTTTGATGAAATGAGTGACTTGTACTTTGGTCCTTCTGGTGAGAAATTCAAGGTGAGAGCTCCAAAATTATTAGTACTAGTTTATGCGAAGTTAATAAAGACGAGCTCTGTTGAATGCCACCATAGTTCTTGTTCAAGAACTTAGGCAGACATGCACTTGGTAAATTGTTTAAGCATACAAGAATATTTCCACTAGTTGGTAGTGATATTTTTCCAATGGGATTTGTAATACGAAATATGTTGTTCCTTGAGCGTTGGGTCTATCGGAAATAATCTCTCTACCTTCTAAGGTAGGGGTAAGTTTTGCGTACACATTATCCTCCTCAAAACCTACTTGTGGGATTACACCAGGTACGTAACTGATGGGATTTGTAATGCGATGTCATCATTTGTGGTGTTATCACTTTTTGCTTCAGTTTCATGTATCTGAAGTTCTGAGCCAACTTTTGTAGTCTCCTTGTTTCTCCTTTCCTCTTTTTCTTCTTTTCGATTTGTTTTCTTTGGTTTTGTCTTGGAAATCAGAACCATTATGAATCACCCATTTGTGAAATAAAAAAGAAAATTCCATTTCCCCCACCCCACTCCACGTACGAATAAAGTGCGAAAGGGGGAGCCTGACTGTTCACTTGAGTTCGACTTAAGTTTTACTGTTATCCTATTCTACTTTCCACACAAAAGGTAAGACAATTCATGTGGAGCATAGCTTTTTGTGGTAGACACCGAACAATGATCTGACTTAGCAATTTGTACTAGGCGCAGTGTTGTTGCTTTGATGGAACAAAACTATTGTTTAACAAGAAATGTGTATCGAATGTATTGCTTTTGGCTGCATACTAGGATGCTTGACTTTGGTTTGCATGTATTCTAATTAGTGCTATTTATCAAATGGAAGCAGCTCTGATATGTATATTGTTTATTCCTCAGGAAATTATCTCCTTCTCATCCTCCTATCAATACCACTCGTAGTACTTTTCTGCCCCCAAGTTCAGTCTATGTTGCTGAGTGTACACAAAGTAGACTGAGCATATTAAAGTTAATCTATCATGCATCTATGGTTCAGAAATATTCCCTATCATCAGGCTTCGTTGTCTCATCCAAAGGAGAAGACTCATATAAACTGTTCTATGCTAGAAATGGCTCGGCTGAGATGTTGCAGTTAATGAGATGTAATGCAAGTAAACAAAGTTCTGATATGTCCAAGGAACAAGTTTTGGATGAAGACTTTCAAGAAGAGGACTATTCTAAAATGGACAAGGGTTTTAACAGCAAGGATGGTAAGGAAAAGGAAGTAGAAAGAAGAAGAAAGATTGGATTAGCGAACAGAGGAAAAGTGCCATGGAACAAAGGCAGAAAACACAGTCCAGGTAGGCTTATATGGATGGTGATATGTAAATTTGTGTGACATATATATGTGTAGTTTAATATTTGCAGTACCCTGCAGAGACTCGTGAAAAGATCAGACAGAGAACCAAAGAAGCTTTGAGTGATCCCAAGGTGAAGTCATGTAAGAATCAATTGTACGATGTCCTTCACGTTGCGCCTACTCTTAAAATGGTTATGAAACACTTACTGAAAGAAAAATAAGTAGTTTATTTAGTTTAGAATTTTTTAAAATCTCCCAACTGTTTATACGTTTGGTTCTGCTTTGGAGTTTTGACTTGCACATGAAAAACCACAATATCGACTGTTCTTTTTCCGTTTGTTTCCCTCAAATCATTCATTCTGACGAATAGGAACTTACAATTGTCGCATGATAATGTTCTAATCACTCTGGTACATATATATCTTTTTCTTTTTCCTAAAATATATTTTATCTTATTTCAGGTAAGACAAAAAATGTCTGAATGTCCACGCTCTCTGAGGTATTTTCCCTCTCGTCTTTTTTTATACTTGGAAGTTGTATGCACTTATATAGCTATACTTCATTGCTCTGGTAAGATGTTCAAGTCTGCTACGAGTGCTCTGAAAAGTTTGGGATTTGGTATGTGTAATGAGAATTAAGGCCCAAAGTATGAGATCATGTTCTACTTTGCTGAGGAATAACTAACATTCACAAGCTTTGGTAAGTGTAAGACTTAGCTTGGTTATATGGGAACTTGAACCTCAGTATTTTGGACAATCTTGAGGAGTTATTACAGCCAAGCAGGCAACAACTAAATTAAGTCAATGGGAATACGTGTTTGTATATGTCTGTGGTATGTGTCAGCTTTTTGGTGGACTGATTCTCTCTCTCTCCCTCCCCCCCCCCCCCCCCCAAAGAGAGACAAAAGAGAGCACTCTATTAAGCTAAAATATTTTGCATAAAGTTCCAACTGCTAGCTCCTTGTTCTTCTTGCTTCTATCTAGCCACAATCATTTTCCTTGCTAATGAGTTATCTATTTTAGCAATTTCAGCTGGTTACCAGAGCTTTGTAACCTCCACTTCATAATCCACATATAGTGGGAAGTGTTTCACAGCAGGCAAATCATATCAAATTTCCACCAACGTAACAACATAATGGGTAGGCTTGAAGCAAGAAAAATGAGCTTAACAGAGAACCGACCAGTAGGAGAAGGTGGCCATTTCATCATTGATGTAAATGTTAAGCAAATGCTGTAGCAGATTAGGCCACCATCCGATGAAAGATTGTCTCTAGTGAGCCATTTCCACCTTAAGCTATCCTCCAAAGGAAAAGAGGGCTCCAGAGAACAAATCAGGCTGAAATGTTGTCCACATATTTCTGAACAGAGGAATCTCAAGATATTAGAGCTTTAAAAAAGCTTCCTCTAAGTCCAAAAGGCAAACTTTCGGCAGACTTGTACCTGTTTCTAACTGTAGGTACACCAGTTATAATTGACCAACAAGGAAAACATGCTCCTGCTAATTCGCATAAACTTGCAAAGTTTGTGAGCATTAGATATTTTCTTTCATGAGTTCATGTTCATCCTATGCACAGGTTGTGTGATGATGTCTAAAATCAACCCAAACATTAGTTCCACCCCCTTTTCAAATTTGCTTAGGAACTTTTAATTCACTGCTTTGAAATTTTGGAAGTTATTTGGTAGTGGAGAAATGCTGAAGAACCAACAAGTATCTGGAAAGAGGCAGTGAATGCCAAATATGGGAGGAAAGACATATGGAGTACCAAGCAGAATAATGACCCTAAAGGAGTTGGACCTTGGAAGTACATTAACAAGATAAGGGAGGACTTCTTCCAAGAGGTGTCCTTCAGGATTGGAAATGGTACCTCAGTTTAATTTTGGAAAGATAGGTGGCTTAACAATCAACCTCTTAATGTCTCCCACCCTGTTATTTACAGGATAGCCTCTGATATAGACTCTTCAGTGGCTCAAAACAGATAAGATGGAATATGGGCCCCTCACTTTAGGAGGAATTTTCAGGACTGGGAGGTTAATGAGCTCTTTGATTTTTTCAGAACTCTTAAAGGAGTCTCAATGTCCCCTCACTTGCCTGATAGCTTAAAATGGGGCAGCTCTGAGAAAGGAATATACACAGTGAAGGAAGGATACAACAAGTTATGCTCCACAAATAACATGATGGACCAGTGGCCACGGTGACTGATTTGCAAGACTAGACTACCCTCAGAAATGCTATCCTAACGCTGGACAACCTAAATAGGAGGAAACTTCAGCTAGTAAACAGATCCTTCATGTGCCTCAATAGCCTGGAATCAGTGAATCACTTGTTTCTGCACTATCCAGTGGCAGCAGCCCTTTGGGATATGTTCAATTCAATCGCAGGTATCAACTGGATTTTACCCCAGAGTGTCAAAGAAGCAGTGGAAAGCTGGAGTCTTGGAGAAGTCGATAACCCCATCAAGAAGACCTGGAAGATTATTGCATCATGTATTTTTTGGTGTGTCTGGAAGGAAAGGAATCTCAGATGTTTTGATGGTATCTCAACTCCAATTAGTAGTTTGAAATGTTTTTGCCTATTAACCTCTTCCATTGGAGCTGTTAATGATATATTACCCCTCTTAGATTTCAGTAGCTCCCCCAATATAGCTTAGAGACTGGTCTTTTGCTTGTGGTGAACTCCCCGATTAGATAGGCGTTTTTGTTCTCAAGAGTTAGCCATGTTAAATGTGTATGCACTCTGCATCTTCTTGATGCCTTTCTAATACAACATCTTACTTCATCAAAAAAAAAATATTTGGTAGTAGATGTCTTCCTTGGCATTCTAGCTGTGGTGTCGAGACCTTTTGTGCTAACCTTTGTGATCACAAGGAAGTTGCAAGTATAGTGAGAAATCTTTCTTTTTTCTCTGATATTGAATGATAGGAGTTGTTTGATATCACTATCTCTAACTGCAGCA
Source organism: Solanum clarkiae (assembly GCA_011800125.2). Classification (NCBI taxonomy): domain Eukaryota; kingdom Viridiplantae; phylum Streptophyta; class Magnoliopsida; order Solanales; family Solanaceae; genus Solanum; species Solanum clarkiae. Next base: position 5,254,885 of record JAABOM020000012.1, read on the forward strand.
TGAATTGGTCACCAAAAAGAATAGCTTGCAAAATAGACCTTTTCCATTTAAAAATCTGGAAGTTAATAATAACTCTCTTTTGCAGCAATCAGACCAAGATAAGAATACGTGCATCTCTCAGAAAGCTCTGGGCTGAACGATTAAAATGGAAAAGGTCAAGGGAGAAATTTTTTCAGTCATGGGCTGAAAGCATTGCAAATGCTGCTAAGGTAGGTGGGAGCGACCAAGAAGAATTAGAATGGGACAGCTACGACAAGATTAAAAGAGAGATAGCTCTTGAACAGCTTCGGCTGGCTGCAGAAAAGGCTAAGGCAAAAGAAATGGCACGCATACGAGCTGAGAGAGAAGCACTGAGAAAAATAGAAAAGGGGCAGAGACTTGCTCAAAGGAGAAAAGAACGAGAAGAAAAGCGAAAAGTTGAAGGAAAAACGAAGAGGCCAAGACGGTCAAAGCAAGAGAAAGAAGAGTTAGCTGTTGCTGAAGAATTGAAACTCAAGGCGAAATTAGTGAAGGTCAGAACTCAATAAAACCTTGCTTGAACACCGAGTAAAATATGCGTGGTTGTATTTGGTGTACTCTCTCCTAGATGATCCCATGGATCAATTTCTATTTCTTTGGTCATTCCAAGAAATTAATGTGGCCGCTAAAATGAAGTCACAGATTTTTTTTCTTCTCTAACTTCAAAATTTCAACTTTCTCAATTCCCTTATACTAAAAGGAAACCCAACTGCTGCACAAGTTAGCACCAAACTAGAAAATATCCCAAAATTAATTGCAGACGTGAGTACGGCTAAAGTTGTCATGTTGGTGCATTATTTGTGTTCTCAAAGTGATGCCATATCCTGTATGTTCACAGTTCTTCTGTGATTAGAAAGTTGTCTTCTTGGTGCCTTCCTTTTTTGGTTTTATAACTGATGTTATATCCCGTGTGTTCACAGATTCATCAGAAGAAGTCCACACTCAGTCGTGTTTGTAGAGAACATCGTCGAGCTTGGGAAAAACTTGATGTAGCATTCATGAAGAGACGTCAAGTACAAAAAACAGTTTCACTTGCAGATCAGATTCGTTCTGCAAAGAAGAGAACGGAGGATATGAATGGAAAAGCCTTTAGTATTGCATCCTCCGACTCTCAATCTATTGAAGTATCTTCAGACGCCAGATTCTTCACAGTGGAAACAAAATGACAGAGAACAATTTTCTCCAATCATTCATTACTTGCATTGGCATATGAGAATGTCTGGACAACTTTCTCTGTCCTTGAGTCATTTTGGGATCTGAAGAAGCGGCTATCACTCATCTGACGGAGAAAACACCATGTTAGAATTCTTAATCCCAGGATTAACCATTGGCAAAGCAAAAGCAAGGAAAGGATTCTCCAATCATTTGTTCAAGTTGAAATATGTTCATTTTTGGTGTTAAGTTGAGCAGTCTTTCATTGTATCAACATGGTGTTTGATGCCAAAGGAGGGAAGATTGAGTTATATTTGATTTGAAAATATGTGACTTGATGATCTTTGCTGCTACTTTAGAGAATCAAGAGAAATCAACCCACTTTTTCCAATTTTACCTTTATCATTAAACAACCATTTTCTAAACTAATTGTAGTAGTAAAATCTGGATTTTCTAAGTAGCAGTAATAAGGATAAACACTAAAATGTTGAGTACCACATGCAAATTGATCAAGTAAAAGGGAAATAGATGCCCTTCTAGGCTGAAAAAATTAATCCAATTAGGGATCCAAGAACTTCTAAGACAATGATGGCACTGAAATACACGAGGAACTTTCAATAATTTTTGGCACTGCATTACTCCATATGTAACATTCGTAGTTCAAACTATTATAACCACAACGTGCGCTAGCAAAACCCACTAGACATCATCACTTCGTGAAACAAAACGATCTAGCATCAACAACTAAACATGCATCTACAGCTGCTCATCGGTAATTAGGAGCGGACATATCTCTTCCAGGCATGTTTTGATTCTGATATGAGTTCCCATCAGATGTATTAGGAGCATAGCTCTGGTTTGGCCCTGGACCTGGTTGGTATGGCATGCCTCCATTGTTTGGTCCGCCACCATTGTATTGGAAACTAGGTGCATTGTTTGGCACTCCGTAGTTATGTGGAGGTACTCCTCCCATGTTTGGCTGCTGCATCCCACCTCCATGTGGTGGCCCTCCCATGTTCGGCTGCTGCATCCCGCCTGCATGAGGTGGTGGTCCTCCATAGCCTGGCTGCTGCATCCCGCCTGCATGAGGCGGTGGTCCTCCATAGCCTGGCTGCTGCTGCATCCCGCCTGCATGGGGTGGCCCCCCCATGCCTTGCTGCTGGTGCATCCTGCCCATGTTGGGAGGTGGTGCATTCCTCATGTTGGGAGGTTCCCCTGCTGCCATGTTAGATCCAGGGTTCTGACTGGGTTGATTCTGCATCTCTCTTCTTCTCTCGAAGTTTCTGGATCTATCAAAATTACGAGGTCGGTCATTGCGCCTGTTTCTCTCATTAGCACGAGCATTGTTTCTCACCCATTCCTCATGGTATTTCGGGTCATATGGTACAGCTTGTCCATTGATAAAAGGTTCCCCTGCAACATGCATTAAAATAGACTTAAGATTAGTTGATGCACCAAGTATAAGAACTGACACACATGACTAGTTTTGCAAGGGACATTATAATCGCATAAAATTACTCAAGGGCCACATCTTTCTGTAACCATATGCCAAAATATACTGGAAGATGCAGTCTACCCTGGAGTAATGGAAAAGGGTGACAGATGGATTTTATCAGAAGGCTTCCAACTTATTTGTAAAGACAAAGCATGAACCAAGACATGTAACCCATATTGCATTTCTTTTCTTCCTGAAAAACAATGCTGCAAGCTTATCAAAATCTATTGGCCTGAAATGACAATATGAAGTTCTGACTTGGATCAAACATCCAATCATAAGTTCTAAAATATATAATTTTCCTACAAGGCTTTTCAATACATGGTAAAAATGATGATTGCAGATAGGAAAGCTCATTCAGGCAGAAGATGCAATTTAAAAGGAAGCACTCTCAAGTCTAGAGCCTGGAAACCTACTCTCACTTCATAAATCTACTGCAAAGCAGATTACTTTGTGTCCACAATTCAACAAGAAAAAATAGAAACCTACTCTAAATTCATAATAAGTGCGATAATCCAAGACAAGATGTACCAGAAATGCTAAGCTAGTATGGAGCAAACCTGATAGGACTGCAAAAGATGGAACTGCTTACCTCCATAATCTTTATTTTTAACATCAAGATAAGAATCAGGAAGCACCCAACGAACCTTAGGAAGCTCTGTACATGAACGGAAAGAAACAAGTGATTAGGCCTTCCGCCAATTTAGTCGCCATCATGAATTACCAGGAAAAAAGGGGTGGGGGTGGTTAATAACTGCATTACCTTTTAGTTTATAAGAAAGTTCTTCAGATACAAGGGCTCCAAAAGCAAAGTAATGTCTAGTTGAGACAGAATATATCTTCATCCGTGCTTCCTCCTCACTGCAAGATTAACTATTAATATAAGCCGCCCATAAAACAAACTAATCCTTCTTTCAGGTATTTATCATGTCAAGAACTTGTACAGTCTTTGTGCTCCTTGTAAACACAAGCTAACAACGTCGCTTTACAGCAAAAGGGGTATATATTGGTTCACACAAGGCATGCATTACCAAATACAAGTATAGGCACACCGTAAACATTTTTCCTTGTATATCATTTCTCACTGGTTAAGCTATTCATCAAATTCAGGTTTTATTATACTAGGTATTTTGAGTTATTCAGTAAGGAGGAAAGTATTTGGTTGGGTATAAGTGTAGGTAACATATATAGTTGAATAATCCTACTAGGATTAGTATACAGTGTAAGGATGACATTTAGGAGATATGTTTTGAGTATTAAAAGTTAAAACAGATGTCAAAATTGTTGATCCAAGCAAGTGATATATTATAAAATTTTGGCATAATTTTAAGGAAAATGACCACTGCTACCTGACAGCAGTCATTTTCCTTGTCTTGGTGGAAAATACTCTATTTGGATAAAACATGGTGCCGCAATGCAAGTGATATGGAGTAGATTTTCTAATATCCCCAAAGAAAAATGACTACCACCACAAGGACAGAAGTTATTTTCCTTGCTTTGGTAGAAAATGCTTTATTTTTAGAAAACACTAGAGCAGGGACAATTCTGCCCATCATGCAAACTTATACTCCCTCCATTTATTTGTCCGTTATACTAAAAATATATTTTCACGTTATGTTGTCAATTTTATCATATCAAAATAAAAACATACATAATTTTTTCCCCATGATTTACCACCAGCATTAATTGTTTATTCCGGAATCATTTACCAAGAGCTAAGACTAAACACATTAATCAATTAACATGGATATTGTGGTAAAATACTCATATCAATCATTGTTTGTTGTTTGTTAAGCGGCACGCAAACTACAAAGTGGATAAGCAAAAGTGAACAAGGGAGTATCATAAAATTGGAATCTACACATTTATCTAGTATCAACATTTTTCCTCACTTTCATTTAATGATAAAAAATTAGGTTTGATGGGGTAGAAATTGACAGATTTTCTCATTGAGCAAAAGCACAACATAATCAAATTGGGCGGGTTTGCTGCAATTGCAAATAACAGAACATCACATTAAAGCAACAAGTAAGAACCTGACAGTACCAGAGGTAATAAAGCAGTAAACAATTATAATTAGGTTTAACTAAAATGGAGCTGAAACACAAGAAGAAACCAAAAAATGCAGAGAAATGAGTCAAACCTTCCAACAACCATAGCAAGAGTTTTGATGTAGCCATCAATGATTTCATCTCTAGTGGGATCACCTTCAGGCTTCTCCATTACAACAAGCCAGTGCTCAAAATCGCATCCATCGAGCAAAATCGTTTCCTTTGGAGGTCGATTAGACCAGTTAGGATTCGGGTCACTGAGAGACGACGACGTTTGGCGAGTGGAAAACCCTCGAGAAAACGCCGCCGTCGGTGCCGAAGAGGCATTTCCTAAGTTGGCCGCAACGAAGGCAAGCGGCCGCAGGCGGTGGAGCGAGGAAGTGCTCGGAGTTGTAGAGAGAGAAAGAGAGTTGCAGGAGCGTTTGAATGCATTGAGCAAAGAACGAGACGCCATTTTCGTTTCTACAAAACCCTATCTCTGTGAGGGTTTAAATAGAAAATGCCAGGAGAATAAAATGTTCCCTAATGTTTGGTTTAGTCCCTAAAGTTTCAAAATGTGTGGAATGCATCCTCGATCGAATCTGAATCTAAATACACATCTAAATAATAAAATATTCATTAAAATTTAAATGTTTAAATCCTAATATTCATCTCAATATGAAGATACTGTTTTCAAGATATAAATATTAAACAATTAAAACAATTTGTTTTTTCAACATTCTTAATTTATTTATGAATTAATAAATATAAAAAATAATATTATATTAATAAAAAAAGGGCAAACTCGATGCACTAAAACTTTCGCCATGCATTGAGTCCGGAAAAGAGCCCGATCACAAAGATCTATTGTATGCGGTCTAGCCTTGTATTTCAGCTAGAGATTTTGCAGAAGTTAATTTAATTTTATAAATATTTCTCATATTTTATTTAATAGACTTAGTAGAAGAAAGAAATATAGTTCTCATATTTATAGGAAAAATATCATATCCAAAAAAGTTTTCCATTTGCTCATTTACTAGAGGTGATATATTGTAGCTTATGTAATTTTTTAGTTAATAGTTGTACATTATGAAATATTTTTGTCTAGTACTTATGTAACTTAAGACCATATTTGTTCTCATTAACGTTAAGATGTTATTATTTAAATATTAAATCATCAAGGTGATTTATTTTTCAATATTTTATATGCACAATTTGTTGATTTGCAAACATAATAAATGTATAACTCAAATACAGAATAATTAAATAATAGAAAAATATAGATTTAATAGAATGAAGTTATTTTTTGATAAATAATAAAAAGAAATTAATTTAATAAAATAAAATAATTATTTGAAAAAGTAAAATATTTATGTTTGCTAGGGATGGTGGAGATGGTTTCGTAGTGATGGTAATTGTTAATGCTAGTGACTAATGACTTTGACGTTGATAATTACGATGATAGAGGTGGTTGGTATTACAGGATTGAATTGTCGTGATGGTAGATGGTGATTGCTATGATAGTGTAGTTTGTTGATATTAGTAATGAGCGGTGTTGATGGTGGTGGCTTAAGAAATGTGATGGTTGTCGATGTATTTATGTTGCTATATAATGGTGAAAGCATAGAGTTGGTTACAGTAATAATAATGACGGATAGGAATGAGGTAGACAGTGACGCTCATGTTAGTGACAAGGGATATAACTATAATGATTGAGGTGGTAGGTCATGTTGACATCAATAGTGGATGACGTTAGTGATGACAAAAGTAGTCAATCTAATTGGCGACTATAATGATGACTTTAGTGCATAATGGATAGTCCATGACTTATTTGTTTTCAACTAAAATTCAAGTGGGAATAAGCCCAACTCATCAAGAACATCCTTGCAGCCAGGGAGAGAGTCTTTCTTCATGAAGAAAATAGGGTTTGCAAAACGTATTGGATTATGCATGCCAACATTGTTACTGCAGACAACTCTTGTGTTCTCAAAACCAATAGCAGGTTCATTGCAATCCTCTCTTGGGCTATGGACAACACCTACATCACACAGTTCATTCTCATGGTCACCTGAAGCTTCAATTGTGTATTTCCCATTCTTGTCTGTCACTGCTTCTCTTTCATATTTCACCTTTTCTGTCTCAATGTCTCTGCACACCAAACGTACTTTTGCACCTATACCAAAAAACCTCAACAAATTACATTATAGTGTCTTTAAACTTTGTCTTTTCTAGTTTTATTTTTATGTCATATATATAATAAATGCATAAAATGTAATTAGGATATTCGAGTTGACAAGTAATTTTAGTGTTTTTCATAGTAATATCAAATGTTTTTGAAATCGATTTTACAAAATTAGGTCGTAACCGAAAATTAATTATCATATTTTTCTTGTTGAAAAAAATAGATTCTAATAGCGAGGCCACTAGAAATAAGTGGCTATTGCAAGATAAAAATTAGTGGCAATATTTTGGGATTTTGTGGCGACTTTAGTCATCGCTAAAAATTTAATTTCTTGTAGTAAATGTTAGTTGACAATATTTAGGTGGAGTTAATCCCATGTGGCTTGCCGCGTCTTCAAAATTTGGGTTGTTAACACGGAAGATATTTGTGGTCTCTTGAAATAATGGCAAGGCCATTTTTTATCCCAAAATATAATGGAGGGTATAAATGGTCTATTTCGCATAATTCATAGGTAATTTTGACCTTTTTCCGCAAAGTAATACTGAATATAATGTATTAATAATGTTGAGATTAATTTGTTGGAATTAGTAATACTAAGATTAGTTATGTTGAATTTATTTCTTATTCACTGCTTGATTTGGTGTCTTACCGACATTTATATATTTAACCACTCTTATTCATACATTAATATTCCTTGTACTACTAATACCATAGTTAATTAATATATTAATTATACAGCTTATCTTATGTATTGTATAAGGTCTATAACTAGTATATATATTAATTATACACAGATATAAGTTTCTGCCAAATAAAAGATTAAAATAATACGACATTATTTAATACATGTATTCAGTTTTCTAACACATCCTACCATATATACAACTCAGAAGAAAGAATACCGATGTGTTATCCAACATAACTCAAACATATATGATTATTTTTTCATTAATCTAGTGTCAAATCTTTCTATACCAACAATTCTATTTCCTGAAATCGACTAGAATACCTATATGTCATCCTACATAACTCAAATATATATGACAATTTTTTCACTAATCTACAATAAGAAGTTTCTATAGCAACAATCTTATTTCTTGGAAACCAGTTAGAATACCTACATGTCATCCAACATAACTCAAACATATCTAATAATTTTTTCACTAATCTACGGTCAGACTTTTCTATAGCAACAATCCTATTTTCTTGAAACCAACTAGAATACCTACATGTCATCCAACATAACTCAAACATGTCTAATAATTTTTTCACTAATCTACGATCAGACTTTTCTATAGCAACAATCCTATTTTCTTGAAAATACCTGCATGTCATCCAACATAACTGAAACATATATGCCAATTTTTTCACCAATCAACAATTAGACGTTTCTATACCAATAATCCTATTTCTTGGAACCAACTAGAATATCTACATGTTATCCAACATAACTCAAACATGTCTAATAATTTTTTCACTAATCTACGATCAGACTTTTCTATAGCAACAATCCTATTTTCTTGAAAATACCTGCATGTCATCCAACATAACTGAAACATATATGCCAATTTTTTCACCAATCAACAATTAGACGTTTCTATACCAATAATCCTATTTCTTGGAACCAACTAGAATATCTACATGTCATCCAACATAACTCAAAATATATTCAATAATTTTTTCACTAATCTACGGCCAAACTTTTCTATAGCAACAATCCTATTTCTTGAAACCAACTGTAATACCTACATGTCATCCAGTATAACTCAAGCATATGTGACAATTTTTTCGCTAATCTACGATCAGACCTTTTTATAGCAAAAATCTTATTTCTTGAAACTGACTATCATATCATGTTACAATCATATGTTTTCTTTAACGACATCTCACTATAATGATCAAAAATTGCTCAGACAAATAATAATGTTATAAAAAGATTTAACGGTATATATTTTCGAGATTCATCATACCTTCAATGTACTCACTAATTCTGGTCTGAAATTGAACACGGCAAGTGTCACAATAGACACTGCCTTCAACTTTGAAGACCTCATGGCATTGAGCAAAGTTGGCAAAGGCCAATATGAGTGCAGAAAGGACCAAAATAGCCTTTGCCATTTTTTTTAAAAAAAAATTTTGGTTTTCTTTTTTCTTCTCGTGATGTGAATCACAATTTGAATACAAACAATATATTCAACATTTATAGGGAGAGTTTTTGTTAAAGGAACAATGGTAGAGAGATTGTTGTGGAGTAATTTAAGGATAATCCTATGTTTAATATGAGGTTAGGGAGTTAATTCATGACTTGTAGTTTAAGGATGATCCTATGTTAAATATGAGGTTAGAGAGTTAATTCATGACTTGGTCTTTGTTTTACAACTAATGTTATTTAAAAGAATTATTTAAAGCACCATCTTTATAATAATAGGTCGATTTAGGCTGGTTATTGGTTAAGATTAAAACTAAATTAATTTAATCGGTTTTTAAATTTTTAAAACCAGATAGAATCATATATAGCACTCCTTTTATCACATTTTATATGATGTAGTTTGATTTGACACGAAATTTAAGAAAGAAAGAAAGATTTTTGAAAATTATGGTATAAATTGAGTGATCTATGTTTGCGTGAGCATAAATCATTTTATTAAAAGTAAAATGGATGTTCTAAATTAAACTTGTTACTAAATATGAAAATATGACATTCTTTATAAAATTGGTAATAACATGTACTCTTATTTTTATTTTTTTAAATAAAAGAAACATCGAGATATATGCATTTTATTAACGACATCATAAAATATTTAAATACCTTCTTTGTGAATTATATTTTACTCATCTGACAAGATTGTAAAATCGGAAAAGTTTGATCCTTTTCGCAAATTATGAAATTTTCACATCCTAGACAAATTGAAAATGCAAACTTTTGAAATTTAGATTATATATAATTATACATCGTCCATCGGACTGGGTAAAACCTGAATTAACCATGGTGCACTTGCAAGAAACTTCTTGTCGAGGGCCTGTGCACCCCCGAAATTATTCGGGGCTCTAAGAGACTCGAACACCCGGAGCAAATCAAAAGAAAAAAAAAGTATACATCATATATATACATATGATTATACACTATTTATACAATATCAATACATTACATATAACTGCGGCCATTTTTTGTTGAAATTTTTTTTGGCCACCTGTATAGATATGTAAGAAGCCCCCGGTGCAAATCAAAAGAAAAAAAAAGTATACATCATATATATACATATGATTATACACTATTTATACAATATCAATACATT
>JAABOM020000012.1:5290369-5326175 GCA_011800125.2 Solanum clarkiae
AAATTTGAATTGTTTTTATAAACAAAAATTTTTTAATGTTTTTTTGGTGCGGGGTGGAGGCAAGGGGTTGCCGGTGGGGGGCTGGCAGGGAGTAGAGGTATATAAATAGGATAAATAAATAAAATTTTTAAAATTTGAAATATTTTTTTAAAAAAATAAATTTTTTAAAATTTATTGTAGGCGGGGGTTCAGGTTTGGGTGGGGGGTGCATCGAATGTGATAAAAAGTAAAATTTTCAAATTTTGTATCATCGAAAATATAACTTTAGATAAAAAGAAGTTAAGGTCACGTATTTGAGTAGAAAGTTAATAGGTTAATAGGGCTGGGATGATGTTTGACTTTGTAATATAGTAAGTTAGTAGGATTAGTCGTGACTTTATATCGTATATTGTTATTGTTATTTTTATTGTATTTATATGTCATTATTTGCTTGATTTTTTTTTCTTTTTTCATATTTAAGATCTTCTGTTTTGAGGCCTTATATTTTTTAGAGGAGAGTCTTTCGAAAATAACCTCTTTATATCTATGAAATAGTGGTAAGATCTTCATACATTTTATCATTTTCAGATTTCACTTGTGAAATTTTACTGAATATATTATTATTTTGTTTAACTTTTTGGGGAGGGGTCTTGGGTGGGTCAAAGTAAGAATGGCGTAAAATAAATGAAATTTTCAAAATCTGAAATATTTTTCAAAAATAAAACTTTTAATTTTATTTTATTTTATTTTAGAAGTTAATTTTTTTTAAGGAGCGGGGTTGTGGTAACGGATGGAATAAAAAATATTTTATTTTGAGGTTGGAAGAGAATTTAAAAAAGTATTTTTCTTAAATTTTTTCTTTAAATTTATAAAAAAATATATTTTTCAAAAAAATATTGTCTTGGAAACCGGACACACCCTTAGGTTTGTGTGGTTGCGGTTGTTGCACATTTCACTTATTTTTTGGAACATTTAAAAAACTTGAAATTGTTTGAATAATTATAGACAACGTTGACACGATGAGAAAGGGCTCAATTCCACCTCCTACATCATGCCACTACAACTACGCTACTCATGACACCACGCATTTTGTCACCTTCGCTTAAATTTTATATTGGTATTGTTTGATATATTTGAAAAAATTTAATATTTATGATTCAAAATAATTTTTAGATATTTATATATTCATAAATTTCATTAAGGATAAAATAAAAATGTTAAAATTATATTATGTCTAATTATACTAAAATAATGAATCGTGATGTAGTGATGAGACTATTTCACCTCTAACTAGTCCTCTCGAGTTTGAACCCTAGAGATGAAAGAAATTTTGTTAGGAGCGACATTCTCGATCTAAATTTTATTCTTTTTGAAATTTATTAAAAAGTAAGAATATCACATTAAATGAGACAAATAAAGTATTATCTGTTGGACTTAGATATGATGATTATTTCTATCATCAATAGTGATTGAGTTTGTTTTATTTAAAAATGTAGCTTTAAAGATAAGATTGTGAATTGAAAAATGTGGATATAGATAGAGCTTGCGCACTTGATTTAGATGAAATAGATCGATCAAAGAAGTGAAATTTAAGTATGTCTTTTTCATTTCTTTGAATTGCAAAATAAAAATGTTAGAAAATTAAGTAAAGAATAAAATGAAAGTAAAGTCATTTTTCTTCGTCACAAGAATAGAAGAGAAATTTTATTTTTTATATCAAAAAATATTTCTTTAAGCTCTTAAATATTTTGACTTCAACAAATTATTCAATAGATAAATTTTTTGGATAAGATTTATTTTTTTCATTTCACTAAAAAATATTAATTTAATTCATGTAAAATATTTTTTTTAATTCACAAAATAATTTCTAAGTTAAATTTGGAAAGGAGATGTTTGTTCCGAACAAACATCAAACTCGCTTCGAATAAATGTTTCTTTTCAACTTAGCTATGTTTATTTCAGACACCTCATATAAAATTTTGCTACGTCATTTTGACACTTTTTTGCAATAAGCAAAAAAACTGAACGAGGGTGTAATACACTCATCGATAATGTGGCAAATAACCAATTAAATAATTACGTGTCTTATTTAACATCAAAATATATTTTAAAATTTATTTAGTGAATAAAATAAAATATTTATATCCATTTTATCTGGCGAAAAAGGTGGAGAATGGTTATGGTAACCTTCTTTTTAATCGAAAATCATCTTTTTTTTATTGCACTCAAAAATATCTTTTGACCTTTTCAATTATTTTTTTATTTCATAGTTATTTTTTTCTTTCTTTTTAGTGTTGTTTTGTGGGAAGAAAGATGGAGAGGAAGAAATAAAAAGAGAAGAAATATGAAATATGGATGTTGGTATTCATTTTCTGGCGAAAAAAGTGGAGGAAGATGGTGGTATATTTAGAAGAAAAAAAATGGGTTCGAATAAAAAATTTGATCTCCATTGAAGGAGTTTAAGCTTGGAAAAATAGTGAAAAATGGTGGCTTGAGAGATGGAGAAGAAGAGAAAATAAAATTTTAAAAATGGCTAAATAAAGCCTTTCACCGCTATTGTTGAGTGTATTACACTCACTTTGTCATGTTACCAAAAAGCGTTAAGATGACATAGTAGAATTCTACATAAGGTGTCTGAATAAACATTGCTTAGTTAAAGTGTCTACATAAAATTTGGTGTCAATTTTAAGGGGAAATCGATGGGTTTGACTGCTCCATGTGAAATATTTGAGTAATGCATAATCATGAAATAAAAAGGGTAAATGTGAATCAATTTCATATTGATAATCTCATACAACATACCTATTTATTTACCTGTGGCTTCAAGTATGGTGATTGCATTATAAGTGATGGTTTGAATTCCTATATGTGCTTGTTAACTATGTCGGTAGTATTACCTACAAGTATATTAATAGAGAATGATGGAATGAACCTAATAAATGACCACCTGTGATCAAATTTGCACACAATGAACCTATTACTTAAATTGGGCAAGTTTAAAAAAACATTTATTGTGGTCGCAATTGTGATTGTGATTATTGAATCCGATGTCATGTTCCAACACATTGTTAGATCGATTGTCATATTCTGACACATATTGGATCGAGTGTCATATTCCAATACGCTAACTATTAGATCAGGTGTCACTCCAACACACTAATAGTTTGACTATGGGTTCCATGAGAAGACTATTATAGATATGGACCTATGCTTAATTGTACAGGTATGTGAATCATTTGTTGTGATAGTGATTGTTTTGTGATTGTGATTGTTAGATCGAGTATTGTTTTGTGATTGTGATTGTTAGATCGAGTACCATGCTGATACATATTAGATAGAATATCACGTTCTAACCTAAAATGGGTCATTCCAACACATATTGGACTGATTGTTATGCTCTGACATGCTAACTACTGGATCTGAGTGTCACACTATCACACTAATAATTTGAGTATGAGTTCCATGAGAGGATCATTACTGACTATTATCTTTAAATGAATATGATTACATATGCAATGACAAAGGAATTGACATAGTAACTGAAAGTGCAAGTGATGCTATATTCATGATGTGATTGTGTATCATCAATCTTACTATATTGTACCGATCTGTTTATATTGCTTATAATTAGGAATGGAACTTTGTTCTTTACCAAGAATGGAAGAAATAAATCATGCATCATATTGTGTTTTTTTTCTATTTTTGACACAAGTCTTTACAACATTATGTGTTTAAAAAGAACTGTGATTGATGCCTTGTACAGTCTTTGTAGGGGTTTCAACTTGTAGAACTAGCTACAGATACAAATTTATCGACACCTATGATACAACAAAGATTAAAGTAAATCTTGTAGATTTTTTTACTAAACTTTTGGAGAAATCATCATAAAGAAAATCACATATAAATAACATTACCAGAAACGCTGTTCCTCGGGTTCCACATTACGTAAATAGACCACCAGAACGAGATTCAACTATTGGATCAATTCCATGGCGGCTTTCATCAGCAAGAGCTAAAGTTAGCATCTCTGTGCAGAATTGATCATCCGGTTTGAACCACAACGCCTGTTTGGGAAATGGAACAACAGACTGACTATACATTTGTGCAAAACACTCACGTAAAAATATCAGACCAAAGCTGAAATGAATCTTTTGGCATAAAACAATATCCTTTTTTTAACATCAGCATCATATTTAAACATTTTGCGTTGGAAACCCACCTTGTGGTAGTATGTAATAGCTGCCGTATAATTATTCTGCACAATCACAAGAGAAACATATCAAAGGCAAGTTTGTTAATTCGTGCATCCTTGAACAAGGACATCATATACAATCAGAAGAATTTCTTTTCTTTGAGATTTATTACCTGGAGATGATAAGTGTATGCAAGACCAGCATAAGTACTTATACTTCTTGTAGACAATGCAAGGGCTCTCTCATAATATGCAATCGCCTCATTGTACCTCCTGAAAGAAAGTTTAGCTTAATATTACCCGCAGCAAAAATGCTTAAAACTTACCGTCAAAAGAGAATCCAAAGATTTGAATTGTTGGGTTTAGCCTTTAAAGTTACACCTTAACTCATTTTACTTCTACAACTATGGGTTCAAAGGTTAATAATATGCATTAAAGTTTTATTTGTTGCATATATCTATAAATGTTCGGTATCAAAATATTGGGAAGCTGAACTAATTAAATAAAAGCTCCATCCGCCTCCAGTAAATTTGATGTCCCTGATATTAATTTTCTCTAAAGGATAGCAATTGACCATGGAGTCAATAACCTAAAGACTAAAAAGCTCTCTCAATCAATTCAAAGCATCTTCAGTATAATAACTTCATTGCATGTTTTTCTCAGACAAAAAAAGTAATAAGCACACTGCTGGTGAAGCTGCTCAGCTTTCTCCGGCTGGTAAACTCATTTGCACATTAACCAAAACAAATATATTGATAAATTTTCCTAACACCCAAAGAAAACCTTTAGAAATACAAACCTCATTGAAGAATACTATGATAGAAAACCTGAGGACATGTAACCTCGCTATCCATGTCACTTTCAGATCTAATGAGAAGGAAAACAAATGGCCACCAAACTACAACTTGTACATACAGAACTAATATTAGCATAAGCAACTTACTTTAATTTTCTGAGGGCATGAGCAAGATTGATTACTGTTGATTCCCACATCTCACTTAAGGAAGATGGAATGTGATTCAGTGTTTCCTCAAACCACTGCACTGCTTTCTTATACCTGAAAGAGTTAGAAGAGAAATAAAAATAAAATATTGGTAAAATGGGGCAAGATCAACAGAATTTTTGGTACTAAGGGGCAAGATACTCGAGTATAGTAGGTTGAACAAGACATCAGAACAATATACCCATAAGTTCACAATGAAAAATGTTTGAGATTAACACAGAAAATACATGTTTTATCACTTCTAGAGGATAAGCGAGAGAAATGTTGCGCAGCTTTTTTTTAAAAATTAGGTTTCAACGACACCAACATACCCAGTGGAATCCCACAAGTGGGGTCTAGGGAGGGTAGAATGTACGCAGACCTTACCACTACCTCTATGAGGTATAGAGGTTGTTTTCTAGGAACCCTCGTCACAAAAACCCATAAGCAGAATAAACTAGATATAGAAAACAAGAAAGGAAGAGAAAAGGAAATAGGAAGAGCGACTAATAATGAAAAGCACATGATAATAATACGAGACAATTAACATATACAAGACAGATAATGATAATACCGGACAAATAAAAAATTAGGTTTGCAACTAAATAATAAATGGCGCAAATTTAACATGAGCAAAGACCCTTACTCCTTCATATGATAAGCAACAACTCCAAGTTCATTATATACAAGTGGATCTGAGGGGCATATTGACTTCGCCTGCATAAAAAACTAAAAAGGGAAGCATTATCAGCACTGTTATTCAGGGCAACTCCAGACAATTGTCGATAGACTGCAGGGTGAACAACCAGCACGAGTACGCATGCTTGTGCAGACTCAGAGATGAGAGTATTTTTTTTCTCACAACTAAAATTGAACATTGGAAGCCACAGACTATGTATAGTCACCTGCTCAGCCAGTTTAAAGCTGTGAGTTCGCATATATTCCATTCCAATGTACAAAGTAGGCAAATGGTACCTGGAAAAAGAAAAATTAAAGATTCAACCTGTCAAGGAAAAGGTATACCCTTATAAGTAATAAGAGGGACTACCAAGGTAGGAAGTTAAGCAACTAGGCCAAAGTACAAAAATTATCTCCATTACATAAAATCCGCCGTTCTTTTGTATGTGTTCCTTCTTTTTTATGAGTTGAGTTTAATTCATTTAAGAACTCAATCCTTCTTTTTGATTATTTTTGTTCCATTTCATATTTTGAGACTTTATAATTGGTTGGTATTATGTTTTGGGACCTGTTGACATAGTTCAGGTTGAGACCGAGGGGCTCGGGGTGGGTATCAGCTATCACACAAGTTTGCAGCTTGCCAGTGGCTGAAATCTGGTGAGCAGATATGGTGTGAGCCATGTTTGCAAAGGGGCTACGGTGTTCACAATGAAGATTTTGACCGGTCAAGGGGACATTTATTCTCTTGTGATCACATCACTGTGGAATGCGAAGGTAACAAACATCGACCATCTGCAATCGCGAAGGGCTAAGAGAAGAATTGACTTCAGTCAGCTACTCCCGCTGGTCGCGTGGATTTGGCCACTACAGCGAAGGTCTAACTTGATCGGCCTTTGCGATTGCATGACTTCGTCAATGATAGCAATGAAGGTTACCTGGGTATAAATTAAAAGTGACGAATTTCAGTCCGTAAATCATGCCTTCTTTGAAAAGTGGAGCTCGTGAGTGATTTCTAATTTAGTGATTTTGCTACACAAACACAAGGTAATGATTTTATATCGGGTGAAGTTAGTGGTTTTATACCTAGCTTAGCAATTGAGAGGATATTTGAGCTATAATTAGGAATCAAATTACATAATTTGAATCATGAGCTCATGGATAATCCAATTCAATAAATTTTGGGGGGTTGACTATTTGATTGTGAGTTGATCATTTGTTGACTTTTAACTTTGTATTGACCTAAAAATATGGGATTGATATCATTGATTGATATTTTGCATATACTGATGCTATTCGATGTTGGTTAAGAGGTGATTTGGATGTTTCAAGATTAGGGAACTTGTGGTTTCAAGGCACGTGAAACTTTAAGCTTTTGGATTGCTTGTGTTTCCAAAAGCATGACTTATAACTTGAATAAATGTTTTCAAATAACTAGTATGTCATAGGCAGAGCGTGCCATAGAACCTGTATGTTATTTCTGAGCTGAAAAACACTATGATTGAGGTACTGACTCTATGAAAATATGTTGTACTCACTTATGACATGATATTGTTGAGATATGTATGCATGATCTATACATTTTGCCAGTTAGAATGGGCATGCTTTCCTAGTTTTTGCATTGACATGACACACATTAGGCTAGTTGTGTATGTCATGTAACTTGCACCAAATGGTGTTGTATACTTGCACTGTGACTTAGGTGCCTTGGTGTATCGTATGGATAATATCAAGCTGTTTATCGGGCCTAGAAGCCTTATTTGCATAGGATGGTTCAGTGTAGCAACTGAGGGTTGTGAAGATCCATATATTGGTCTATAAGTCCTATCTGCATAGGGCCCATTATACGTTCTAGCGATCCTATTCAAAGAGGGTTCAGTGCAAATGTATTTCATTTCGTGCTTGATGGCTATGGATTTTTTATACTTGCTATGGTTACGATATAATGTGCAATACATGGTTTGCGATATGCATACTATTTTTGAAGACTTATTCCATTGAGTAATACAAAGGAGCAGGTGAATGATATTATTAGTGGCTAACCAAATCACTTACAGCTCTGTGCAGATTCCTCTACTAGTGCTTCCAAGGAATACCATTGATCTTCGTTTGGGGATGTGCTCTAGATTTTCCTGAAGTGAGCCAACCACAGTTTGTCTGACATCCTACACTGCCATGTGGCTTGCTATAAACATCATCTAGCCAACTAGTTAACCATTAGTTTTAGGGGCATTTTTAGGCCAAAAATAACATTGAGGGCATTGTTGGTCCAATAGGGGAAGGAGGGTATTTGTTAGCCAAATTCAATAGGTCAGATGAATTTTTGGCTCTTTTTCGTTCAACTTAGTATGGATGAAAGAATTAGCACAAATAAAAGTTCAAGCCTATCAGAAAATCGGAAAATATTAGGTCTATCACAGCTAGGAGAAGAGAAAATTATCAAGAAAAAATAGGAATTACCCAGGAAATAATCTAGCAGCAGTGCGGTATGCTGACATTGCCTGGTCTCCTTCTTCTTGAGCTGCATAAGCATTTCCATATCCTATCCAAGCTGAAGCAAATGTTCCATCTAAACTTGTTGCCTTACTGCCAAATATACAAATTCAGAATACAAAATAAGACCTTCAACAACTGAATGTGGATGAACTACTTGTAAGCTACATTAGAATATCCAAAGAACCAGAAATCTGAGATAACACTTGCCCTCAAAGCTCAAGCACTTACTGCTAAGATTATCCATTTTCTCAGTTAAAAGTAAATTGATAAGAGCAATTCACTCGAGAAACCATATCATTTAGTATCTCCAATGGAAGGACCAGTCTTCACTTCAGTGATGGAGCAGTCAAGTAGAAATTCACCACCCAAAGGATACATTTCATTTGACAAGTGAAATCAGAGATCACAAAATTCTTAGAAGAATATATGATCCAGTCAAACTTTTAGTAGACATTTTATTTATAATATCACTACCCACCACTCAGATTCTTACTGGACATATTTATTTTGGTAAGGTAATATGTTATTAAAGAAAAAGGAAAACTACCAAGATGGTACAGGATACAAAAGACTATGTAGGTGTGTTTTCACCAGAACAATTGTCACATGTACCAATTTGGTGTTGCATAAGACAAAGAGGGCGGAAAAACAAACTCCACATTCCAAAGCCTAAAAAAATGTCATGATACAAAGAGTTCCACAATAGAGAAAGGATAGGTAGAATTGGAAACTCTCTTCTTCATGACATCATGACAAAAATATTTTTACCTAAAATAGCGGCGTGCTTGGTCATATTTCTTGATACAGTAGTAGTAGCAACCGACAGCAAACCATGATAGAGCTCTGAATAAACAACATGGTCTAGTGAGCCAATCATATAATAGCAGTTTTCACCACAAATAATGGACATAGAAAATGAATAAAGCTTATCGTCAATCCAAACAAATTGAAATGCCATCTCTCCAAGTCCACCTTATGCTAATTTATCCACCAATAGGCTAGAGTCTATTCTTTTAAAATGATGCAAAACATAAATTCAGTGCCACATCGCATGCATTTCAGATTGTGAATTGTTATCTCACTGACACCTACCTATGGAGATACCTATCTGCTAGTTGTCTACTCAACTGAAACCGATTCTTTTACCAGTGGAAGAGAGCAGTATCCCATGGAATATAGACCTATATGTAAGCTGGCTCGAACACCACCATTCTAAAAACAAGAATGAAAAATGGTTGGCATGAAAGTCTAATCTTGAGCCAATTTTTCAATTCACAGAATGCTTAATTTTGATTAGTTTGTTAATCTTTTAAATTATTTTGTCTAGATTTTCTCTTGATTTCACAAATTGACTTGTTAACAATGGCACACTGGAAAATAGAAGATCTCAGTTTGGTATACCTTTTACTGTAAAATAAAACAATATATGCAGTTATTATTTTAAAGATTTGCGTTAGTCCTTGGACAACTATCTCTGACAAAGTTAGTTCCAAGTTACCGTAAAATCTACTCTTTAATGGGAAGTAAACTAATTCTCATCAATGCTTAAGCTGAAGAGGAATTTTCTTTTTTATTTCACAAATAGACATGCTAGATCATATATCTTCAATGCTTAAGCTGAAGATACTTTTCAAAGGGCATCATTTTGGTAAAGTATTAGCACTGAATTGGTGTAATATCATTAGGCAAAGTCATAATAAAGAAATAGTACTTCCTATGAAAAAACTGGGTTCGCTGTTTCCTCATCTACTGGGATAGATAGGTGGGAGTACCAGAATAGGCAAGTTGTTAAACCAGGGTATATCATGCCATTATTAGGTTTTCCTTTTTCTATTCCTCAACTATATCATCTTTTTTCTTTTACCATTCTATTGAATAATATTGTTGAATATGCTACATGAAAAAAGCAAGTGATATTAGATTAGTTGTGAGCTTTGACACTATCGCTTGATTGACACTCAGAATACCAAAACTTGTTTGAACTCCCGACTCGATCCCCCACCTCTCTTGTGGTCCTGTTTGCTGTCATGTCAATCGCAATGAATGGTCAGGTAAACATATAGGTCAATTGTCAATAAGAAAAGAGATCTCTGCCTGAATAATCACTCTTAACAGTATTGACCTTGAAAAGAACTAAACTCCCAGCAAAAAGCTATGAATCGAATCACATTTTTCTTAATTAATAAGAAATTGTCGTACTTTAGGTTTATTAAGAAAAGAAATCTTCATGCAATAGTTACGACTTGTGAATGAATATGCAACAATATATTTTTCAAAACTCCAAAACCAAAACTCAAGCTCACTCACTTTTGAGGATAATCCTTCACTAAATTGCAAGCCATAAGATACAGCTCATTGGAATGTCCCAACTCCATTGCTGCTGCTAAGTGCACCAGGGTACACTTGAGGTGGAATGGATCCTTTTCAAGCAATCTGTATTTTAACATGTACCAAAGATAAGAGGAACAGGAAAAGCTGCCAAATTTCAAGTAGTGACATAAACTAGGTACCAAAATACATGTGTTCAGTATAGAATAAGATCAAGCAAAAGCGAAAAAGAACATAATTTCCTTTCTGGTGGATTACCAACTTACTCAGATGTTAGTTCAAAGCATTTCTGATATTCACCGCACTGATGATAGTACTCGGCTTTGCAGGCCAAAAGATCAGTATTGGCTTTAAGCGTACACAAAACAGATTTGTCTGACAGCTTTGTATTAGGTCCACTCTGTTCCAGCTCTCTAAATTTGGCTTCCACCATATTTTCTTTATCATACTGGGAAGCACAGGAAAAGAAAAAAATTATTCCATTAAGAGAATAAATGGATACGCAAAACATAAAATTAAACTATTCTATGCAAATGTAAAACATTTCAACATTTCTGTAAGAATTCAAGTACAGCTTTTCTGTCTATTCATCAACATAAAGTACCAAATGAAACACAAAAGTTAAGTGTTTATGATCCACAAAGAAGGTAATATAGAATATAAAGTAGCTTATAAGAAGTGATTACCTTCTTTATCAAACAAGAATAGAATGAAGAGAGCCACCCATCTTCAGGACCAAATTGCAAACATGAGAGCAGGGTTCTCTCTGAAATTCACTAGCAACTGGATTGGTTAATTTTCATAATAATTCCTTTAACAAAGATTACATTAACACCATTAACACAATAATACTATCACCTGAAAATTTAGCAGTTTCAATAATAGTACCAACAACAAATAGCAATGCAGAAGGCAAAAGCAGGAAAAACACCAAAATTCATCAAGGTTTTAAGTGCGAAACACAACAAAAGAGCAGTCCTTGGTAAATAAAGGTGCAAAAGGAAACAAAGGAATAATATACAGAAGTAGTAAGTATAGGACAAAGTTTCAGAAGCTACAACTAAGTGCATATTTAAATCATATCACCTGTTCCAAAACTAGTTAAAATTTCTGATTCTAATGCTAAGAAGGGGTTTGATTTTCTAATTTAGGCTCAGTGGCTACTTCCCTACTAAATGTATAACTTTCGATTTCTAATGAATTACATATTTATATAACGTTTCTTTATCAATTAATACACCGTTTTGCTCAGGGGGTTTTACCAGTACTTCTCCAGTTACATATCGCGTGATTTGTAATAGAGTTAGAGTAGTTCCAGATCAAGCTAATAGGCAATGAGGAGGATCCCTTAGGCTTGGTGCTTACATCAGTGCTGCCTAAGCAACGCAAGCAGCCAACTGCCACTGCACATAGCTTCAGAGTTTGAGCATATTATGAGCCTTTAACAGCATTGGACAGTGAACAATAATAGAATGTTTGGTTAAAAGAAAGAGAATGTTATGTTCATTACTTATAAAAACACACACCAAGGATTTTTGGAGTACAATCAACTCAGTCTCCAAAGGTACTTGCATTGGTTTTAGACATGTTGATTCTATACTCTAGCTTGTACAATTTCATAGTTCCAAGGAGGTCCAGAGAAAGTTCTCACCTTCATCACAAGTGAGCATGTGATTCTCTATCAGACATTCCAATGCCTGAAAATGAGAAAATGAGCATAGATGAATTTTACCACATAAATCTGGCTTTTAGGATTAGGAAAAACATGAACATAAGATAACTAAGTATCTTCCAGAGTTTTACCGCGTAAATCTGGCTTCCAATACAGTAATTGCCAAGATTTATCCCCCATGTCATCCCAAAAGGAAGAGAAAAAAGAAACCAAGAGACATACTAACCAACCGCTAGAGAAAGACTTCCATCAATTGTAAAAGCAAGACTAGTATAGCAAAATTTACATACCTCATAACACAAAGGATCAGCCTTGATAGCAGCTTTATACCTAAAAAGTGTCATTATAACAAGTCAGCTGCTTCCAGTGATATGATTGAATATTTGACTGCTAGACCACCATTAAGAAATGAGGAAAGACAGCTCAGCACATGATGGGACTGTAATTCTTAACATCAGATTCAATGATATCTCTTGCAATACAGTTCAATTGAGATAGAATATATCTCTTTCATTCCTGATCAGATAGGACCTTCAAGATCTATTTTCTAAACTAATTATATGCACAAAAAGCAAGGAATGAGAGGTAAGAAGATGGGATTGCTGACGATCAGAGAAGCTGAACACAAGAAAAAAGACAAGGATAATAAACGAAAGAGACAAAAAGAGGGAAAGGAAGGGGTCTTTAAACAAAAGGTTCATCCATAAGATATGATATAGTCGAAAGTTAATTACTTTGACACCAATTATTCAAATAATTAGCTCTTTCTGAATGTTATTCTTCTTTTGAATTTAAGAAACTATCAGAAATCAGATGTAAGGAGTTTAAATACTCTAAACCAGTTTTATCTCTTTTTTGAGAAGAAGAAAAAGATAAAAGTGTTTTAGTGTATTCACCACTTTTATCTCTTTTTTGCAGAAAAAAAAAAGATTAAAATGGTTTAGAGTATTTACCACTTTTATCTCAATGAATCCAAATACCACTGTTAAACTTCTTCATTCATTGCTTATTTGATTTGCTAAGACGTACTCGTTCAAATTAAATGTGGAAAGTCACTTTGCCTCACTTCCCATACTTTCTCTATCATTTCTTCTCCCTCATAACTTGTCTGAAAACATGATTAACAGCCAAACAGAAAACATAGCACCGAACAATCCCTCCCACATCGCACAAGAATTCAGACCAAATCTACATCAACATATCCAGAGTACGCAGATCTTACCCCTACCTCGTGTAGGTAGAGAGGCTGTTAAGACCAAATCTGCAATCCAAAATTAGGTCTATGAATATCAGTGTCTTATATCCAAACTATCACTAACCATAGTCGAGCCTGTGCACGATTCTCCAATGCTTCATATGCCTTGCCCCTCAAAAAGCATATTGCTGATAAAATCTGTCAAAGATTGACATAGAGCATTTTGATTCTGTGGAAAATTAGGGATTCATGACAGATTTCACTGGAAAACTCCCACTAGGTCAGGGAGGATGGAGAAACTTACATTTATTTCACGATCTTCACCATCCTTGTCTAAGTACATGCTGTTGCACTCCCTTGTGTCAGTAATACTTCCATGTTCATCCACTTTGGCATCACCCAGCATTAGAAGACATTGATCCCACTCCTTCAGTTCTTCCTAAAAATACAGAAATTATAAAAGGAACTTCAAGCAGACTAGTTTAGAACATAATAAGGTCCAACTTGCTGAGCCTAATGCATAGTCTGGTTAGCTACTTGTATGTTAGTGTAGGGATAAATGCAAGATTATGATGACTTCTTAATTTGCAGAATCCCTAACTAGTCTTGAGAGACATATATAAAGTAGAAGGACAAAATATGGATCCAACTAGCATTTCTAGTTAACCCTGATTGTTTAGGGAGTGAGGCTTCATTGATTGATTAATTTATTCATAAATAAGATCCTAGTTTATGGGACAGCTATTACAGATTAAAACCTAACCATAATCATACTTAGGGGCGTGACATGTTATTAACTGAAAGAGGAAAGATGGCAACCTACAATCAAATGGTAGCAACTTGCCCAATGTAGGAAGTTATGTTATCAAAGGCGAAAAATGAAAAGAGGCACAAATGTCTGTTGGACTTTAAGCGCAACTCGCAAATAAAGCATGGGATTCAAATTAACAAAAAATTCACAATATGTAGTAGTTCAAAAGTAATAACTATAAACACAAATATCAATTATATAAATCATTTTCAAAATTACAATTAGGTGAAATATTTATTGTTTAGTGCCCTCTCTTTAAGACAGTTGGACTCTGAGACAGATGCCTTAACACCTTTGTGTTTGCACTGAAGCACCGTCCAAGCGAGGTCAAGCACTAAACCTTTTTGCACATAGTTTCATGGCTTATGCATGTGTCAACAGGCTTTTGATGACATTAGAAGGTTAGTGGGGCTTGTCATGCTGGACATTCTATCTCGTAAATGTTTTAGTGTTCTGCAGCTAGGTAGTGAACTGTAACACTTCAAGTAAGTGCAGACAAACAAAGAATAGCACTAGAATCTGATCCACCTGTTCAGTCTATCTTTTTGTTAGAAAGCTAGTTTTCTTTATATTCTCATTGAATAAAAGCAAATTTACAAGGTTTCGAGAGTGCGTAGTTCGATCCTAGATAGAGTGGTGAAGCTGTGAACAAATGGATCAGGCGAAAGGGGGAGAATGGGGATCATCTCTAACAAGTGTGTGCTTTCAAGTGTAGATTTTCACTCTCAACTTTCACCATATGAGGAAAAAGATCAGTTCAATTCCATAATGTGCTTCTTTCATCCCCTCAATCAATACTTGGAGCACAGAAAGAAGAAAGAAGTTTGAGGTTATAGTATAGATGAGGGGCGAAAGTTCAAAACACTTATTGGAATGGGAAAAAGTAGTACCGCTATATGATCGAATCATCTTAAATATATTAAAAAGCATCCGGCAAGTGATATCAACCCCTGAAGTTTAACACCTGAATGAAGTTCCAAGCATCTAGAAACATGAAGTTTTACATAATAGGGTCCAACGCATTGCTCGATAACAGCTTAAAATACAATTCTTTGAGTACTATTTGTTCCCCATGTACTATAAATAACTAAAGCACAACCTACAAAATTCCATATCATGTGACTACCTAGAGGGTCGATGCTGAACCTACTTTGCTGTATCACCACTTCTAATGTCAAGACAGAACAAATAGCCAGTATAACCCAATCAACAGCTAAGGAGTACCACTAAACAAGTTGAATCCCTAATAACCCTATATAAATAAGCACCAGAATACAGTTCTTCGGGGTAGTTTTTGCTCCATTTTGCTACTAGAGCCTAAACATGAAGATCCCAGATAACCCTATTTATACAAATGCAAAAAGACACGATCTTGGAATAAAATGGAGACAAATAGACATCAACACGACCCGAATCAGCTTGGAATAGAGAAACAATTCACAAAATATCAACTAGAGAATTAAGTGTAAAGTTTGTAAATAGTAAAAAGGGCATACAAGGCACTTGGCGGCGAGGTATCGGAAGCGGAGGTCACGAAGAACGATTTGGGAAGCATTGAGAAGGTGAAAGGCACGGCGATAGTGTCGACCAAGATACAAAGCTTGTGCTTGCATGTATATATCAGCTGGGTCAGAAGTAATTGCAGCTACTTTATCAGCAAAGAAGATGGCTGATGAATACAAATGTTTGCTCACACAATCCCTCACAACACCTCTAAGCCTCTCAATTTCTTCTTCCTTCATTGTTTGTTGGATGCCAATTCCTCTTTGATTGTGAAGTTTTGAATTCAAAATTGAGAGCTCTGGAATGATTGGGGGAAATCAGATTTGGGCAGAAGAAGAAAGGCAATAGAGCGGGAGGTTTTTCATTGTGAAAAAATGGAGGCGGGTTTTAGATGGGTTTTTGAAAAACATCTGGCTGACATTTACCAAAATTCAAACCACTTGGTGCTTGCATTTTTAACCAAAAACTTCCATTTTGAGTCTTGAGAATTTTACGTCTTCAAAAATGATTATATAAATTTAGTTAAATCCAACAATAAAAAAAGATGCAAAAATTTAGAGCACCTGATGGAACATTCTTAACTATTGTTAGTATGTTTATGGTGATTTTATTGGATAATTATGTTTAACGATTTGACTCATCAATTATTAATTTTTAAATATATTAATCTGTTAATCATACTAATCAAACATGTTAACCTAACTATATGATATTCATCGGTATAAATTTAATGTTCTATTGGCAGTTGTTTTATCAACTAATCAATAAGGGTATAAAAAGGAAACAAATTAATACTTATCTAAGTATTATTTTTATTACACGATTGTCATAAAAAGAATTGCATTTGTGCTCATTAATTCAATTTCTTTACAATTTACATGAACTATATACATGTTACATCCGTTAAATTTTCAAAATATACCCTTAGACGAGAGATTACTTGAATAATGTATTATTATAAATTTTTGTGACAAATTCGAGGTCCGAATCACGATCAGTGAAAAAAATTGTGTGAAAAAGGAGGAAAAGATAATTTTTTGGAGGACAAAATTGCTTATTCAGAAGAGTGTGCAATGAGTCCGTATCGCGGACCTGCCCCAACATAAGTCATTTTTCCACTTTACACATAAAACGCATTCAACGAGTATGATTTATGTGTGTTTTACCATTTGTTAGTAAAACGCATTCATTGAATGTCATTTATGTACATTTTTCCCATTGTTCATAAAACGTATTCACGAAATACGATTTATGTGTTGTGCTATAAAATGAACTGAAAATAACCAGGTCTACATCGCGAATAGGGTTCATCATAGTTCAAAAAATTCCAATCTGATGAGGGGTAATTTGGACTTTTCCCCACCCTTCCTGTACTTGACACACGACTGATATAAATCATTTTAGACCTTAAAAATGTTTCTAAACGTTATCCTGAATCTTTTACGCTAAATTGACTAAAGACCTAGGGCTAAGGAGAGGAGAAGAGGTTAGAATTCAAGGAATTCAAGCGAACTCCTTGCAAATTGATTGTCCTGTCTCCTTCCCAAGTATGTAAGGCTAACATAACATTGGACTGAGTTCATTCACGTCTCTGTTCGTCTCCATTGATTCGAGTTTAGTTGAGATTGGGTTTTCAAATTTCTTGAATTGAATTCTTAAGTTGTCTATTGTCTTATTGAGTTCCTTGTACATAAAATGTGTTGATGATGTTCATGAGTTTAGTATTTAGTTTGGATGCATATTCATGTCTTCATTCACATGAATCCTAATTGAGAATTATATTTGATTTTGATTTTATATATTATTTTGAATTGAAATTGATGGTCATTTTTTTATGTTGAGCAGAGATGATTTTGAACTAATTTGAACTGAGTTTGCGTGAACATAAGTTTTTGAACATAAACAATGATTTGAAGAAAGAGCCTGGACAAGATATGAATGATTTTTGAAGCATGTTTTAAATGAAATCACATGATGTTTTAAGAAAGCATTTTTATGAGTTTTCAAAGAGTTTGAAAGTATTTCTTTTGTTTTAAAGGATTGATTTGATGATTGAGATAAGATTGAACTGATGAGAGTCCAATGAGACTAAATGAGATGTTTTTGAGTAATCTAATCACTTGATAGATAAGAGCACATATTTGGGGAGTAATATTGAGCATCAATTTAAGTAAAAGTATAAATAACTCAAATCCCGTAAACTATGTAATAACTCAAATCTCGTAAACTATGCCGCCAACATAGGATGAGAAAGGGGTCATACCTTTGAAGTCCCTATAGAGGTTTTATTGGATCCATTGATGGGAAGTCCTTTGCCCTAGCAAGATATTTGATGCATGTGGCAGCAACATCACTCCGTTGTATCATCACTCGTTCATATGGTGATCGTTGTTAATTGGAGCAACTCCCATTTACTGATTGATTTAATTTTGATGTGAGTTGCATATTATTGAGTCTATTTTCAAAGCATGACTTTATTCTTAAACTTACATATTTTACCGAGTTGAGTTGAGTTGATTGTTGAGTTAGATCTCTTAAGTTGATTTGATCATATCCTTTTCTTTTAAGTTATTTTACATACTCGTACATTTAACGCATTGATATCCATTTGAGCTTGCATCTTTTCATGATTCAGATATATGTATTAGGGATCATCAACGGACGCTCTATTGATGATCTATTCCTTCCTAGAGATAGTGGTGAGACCTCCTTATTTTTGGAGGCATTCTGATAATGTCATTTATTGTTTCTAGAGTATTTCTTTTCTTGAGGTAGTGATGAACTTGTCATTGACACTATCTAGATGCTTAGAGATATAGGTTTCATAGCCAATAATGGATTAGAGTTGATATTTTAATTTCATAGACTTGTACTTTTCAAACTAATCTCACGATATTGAATTAATTTAAATTGTTGATTTTAAGCTATTGTTTTATTGAGTCTTTTGATTGATTAGCCCACTAGAATATTTTTATATATAAAATAAGTTTTTCGATATTGATTGAATGAATGATCAGCCAAGTGATTCGCTTGGAGACCAACAATAATTTTCGATTGTCGGCCACGCCCAAAGCATCCTACGGAGGGTAACAATACAATTACAACCGTAAAATACCTTTTTGCCTCTAGAAAGCACAATAGAGGAATATAAAGTAAGAAGTAATACACCAGCATATATTGATCATCCATATTCATATGATGTCATGAACTGTTGTTAACCATAAATTTTTAAATCATTAATTTAATAATAATAAATCTATTTTGTGTCTAATTTATCAATTAAGGTTCAGTTTCAAACAATTCTGTAAGTTGTTTTATTTGGATTGTTGTAACATCTCCCTAAAATATCCTCGCTTGAAAAATTCATAAAAATTCTAAAAGAAATCTTCTTTCTACACTAGTTAGAGAATACGAACTACATCTACGACAGTAGATGCAATTACAAAACATAGATGTGGGTTTATAAAACCAAAGTCCTTTAATGCCTTTCCAGTCACTTTTTTATGAATATGATGTATGAGTCATAATCATTTCTACGGATTGTATAAAGATTCATAGATTTACTGTACTAAAAATATAATTGTAGTACCTTTTCTATGATAGAACAGGATGAGTCATAGTCCATTCTACAGCTTATAAATAGCCTCTGTAAATTCTAGCCTTGAGGTCTGCTCCATGGACAGGGTCTACGATCCATAGCCCTGATCACGACCTATAGAATAAGTTCATAGGTTTAGGCCCAAAATCACGACCTTAATTGTTTTTGTATAAAATAGCAGGACAAGTCTATAGAAGGGTCTACAACCCTTAGAAGGAGATTGTAGATCCAATATCAGAAAGTTATAATCTAACTAAGGCCTAGGTTTGACATGATGATTAGGATTCCTGAAGAAATGCTAACCAAGTTATCTTAGTATATCAAGCATACATAAGACAAGTAACTCAACAAAAGGAAGCAAATTGATAGATAAGTCTCAAAATAAATTATGAAGATAAAGGTAAAGCTTTAAATTCAAAATAGTACTTTAAATGTTCTAAGTATGTGAGCAATACAATGCATGGATAATCATTAGTGAGGAATCATAAAAGCTTGTAAAATACACAAGAAGTAGTGAAAAATCATGCTTTTTCCGTCTCAAAATAATTGAATTTGTAAAGTAATACACAAATATTAAGAAAAATATTCAAAGATAAAATTTATACCATACTTTCCATTATTGCCCTTGGTAAAATCATAAATATGTAGTATAATTTATATCCTAGAAAATATAAAAGTTCAACAAATGAAAGGGTAAATATGAAAAAAGTTTAAAACATTTGCCTTGAACTTTTGAACAATTCAAATATTTTGAACCTTGAAAAAACCCTTAAAAATTCAAGTAATATGAGACAGAGGGAGTACAAGAGTTATAAATCATAAGTGAAATATATCATAAGCCTTTGAGAAGTTCATAAGTCATATGAAAATCATAAATCTTGTAAGAGAAATATCATTAATGTAAGGAAAATCTTGAAACTAGGGGTGTGCATCGGTCGATTCAGTTCAGTTTTGTATATTATCGATTTAGTTTATTGATTTTCGCTTTTTAAATATGCTAAACTAATAAAATAATTTTTATCGATTTTCGATTTATCGATTTTAAGTCCTTAATGGTTTGGTTTTATGTTTACCTGATAAGAATGATAATGAGAATTTGCATTAATAAAAAATAGATAGAGTACGAAAACTATGTATACAAACTTGCAAAAACTATAATTAATTAATTACAAACTAAAAAACTAAAGTGGACAACTAATCAATTAAGTACTATAAAAATTAAATTATGTAAAGTATTGTTATAATGTCCTATTAATATTAAATTATTAATATTTAATATTTACAAAGGGGTAAAATAGTAAATCATTATAGTTTTATTAGGTTATCAAAACCATTAAAATCTGATAATCTAACAACTCAAATAACAATAAATCAATAATATTTTTATTTGTTCTATTCATTATTGGATTTGATTTTTTGCATACCCTACTTGAAACATTATTAGAGCTATCATTTACCAACATAAATCATGTGAGATATAAGACGAACTCTGCTGCCTAAGCTATATGAGTGACCAAACCTCTATTGGCGGGTGACCCATTCTAAGGAATTAAACTTCTACTAAGGAGTGATCCTTATTACGGATACAAAATGGAGAAAGTGAAAAAGATATCGTCTTTCAGTCTCTCCTCTCTGCTTCGCCAGCAAAAAGATCCTAAACTCGCTCTTCAACTCTTCCTCAATCCTAATCCCAGCCATGGAAGCAACCAAACTACTAAACCCTTTCGTTATTCCCCCCTCTGCTATGATATCATCATCTGCAAGCTCGGCAGAGCCAAACTCTTTCAAGAAATGGAAAATATCATGGAAAAATTAAGATACGACACTCGAATTACTCTCAACGAAGTTGTTTTCTGCAATGTTATTTCTTTCTATGGAAGAGCCCATTTACCGGAAAAGGCACTTCATATGTATAATGAAATACCCTCTTTTCGCTGTTATAGAAGTATAAAATCTGTCAATACCTTGTTGAATGCGCTATTAGTTTGTAAGGAATACAGCAAGATTGGTGAAATGCTAAAGAACTTTGAAAATTACGCAACCCCAGATGTTTGTACGTTTAATATACTGATGAAAGCAAGCTGTTTGTGTGGTGATTTGGGTAGAGCGCGGGAGGTGTTTGATGAAATGTCTAAGAGAGGAATTCAGCCAAATGTGGTCACTTTTGGGACGTTGATTAATGGGCTTTGCGTGAATGGAGAGTAAAACGAGGCGTTTAGGATGAAAAAGATAATGGAGAGGGATTTCAAGTTGAAGCCTGATGCCTTCGTGTATGTTGCGTTGATTAAAGGTCTTTGTAAGGTTGATGATTTGAATGCCGCTTTTAAGCTGAAGGAGGAGATGTTGAAAAAGAAAGTGGAATTGGATTCAGCTGTGTATTCCACTTTGATTAGTGCGTATTTTAGGGACGGTCGAAAGGATGAAGTTTATGGTTTGTTAACAGAGATGGAAAAGAATGGATACAAATGTGATACAGTTACTTTCAATGCATTAATGCATGGTTATTGTCTGGAGAAAGACTTCGATTCTGCATTTAAGGTTTTGGATGAGATGGAAGGGAAGGGGTGTAAACCTGATGTAATTAGTTGCAACGTGATACTTTGGGGCCTTTGTGATGATGGGAAATCAAGAGAAGCTGGTGAACTCTTGGATGATATGCCAAGACGAAAGTGTAAACCCGATGTGGTTAGTTATAGGATATATTTTGACGGGCTCTGTAAAGCGAAGCAGTTTAAGGAAGCTGCTGTTCTTTTGCATGAGATGGTTTTCAAAGGTTATATTCCTCGTGATACAAGATTGTTTAAATTATTTGACGGGCTAATTCAAGTAGGAGATAGGGAATCATTACTGAGAGCTCTGGATAACATGGCGTCTGTTAATTGTATTAGTAAAGAAGTGTGGGAAATGGTGATTTCCATGATGTGCCAACAAAATAACTTGTCTAATGCATCTGCTCTTGTAGAAATGCTTACGAATGATGGAGTAAACAAAGTCTCCTTGTAATGGTTTAACATACCTTCTAGATATTTAACTCCCATGTTCATCTTGTCTATGTGCGAACAGCTTTGACTTATAAAATTGGTTAAGCCTACTCTTTTCCGCTCATAAGCATGTTGTCACTTGTCTGCCTTTCTTTTCTCCAAAGATTTTTATCATGTCTTTAAGGTATGCTATGGAACTCGTTTCTATATTTTTAGTCCATATTTGGATAGAGAAGACTTGTCGGTGTAGAGATAGGCTAATGAAAAGTTTGGAAAGAGGTGATTAGACAGAATTTGACGCAACTTTAGGTTACCAAAGACATGAGTTCAGATAGGAGGGTGTAGAGGACGCGCATTGGAGTGGAAGGTGGAGTGTTGTCTTGCTTTATGAGGTCTTAGGCTTATTTGTGTTTGTCGTTGTACTAGACTATTATTGTAGTTCTTGCTTTTGATATTTATCATCGTCTGTTGTTTATTCTGTTTTGATTATTGCACTATTTTGTTATTCTTGTTCATTTTTGTAGGCTTTGCGTTGCACTATTTTGTTATTCTTGTTCATTTCGTATGTGAAGCTATTGCGGAGTATCATTTGCTTAAGCTCCCTGGAGTGACAAATGGAATTGTGTGCTTTGAGAAAGTTTCATTTGGTATAGCAGACATGGGAAGAACATTATTTTCCCTATACAAGCTTCCTCATACATGTTGTTTGGATAAAAAGGATTTTAAGAAAGTAGTCAGTATGGAACTTGCAATTTCAGACTTGTGGACATCATAGAATGTAATTGCTGTTACAGCTGTGTTTTGGAAACCCACAGGCAACCCATAGCTACCATCCTTCGGGTGTGCATTGGGGAAATCTGCTTCTATGTAATAGCTCGTAAGCTGCAAGGCAAATCTGGTGCGATGAATTCGATAAAAAAAGGCGTTGACAATAAGAATTGACCCTTTACCTCCCTTATAAAATATTATTGTGTTTGCTACTTAGCTATGCTGCCAATATTTGTATTAAACAAATTAGCCGTCACCTGCTAACACCATATTTCAAAATCAAGAAAAGATGCTCTTAGAAAAGATCCAAATCTGCCTGGAAAAACTCAGATTTGCGAGCTGTCTTTACTAGATTAGCTATAAAATATACTAGTAACTCAATATACTATATAGCTGCTCCAGAACATAACAAACAATACGAACATGACCTGTGTTATTCATTAGCGCTTTTTGCACTTGTGTATTTCTCAAATAGATTTTTAATACGTTTTTTTACGAGGGAGGGTAGGTTGAAAACATCTCTACTTTGCACAAGATAAAAGTAAAACTTGCGTACGCTCTATACTTCTTCCTTTTACTTGTGAAATGGTGGACATTCGGTTCTTCGGTTCAATTCTAGCAAATTTCGATTCGGATCTTCGATTTTGAAATAGTATGCATTGTATTTTTCAAGCTTGGTTCGATTTTATTCGGTGTTTTAAAAATGATTTTTTTGTGCAAACTAATGAAAAATAAAATGAGGACAAAATCAAAGTATAAGCCATTAAAAACTTAAAATCACGTTAAGTGATGATGTGCTCCCATGAAAAACTTATTGTGCTTAAAAAACTATATTCATCTTTGTCAAAAACTTTGTGCCTCCAATTATTGCTTGAGGAAAATAAGCACGAAGACATTATCCTTTACATTACATAAATCGGCAAAAAATATGTTTAAATTTCTCTCGACAAATATTCAAGTTAACTACATGAATTATAAATTTAGACTTATTTCATGAATGATTTAATTGCTAATTGATATATATGTATAAAATAAAAGTTGTGTTCTTTAGTGCATCAAAGTTTCGAGATCCGAACACCAAATCGAAGAACCAAACTTTTCAAAAAGAACATCGACATCGAACTGAAGAACCAAATTATTTTGATTTTCCAATGTTTATGCGAGTCAAAAATGGCTATTTGTGAATATTATTCTCACTTATTAGGGAGAATCTACAGTGTGCATGTGTATTGTCTGTTATAGTCTCTCATATAAACTTGGCTTAGTACGTCATTGACTTTGTTTTGGTTATTAAGTCGACCTTTGCCTACTTTTGTCATAATCACTAACAAAGACAAAAAAGCACCTCATCTTTTGCGTGCAAACAAGAAGTCACTATACATAATATGTGGCATTTATAACTTTACAGCCATGGGTACGATCACGACCTAAATATCCTTTAGAGATGCATAGCGTTTCATTTATAATTCTAACTGTCATCTAATGTGAAAATGTCTTTTTTTTTTCTACGCTCATGATTGATGTATTATAAGTTCATACGAATTAGAATACGGAGGAGGATCAACTTATGGGGTCACAAGATAGTTAGCACCCTTATGAATGGACCTAACCTAATAGTTATTTTCAATGGCTATATTTCAATATAAGAAAGTCAAATTTCAAATACGAGGATTCAAAAACAACAAGCAAAGCCGGCAGCTTCGTTCATCCATACCTACCAACATCCACGAGGCATTATTTCTAAAGACATTTGTACATAACATATGAAAAATAATAATATTTCTTTTATCAAGTCAACTGACTAAATTGACACACACCATTTCTTAATTCCCTTCCTATAAATATTTCCTACATTCAACAAATTAAGTGTCCATTTTCCTCCCAAATTCTCTCATTTATCTTACCAAGCCAAATGACTCGTCCTGCCATGGTAATTTCTGTTACTTTAATTATTCTGTTAATCTGTTATCCATCGAGTTTTGAATCAAGAAAGCTGTTGAATAAAGGCACGTTTGTCCCGTCTTCATCCCCTAGTAAAAAAGGTCATGTCAAGGTTGGTCATGAAGGACAACAAGATTTTGGTGGTGTCTATGTTGATCGATCAGTTCCAAGCCCTGGGGTTGGCAATTAGAAAATAGCGTTAAGTTTAGAAGATTATTAATTAGCTACTTTTAACTTTTTCTACAATTTTGAAATCATATACTTCCTAGATATAGGCTCATTAAAATCATGTAATTTGTATGTAACTAATAGTTTATTGGAATATCAAAAAATCAAACCGAATCAAACTAATTCGGTTCTTTGATTGTTTGGTTCGGTGTCTGTATTTTTTTTAAAAGTTTGGTTGTTCGATTTGATCTTCGGTATATGGGTCTCAAAACTTTGGTGCTCCGGAGAATCGAACTTTTATAAAAACAATTATATATATATATCAATTAGTAATTAAATAGTTCATGAAACAAGTTGAAAAAATAACAAATTTGTAATCCATATAATTAACTTGAAACATTATTTTCCAAGAGAAATTCAAAAAATACTTTTGCCGATTTATGTCATATAAAAGAATTCGCTCCATGGGGCACATCATCTCTTAACATGATGATTTTAAGTTTTTAGATGTCTTATATTTTGATTTTGTCCTCATTTTATTTTCTATTAGTTTGCACCAAAAAATCATTTTAAAAACACCAAATAAAATTGAACCGAACTTGAAAAAATAGAACTAAACCAAAATTAGTTCGGTTCGGTATATGGTGCATACTTTTTCAAAACCAAAAACTAAACTAAAATTTATTAAAACCAACTGAAGAACCGAACATCTACCCCTAGATACACATACTTTAATACACAATATTTTATATCTTAGTTGAGTGTTGAGTTAATTTTAGTACCTAACTAATTCAGAGCAAGCATGACATGTTAAAATTAAGTTCAATAATTAATTAGGCCAAATCAACAGTATTCAGATTTGTCCATTTCCATTAAAAGAATGTCAACCAACACTCTTATCATTTAAGGCATGCTTATTCTAGTACGTCATAGACCTTTCATGCTTATTACTTGACCATAGACACCTTTGTCTGTTTATCTTTGTTTCTTTGTTCCAATTTCACCAACTTTTCAATGTAGGTGCAATTAGAATTTCAATTTTGTAAGTTATAAAGTTTGAAATGGTGGATCACACACTAGTAATTTGGTTTAGAATTTAATTTTTATATTTATTTAATTAATTTCTTACGACTCATTTTTTGTCCCTTATATCTTTGTTACTATATCATATTTCGTATATAGTTATATTCGATTATCGTATTATTCTGTTGTAGTTACTATCCCTATGGTTTTGTTACTATTTTATTTACGTTGCTTAATTTTTCTAGACTAATTTTGATTATTTTTTCTTGAGCTAATACTATATCAGAAATGATTAACGTCTTGATAGAAATAAGGTCTGTGTACACCTTATCTTCTCTAAATCCCTAATTTGTAAGATTATCTTGAATATATTGTTGTCCTAGTATTAGTGGATGTAAAATTTGAGAAATGTTACATCACCAAAAAGGGCCAAACAAGCTGCACCTTGACATCGCGTGCACACCAGAAGTCACTGCAGATAATATGTGTCCTTGAAGAACTAATTTGTGTATTTTACTATATATCAATAGTATCAAATAATGATATATCATGAACCAAGTTAAGAACCTAGTGCCAAAAACAATAAAAGCCGTCCGCTTAGTTTATTCATACCTACCCAACTAATTACAAGAGGCATTTCCATGTACTAGTTTAACCTGCATGTGTGTGTTATGTTAATATTATTAAATTGAATATGATAAAAATTTAAAAATTCTTAATATTTTTATAAGAGTATACATTTTTTTTAATTATTCATCCGATATTCAGAATCAGCATTGAAGTTCAAGACCTCATTAGACATAG
The DNA here is from genome assembly GCA_011800125.2 of Solanum clarkiae. Lineage (NCBI taxonomy): Eukaryota > Viridiplantae > Streptophyta > Magnoliopsida > Solanales > Solanaceae > Solanum > Solanum clarkiae. The sequence continues at coordinate 5,317,486 of JAABOM020000012.1, forward strand.
GATGTTGCTTACTCTCTCCGAGAGTGAGTGCTACTTCGAACGATTGTCTTCCCTTCTTTGTGTGATACTTTTACGATTTTGAATTAAAAACATGAAATTAATTTGTTCAGAGAAAATTCATGTTTAATTATTTAAAAATTAAATAATTACTTGTAGCAAGGTAGATATTTCAATAATAAATACTATTAATTCATATTTGATGTAAAAAATAAATGTATTATATACCAACAACAAATCATCAATTGTCATCGTCAACTCTTTTTTCATTTTGTTTCTTCAAAAAGATAGAGTTCATGAATTATGCCATGAATGCTGCAAAATAAAATAACATCACGTTATTAGAAAATAAATGATCTAGATAGATAAATATAAAATCCGACAACATGAAAAAAAAATTAAACAATGAGATTCAAAAGAAAAATATTTTTATATGTAAACTAACAACATAGCCCTATTCAACTTTTTATTTTTTATTTATAAAGGTCGTTATTTTATCACTTCTTTCCATATATTTCAGAAGTTAATATTATAAAAATAATTAAATAATAATTTAAATAAAATTGGTGAAAAGACAATTTTATAGATATTGAAATAGTATTCTTACCTCATTAAATGATATAATTCTTAGATTTCAAATAGAATTAGGATACAATATGTCAAATTTATATATTAAGATAATAATAAATTAATAATTATTTTAAAAAAATAAATAACAAAAATTGTTAATGAATATCCTTTTTCTATTTTTTTGGGACTTGAATTTTATATATTTTTTGTACGTTTTCTTTTTTCCTTTTTAAAAATAGTTTTTGGGAATTTTATTTTTTGGATTTCTTTTGAGTTTTTCTTTACGTTGTTTGGCAACTTTTTTGCCTATTTTTGAAACCCTTTTAAGACCCCATTTTCTATTTGAATTTTTTTTTGCCTATTTTATAAACTTTTTTTTAATCGACTCTATTTTAGTTGAAAAATGATTCTTTGTATAAAAGTTTGATAAAATATTTTCTACTAAATTTTTATTATAATTAGTATTTAATATTATTAAAATAATAATATAATAATTGAGAAAAGGTGAAAAAACGATTTTGTATAAAGTGGAGACTTTTAATAAAGGGTAAAAAGTTCAATCAATATTATTAAATTAAGTCCCTTCACACTTTTAATATAATATTGATAGACTAACATTTAATGGTACAACAATAACAATATACCCAATAACATTTAATGGTACAAACATGAGAAAAAAAATTATATTCATTAACGATTAATATAGAAAATTATTATGTAGCTTTATCTATCATTACATGTTGATTTTATGTTATTTTTTAGGTTACTAGCTAGATCAAACTTGTTATGAAGAACAATCTCATCCTATGCCACAATTCATGTGTAGGGATTTGAAAGTGCCAAGTCCAAAACACTTTAAAAGTAATGTAACTTAATACAATTAATGATTTTTAAATATTATTAAAAAAGTTGAAATTATAGTAGTCAAGTATTACGATTTAATTTCTCGAGTCATGATGATATTTACTGTGACCTCGGTAGGTAAATCAAATCGTAACACAAAACAACAAGTACTGAATTTAAGGATAGAAACTAAATAACAATAATAAATTAAATTAATAACTATAAGAGATACGCTGAAAGCAAATCAAATACACACACATACATACATAGAGTATTGACAGTAATTTACTTTTGGAGTATGGAATAACAATGATATTAATTAAGAGGTAATTATATATATTATATTTCATATTTGTAGATTATAATAACATATTCTATTAGCACATAATCAAATTATGAATGTAAGTCTCATGCAAAATATATACATGGAATTAGCACTAAATCTTTGACCTAATAACCAAACTAATAACTTAACCCTTACGCCTCTTTTTGCTAGATACTCTTTGATAACTCCCCCTCCTTTTACTTCCATTAACTTTCTATATTCCACTAGTAGTGTTTCAAACTTCCCTCCCAACTAATATCTCATTGCAATACAATAATTTCCCTTTAATTCTTCTACTCCTTGCTTTGAAGCAAGAACAAAGTTGTTGAAGAATATGGAGGAGAAGAAGATTACTCCATTTCATTATCCTAGTTTACTAGTGAATTCCCTTCAAAAAGGCGACGTTCCGCCTAGTGATAAAGGCCACAAGGAGCTTGGAATCGTGAAGCATTTTAATGTTGTCGGTTCAATTGATAACAGATCGAGGTGGATTCAGAATTTTAACATGATGGGAATAGTTGAGCTGTCAGTGCCCCGTACAGGCTATTCATTAGTGTTCAGGATGTCAAGTACTTAATTATATAATCATTTTCAAGTATACATTTATCCATGTACAAGTTTTCGAATTTCGAGGTCCAATGACCTTCCGATAGATGAATAGTAAGCTTTAAAATTAGCTACTTCAGGATTTTGAAGTTGGCTGCCTATTGGGGCGGATTTTGGGGCGAGTTTTATGGATTTAAGTGGACCGCTCAAATCTTTGATATAGTAAGAACCACATTAATTACTCCGAGATTATTAAATTTATATCTTCGATTCATCATCTTTTTAAATGTTATTATAGATAAGTTATCTAATCAATGATGTAGTAGTACTGTAAAAAATGATCCCCACATTTTTGTGTTTAATTAAATGTAATTTATGTGTTAGGACTTTGCATGTGTCTTTTCCATTGAAGGGGACAAAATCTAAGTTACTGTATGATGGAAATAATGAAAAGTACGCATACCAAACCTTAAAAAAGTATGTCAATTAACGAAGTTCACGACAAACGTAAAAGGAAAATATTCCCTCTATTCCATATATAGTGATTGTTCATTTTTTTGCCGTATCTCTTAAGAAATCATAAATAATAAGAAGGGTAACTTTAATTATAAAAAACTTTTTCTGAAACTTCTATAAACTTGTTTATACTTTTGAAGAAAAACAACTAATTGCGAGGAAAAAGTAAATTTTTTGATATTGGTACTGTAGTTAACAAATAATTTGAGCAACACTTTATAATAAGATGGACAAATAACATAGGACTAAAGAGAGTATAGTCTAATTGTTCATATCCTACGCGATTGGAAATTTGAGACCAGAACTAAAATTGTCAGGCCTCGAGTTCACATCCTAGACGTGATCGGCACCCGGGACAATTTCTGATCCCAAGCGAATCACTTGACCTGACTACTTTACTCAGTGGAAGATTTAAATGATAAATGAAAGGCTTGCATGTAATAAGCTAAAGATACTGCAATTATCTGAATAAACTGAATTGTGGAAATATCTCAATTACAACTGAAAATATGAGAACTGAAACTCCTGTCATAAAGTCTATGGAACCTCTAACTAGAATAATCTGAAAAAACCTACCGTGACAGGCCTACAGTAACCACAACTGAAAAGAAATGCTAAAAAGAAAACATAGATAAGGACTCCAAAACCTCTAACTGGTAAGAGGCTTCACCACAATAGCTTAGTGGATAGCTGGCCCTCAATGAAGCGTTTGCTGAGGAGTTTTGTCACCTGCATCTGCATCATAAAACAATGCAGGTCCAAAGACGTCAGTACGTGAAATGTATGGTATGTAAAATAGCCAAAACGGGAACTTAGGATAAGGCACTATACCTAAAGTAATTAAAACATGTCTCAAAATAGGATAACATAAGTAATAATTAAAGTGCACGCTGAAAGTAAACCATATGCTGAAACTCTGTATGTAGAAACTAGTTTACTTTTAGCTTGGAAAGTTTTTCTAACCGACAACCATCACTATGAGCTTCGTGATGATATAACGTCTTGCCCACGCTGCCAAAACCGTCCAATACTTTGCCTGGACAAGGGGCAAAAACTAGGGGAGTGGATCCATCCCAAAACTGGGCCATCTCAGTGGCAAGTGAGGAGTTGTACTCTTGGTGCAATCCTATCCTACGCCGACTACGTAGTTTATGAGTTCAAGTTATTATTACTTTCACTCATATTGGTGCTCAATACTACTCCCAAAATAACTTTTATACTGCTCATAACTTAAAGAGTAAGAGTTCTCAAAATGCCCTTTTGATCTTTTGGGACTTAGCCCAACTTTAACTTTTCCTAAACTTTTCTCAATTTGACTATTTTCTTTGTCTGAAAGTTATATCAATGCAAGGTATCTCAACGAGATAATTTTTATTATTCAGATATCTTGCAAATACAAAAGTTTCAAGTACTTCTTAAACTCGACTTAAAACTGTGAATATAACAACTTTTCATAAAATAGATACAGGATTCTCATAAATATAACAATAACTGTAAATCTTGTCTCAATAGCTTAATTTAGTAATAAAATCAGTAAAGGTCATGATTTTATCAAGAAAAATGCATGAACAAGTATTTTGGTGAAATTAACTAGTAACGGGGGAAACTTGATCTCAATTCATAAATATGATCTTGAGTAGAGATTGGTAGTTAAAGATATTAAAATAATAATAAGATAACTTTTGCAGGGCCTTACATACCTGGGGAATTAGTTTCTTGGAAGAATTGAAGAAGGTTCTTGAAAGCCCTAGCTTTTTTCCCCTTTGAAACTACGTTCTGAGTTTAGAGAGTCTTTGAGCTAGCATTTTTGATATGAAGAATTATGTTCTAGGGGTTTAATTAGGTGAAAATTAACAAGTTTAGACTTAAAGGGTGAGAAAAGATGAAAATACCTCTCTTTAAAATCGCTAATCAGGTCGTCCGACGAGACCATCTATGGCCCGTAGAATTTCTACGACCATAAGGACCCTTCCATAAACTTTTGGGCAAACAATTGGGGTCTTTGATCACTTTTACGAGCCCAATCGACGGCCCATAAAAGTAACTACGACCCCTAGAATAGTCTGTAAAGTGAAGGGCCAAAAATATGAAGTTTTAGGACTTTTTTCATGAATTAGCAGATGGACCATACTTTGATTTACGACCTGTAAAGAAGTTTTGTAATTCACCTCTGCTCTGGTAGTCTTCAGTAAAACGATCATAACCTTTGACTCCGAACTTCAAATGAGGTGAAATCAATAGCGTTGGAAATCTAATTCAAAGGGCTTTGATTTGGTAGGACATATGACATTTGATTCTTTATGTTCTAAGATTTATGGTCATTTAAAGTTGACCCTTGCATAATTTAAGACTAGAAATTCAATTTATAGGAAAGTTTTGAACTCGACTAAGTGCTAAAGGTCTCTTAAGACCTTAATATACTTCCCACATATAAGAGTGAGACTTGAAACATACATACATATGAGAATAGAATTATGAAGTGTCACAAAAATCTAATGAAATGTTTTTTTTCCTTAAACGAAAAACCAAAATAATGTGTTTTAAAAAGAATATATTACCTATAGTGCTTGTAATTCATGCACTAGGTATATATTCCATTCCTTGTAACAACCAAGACAGATGTTCTGGCTATCTTCTTCATCCCCTCTTTCATTTTTCTTTTTTCTTTTCATGATTTCTTTGAAAATTAATTAGTTATGTCTTTCTTTGGTAAAATAAGGAGAAATTATATTACTTAATAATATGCATCAATACATGACAATTGCGAAAATAATTCTTACTGGTCCATAATCGAGGAGGATTGTCTAATAGTATAAGAACTTAAGCTATAAGTATTCGTCCTATTACCAGTTGTCGAGACATGTTTCCTTCTTACAAAAGGAGTTCTGCCTTTGTCTGCGTAGATTCTTCCTCGAACAAACACTGGTGGAACTTCAAAAAGAGTTAAAGACTTCCCACTGTACATTCTAGCACATTCTTTAGTTAGCACATCCACAACTATATTTGCTTCTCGATAGATATGGCTAATTGGGGGGGGGGGGGTTCCCAACCGAAGGAGAAGATCCCTTTGAACCATTCAAGATGAGTCAGTTTTAGTTTACTTCCATTACATTTTTGGCTAAAAATGTTTGTATCATTACAATTTTGGTTCGAGAATGTCCTCAAACTAGCAAAATAATTCAAACATACTCTTCATTACATTGTATATATAAGATAAATTTTAAAGGTTTATGTATATATATGGATTTTGAATCCTTGAATAAAACACTAGAGGTTGCATTAGTGGTTTAGGGGTTCAAAAGTCACTTTGAGGTTCCGAGTTCAAATTATAAACACTACATTTTTATTTTTAAAATCTCTTAATTAAAATCCTGAATTTTCCCTATTTAAATACCTTCTTAACATTCTTAAAACATTAGTTATGATCTTTGTTTGATAGATCGTCCCTTATATTTGCTAGTGCAAAAGTTATCCTGGTACCAAACTGAAGAACTTAATCAAACACTTAGTATGCAGGATCATAAAATTTATTTTACTAGTCAAGAAGTGTAATCACATACAAAAATAAACTACATCATATAAAAATCACAATCTAAAATCTTGAATGTTTAGTTGTGTGCAATCTTTACAACAATTTTCACTCAAAACTTTATAGGAGTTGGGGAAAGAAGAAGGAGAAGAAACAGAAGCAGAAAAGTTATGTCTTTTTTCTTTTAAAATTCTAAAGGGCTACAACTTTTCAATAGTTGTGTCTCTTTCTTTTTATTAATAAATAAATATATAATAATTACATTTTATTTATTAATCGATATGGATCCAGATTGACCCATATGGGTGAACCTATCCAATATTTTCCTTCATCTCCCACTCAAACATATTTGGTCAACTCTCATTCCTATTGTGTAACTTTCATATATTATGACTAGATCGTATGATCAACGCATACTTTGAGAGCTTTCCTACTATATATCTGTTAGAAATATACAACATATCAATAATGAATCTTAACGTAGATTATAGTATGTAATATCCTCGATCATTTATCATATTCATATTCTCATAGTAATTCTCATAATCTCTTTTTCTTAATTTTTGAGTTCATCATTATGTATTTGTCTTACAGACAAGCATAAAGACATCAATAAACAAACTGATATGATAATATCCAATGATCTTCCTCATCTCACATGAATCTTTTAATCTTAATGTGATATGCTCAGATCTCATGAACTTTTTAATCTCAATGTGATATACTTTTTTAGAATGTTCCTCCAAATTGAATCAAACATGATCTCTTGGCAACATACTAAGATAGTAAACACCAAATTGAATCTTAAGAAACTGATTAAAGTCATGAGGCTATAACATAAAAATTACTTATAATTTTTGGGGCTTCACATGATAACATGTAAAGACTAAACTTGTATTGCTCTTTTTGGGTCACTACATGTATATATGGTATGAAGCATGTATCACTTACTCATTTTCCGTGGAGCACATGTATCTTTATTAATTAAATACTATGCAGGTGATAGTTCAGACAACTCATATCTAAGTTTGAGTTCACAAATTTACTCATAATTTGATTCTTCGAACTCATATCTGACATTAGAAACCGACTAACTCATTTTTATCATATATAATTATACACAAATTAGTAAACAACATTTAGATTACAAACTTTCAGCTCTCTATTATCATCAGTTTTGACAATAATTAATTTATTATTATTTTATCCCTACCTGTTACTTAAGCAATAGAGGTGATTGTCTGTGCGAATATGCTAATTTATTTATCTGCTTGACATACTTTTTATCCTCATAATTTTACATACACTATATAAATTTAAAAATGATATATGTATATTAAATAATAAGAATAAAAAATTTGTCATCAATCAACATTAACTTCAATGATGTCAATTTACATGAACATGCTTGGAAAAAATAAATATAAATACATTAACATCTATGTTAATTCAATGACTTCATATGTCTCTCGTAAGCATCATATGCTATAGGTTTTGTTAAGGGATATGATATCATTTAATGCATAGTGTTATGCCGAAAAATGGCATTTATTGTAAAAAAAAATTATTCGAAAATCAAAATCGATTTCAACTCAATTAATTTAAGTGAAACCAATTCTCGAAATTCGAAAGAAAAAATAGAATCGCCACCTAATTTTAAGGATAATTAGGAAACCAATAAAATATTTTAAAAGACCTAACAGAAAAATCTTTTAAAATTCAGAGAAAAGGGTTCGGGTTCACATTTCCACTTCGAGAAGGTTTTACGCACTCGAAATGGCCGCTAAATGCGGTTATCCGGCGATTAGAAAATTTAACTAACTTTTAAAGATTTGACTTTGAAAAAAGTTGACTAGTTTGAAAATAATTGACTAATTTTGAAAGAATTTGACTAAATTTAAAAATTTGACTATCTTTGCAAAATTGACTAAATCTGCAACAGTTGACTAAGTTTTAAAAAGTTGACTAAATTCGAAAATTTAACTAAGTTTAAAGAAGTGATCAAATTTGCAAACTTGACTAAGTTTTAAAGGGTGGACTAATTTGAAAAAAAAGTTGATTAAATGTGACAAATTAACTAAATTTTTCAGAGTTGACTAAGTTTGAAATTGGACCAATTTTCAAGAGTTTTGTCGAAATAAATTGTAGGCAAAATTTAACACTAAGACAATGAATTTTTTTTTAACAAAAATGGAGACATGTTGGGAAAACAATTAGATTAACAACGAACAATAATACAAATAAATATAATAAAGTTAGTGTCAATCACAAATATCACAAACAACATTGACAAACATAAAAGAAGGGAAAGATCAAAATAAAAATTGGGCCTGGCAGGCCTAATCTTCCACCTGCCCTAACTCC
>JAABOM020000012.1:5326275-5346880 GCA_011800125.2 Solanum clarkiae
CTGCGGTATATATATATTATAGCGGCGTATAACTCACAAAATTTTTACTCAAAAAAGATAAATAAAAATATTAATTATGATACAAATAATTAATGAAAATAGGTACTTTTGACATAATTCTGGGCATAAAATTGGGAATCGCGACTAAGAGGGGAAATGATAATTTTTTTTAAAAATAATGTGGTGGAGAATCTTGATAGATAATTAAATTATTGTTGTGATCCATTATATAAAATACCTTTAGGCTGTCAATTAGAGGACTTGAGACTTAACTCTAGACTTAATATTTGTAAATGTAATTATGGATTTGGATGAGTTCGATCTAATCTAGGTGTATAATAGTTTAGATGTTGATATTTTTAATTTGAAATCTCATGGTAATAATTTATGTGACTAGATCATGGTGCTACGGATTCCATTCAAAAATGAAAGGCCAAAGTGTTAGATTGACCATGATTTGACTGAGGTAAGTGGACTTTCAAAACTTCGTAATTCACCTAGAATTCAAATCCTCCTTTTTTCTACGTGTGATCTGTGAAATATTTTAATATTATAAGAAATGAGATGATTAAAAATGTGAATGTGAGTTGGCGTGTTATTATGGTACTTGAATTGATAAATATAGTTAAGTGATGAGAACTCTATATTTTATATATATATTATCGTTGTTGTTGAAGATAATGAGTGGATTTGTCTGTGGATTTCATATCATGTTCATTCATTCTATGACATGCATATTTTCATTGATTTCAAATATTGATATAAGTGAGATGAAAAATATTGGGACCGAGGTCTTTACCGATCTAGATATGATACCGAGGTAACATGCCGGCGAAATTATGATGATCGAATTTATAATGATATTGTGATGCCGAGGTAATATGCCGGTGAATTTATGATGATATTGTGATGTCGAGGTAATATGCCAGCGAATTTATGATGATATTGTGATGCTGAGGTAACATGCCGGCAATGATTTGATGTTGAGATATTTTCAGTAATATTATAATTGCATAATGCAATGCATATCACCCTTGCATACTATTGCATAGCATGGTGCTATCCTTATAATTGTTTGTGTTATACTTTTAGCTTGTGCTTTGAAAATTGTGATATGGTAAAATATCATCTTTATTATATATTATGTATTGCTGGGTCGAAATAACTTTTCGTGCAGGTTGTAGTCGTGGAGATCGACTGGAATGAAAGGAGTTTGTGTATTATATTAGACTTCCTTGTTTTGTTAGTTGACTTGCTGGGCACCGCGTGGTATTTGATACTCACCCCTTGCTTCTACACATATGTAGGTTGTGAACCCGAACAGTGAATAGTATTTCTTTGATCCGCCAAAGATTCCCAGGAGATGTAGAGAGGTAGTTGTTGTCACCTGACTAACTCTCTTATTCATATTTCTTCTGTACTTGTTCTATTCAAGAAGAAGGACAATGTGGACTCGTATTTCTTTGATGTCTGTATTGTTAGTGGTTTGTATGCGTGACAACCAATCCTTGGGTGGTATTTAAGTTTATGAAAATTTTCAGTTTTAGTTATCTACTCTAGTTAATTGCTTCCGCGCAATATGTTTATTATCTCTTTGAGTTAAGGCTGACTTGTTCTGGTGGAATTGAGCATGTACCATCATGCCAATTTTTGGGTTGTGACAGTCAGTCTGGAACTTATCGTCCCAAAATTTTATAAAATCATTCATAATGACCTAATAAATTATTTTCATCGCTTCTATTGAATTCACGACACTTTTTTAGCATTTAGAGGTCATGAACCTAGATTATTCAAATTTTCTCAGTTTTTGATATGTATTAATGTATGAATTATTTATAAATATATTAGACTAACTTATTATCCCAAAATTTTATTGTAATAACCTAGTGAATGATTTTTATACCTTAAAGGACCCACACCCTTTTTTTTAGCGTCCAAAAGTTATGAAATAAAAAAATTATTTTTCTTAGTTTTTCTTGTGTTAACTTATAACTATTTCTCAAATATTAACCTGTGTATTACCAAGTTTTTTAAGTGTATACTAGCGTATAGATTTTTCAAAGAAAAGAAATTTTCGGACTCAATTTTTCAATATAGCCTGTCTTGACGCCTCAATCACCATAGTATGGTGCACCAACACAATATCGCTAGTGCGTTTAATGATCTACACAAAATGTTTGAATGAGTACTTTGGAATGTTTAGGATGATATGAGATTGAAAAATGGCAAAGTATAGGTATTTAGATGTCTGGGAACACTTAAGCCCAAGATTTTAAAGTCCTGGACCACAGTCAAAACTGGCCAAAAATTTACACTAGTGCGAACCCATGGCGCATCGCACTAGGGGCGAAAAAAGCTCTCTAGAAATGAAATTTTAGAAAATCGAAATTGCTAATCGTTTTCTCTTAAATTGGGATTAGACCCATTTTCCACTCAAAATGCTCCCCCGAACAAGAATATGAAGTCAAATTTTTGAAATCATGCACGGATTTTGAGATATATGGAATTTACGATTCTGGGCACTTTCGAGGCATATTTTCGGGTACTTTTTGGGGTTGTTTTAATATCTCCTCCTTAGGAGCATTCATCCCCGAATATAAAAGAAACGTATGTGAGATACCTAAACGATAATTTCAGCGCAAATAAGAATGTAATAATGCCCTTAAAGGTCATTTCAAAAATCTCATCATAAGTGTAAAATCATCATGAACTTAGTCAATTTAAACATGAACATATGCAATGACATGAGGGTTGAACTTAAGACTTGAGATCATGTAAAGACTTAAATCAATACCTTAGGCTTGAGTGGAGTGGAAAAGGTAAGGATATTGCTTTTGCATGTCCGCTTCGGCCTCTCGAATAGTACTCTCAACTTGTTGATTCCACCAAAGGACCTTAATGGAAGCCACCTCTTTGTTCCTCAATTTCTTCAATTGTCTATCCAAAATCTAAATCGGAACCTCTTCATATGTCAAATTATATTCAACAAAACCTACAACATGAAGCGGTACAATGACATTCGGATCACCCGCGCATTTCCTCAACATGGACATATGAAACACCGGATGAACCGAATCCATTTCTCTAGGCAATTCCAACTCATAAGCTACCTTGTCAACCCTGCTCATCACCCTGCAAGGAATTGCATATCTTGGGCTCAACTTGCCTTTCTTACCAAAATAGGCCATACCCTTCATGGGTAACACCTTCAAATAAGCCCAATCACCAACTTCGAATTCAAGATCCCTTCTCCTCACATGGCATAGGACTTTTGGCGACTTTGGGCCATCTTCAACCTTTTTCTTATCATCCAAACCTTCCCAAGAGCTTCTGTAACCATATCTAGTCCCAGCAAAGTTACCTCACCAACTTCAAACTGAAACAACCCCAAAAACTGCCTGAAATGTGCCTCAGAGTGCCTGGAATTTTAAATTCCATATATCTCAAAATCTATTCGTTATTTTGAAAATCTGACTTCATATTCTTGTTCAGGGGGTTAAAATTAGGGGGCCATAGGTCTAACTCTGATTTAAGAGTGAAAGATTAGCAATTATAATTTTTCAAGGTGCAAATTTCAGAGAGGAATCCACGACCCCCACGCGACGCGCCTGTGTGTTAGAAAGTGCTTGTTTTCTTCAGTTCAGTCCAAGACTTAAGTATTCCCAAATGTATTTTTACCTCTATTTAGCCTTATTTCACCTTCATATCATCCTAAATATTTCCCAATACTATCTCAAACACAGCCATACTTTCACTCCTCAAATTCAAGTCCCAAATCCTCATCCAAAACTAAGGTTTTCCTTCAAGGTTCTTCAAGCTTCAAGTCTCCATCTACAATCTTCACCAAGTTCATCCCCAAGCTAAGGTATGTGAGTTTCTTTCATGGGGTCCTTTCACCCATGATATCCAAGTCTCCTTTTACTCAAATTGCATTATTTAAAATTGATTTACAAATAGATCTTGCTTATTATGAAATTCACTGCACACTAGTTAAAACTATGTGAAATTGTGACTATTTTGCTAAATTTTGAGCTATAAATCTTGGACTTATTGTACGATTTGAGTAGGGTTTTGATGTATGTTGCTTGAGGGTGTTGCAAGGTGATGATTGGTAGTTTAAAAATGGATTTTCTTACATTATTTCATCTCTATATTTCATGATTTTATAATAGCATTACACACCCTCTAGGTGTTTGATAAAATGTCCAGATGTGGTTTCTTGAGGAGTTGAAGGTGCAAAGCATGAGATATTATATGATTGACTATATGATTATGAAATGAGCTTATGAATATAATATGCTCTATATAAAGTGTTGCATTAGACCATACCAGATTTGGGGGGACAAAAGTCCGGGTAACCAAAGTGAGGGTTTGTACTCATCAACCATGTAGGGGTTTGCACTTCATCACCGTGGTGATAATGTGTGATTATCATCAACTATAGTCGCCGCACTAGAAAGAGACAAGGGGAATAATCGCAACCAAATTGCTTGCTGACTGACCCCTAGAATCTCAAACAATTGACATGTCGCCAAAAAATTTTAGGAAATGTTGATTTGCATCCTCGGTTACTGCTCTGCTGAACAACCCTTTCAACTGTAGCATCTGCAGCATAGTACTAGTGATAGTGAACTTAACACCTACAGACAGTGGAGGAAGTACAATTGTTCTAGTGGTCCCAGCACCCTCATCATCATCATTCCTTGCTTGGGGTGGTTGAGGTCCTTCAACTATCTAAGTGGTGTTGCTGGTGGCACATCATTACCAGCTTGATCATCATCACCTAGAACATATTTTCCTCCACTTGGAAGATTTATCGCTAATGCTCTTAGCCTTTCTACTTCATGTTCTTGGGCATTCATTTTGCGAATTGACTTAGTAAGCTCGGAGTCGTAGGGAACAAGTGCTTCACCCTTACTTCGGGTGTTTGGCATGCAATGCTGGCTCCGTACCAAGAAACAAAAACAAGAAATAAAAGTAAAATTAGGGACTACCATTACACACTAACAAGAAATAAAAGTAAAATTAGGGACTAGCATTACATACTGAAAAATTGCAACTAGTAGACTATTACTTCGTCGTACTCCCCGACAACGGCACCAAAATTGATACACCAAACCATATACTCCAAAAGCAATAATAAAGTAGTCGTTGATCAAATATAGAACTTAACCAGAGTTGAGGCCGATCCCATAGGGAATGCATGAAAATAAATCTATTAGCACTATTTTCGGATGTAATATCTACTTCCGAAACAAAAGTGTATAACGTAAATGGGGGAATTTTGGTTTTTATAAACTAACAAAAGTAAAGTAACAAATGAGTGTAAAGACAACTGGATTTTAACTGATTAATGCAACACTAGGATTGTGTTCCCCATGACATTTAATTTGACAGTTGAATCTAGTGGTAAAACTCATTCATGATCACGTAAACAAGATCTAACAAGTTATGCAACATCTAAATCATCTCTCGGTCCTTCTTAGATGCATGTTATTCATCACCTCTCTGTCTCAGAACGTATACTTATTAACCCTTGTTGTCAATCCTAGAATACTTTCATCTTTCAATCTCAAGTACTTAGACTAGGTTAAAAACCTCAAATTTCCATTGTAGAACTCTTTTCCTAATCAAAAATCCCTTTCGGGCATGTAATATATAAGGGCTTACCTTAATGCATCAACTTATTAAGGGGGAAATTGTAGTGAAGATTACTACTATATATACGCTAATCAATCCAAAGATTTACCCTACATTCATCTATCTCATTGACTTGTCATAGTTCCCACAACCCTAGTTGTCACTTTAGCCTAACATATTTGAGAGAGATAACCCATAATGATACAGAGAATTCATAATAAAAAACTTACTATTGAAGAATCAATGAATCCACAGCTCACAGTCTTGAACAAGATAAGGAAAATCCCAAAGTTTAATGAGATTACAAGGAAAATAGTGTTTTCTATCTCCAACCATCCAAGACTAAGTAAAAATGAAATAAAAATACTATTTATATACAAAGAAAACCTAATCTGGTTTAAAATAGGAAAAATCATGTAAGCAAGGACACGGGCCACCACACGGCCTGTGTGAAGGTAAACGGACCATGAAATGGTCCATGTGGCTATACTTGGCCTTTAAAACTTGCTCCATTATATCACTTCTCAACGTGTAGGCAAACAGTCTATGCAGATGTAGATGGTCCATTTCACATATTGTCTGCCTTGCCTTCAACATTTCTTGCTTCATTCGGCCTCACAGGCCAAGTCATGGACCGTGGTTGGTCACATGGCCCTGACTGGCCTCGTCTGATGCCACTTAGTTCATTTTCCTTATTTTTTGAGGGTAACTGCCCCTCAAATCACTTTGATGAGCTATGCTACGGCCCATCGCACTTCTCACGATCCATGAAACGTGTTGTGGGATATGCCTTTGGTCAAATATCTCTTGCGCTTCCCTTTAGCTCATTCATCAATATTTCCATCCACTAAGTGTAAGGCCGCGATGGGCCTCATGGTCCGTCTGGAAGTAAACCAGCCGTGTAGGTCCCAGTGTGCCCATCCTAAAGCTCTTTATAATCCTTTTCTATATAGTTCACCCATTTCTCCATGTCTTTTACTTTTCATGAAAAATTACAGAAACAAACATCAAAATAACAAACTTGCCTGAGAACGCGCAAAAATCCTTTCTTTAAAGTGTTATAAGAGTCGTATTTCTATGAATCATCACGTATTATTCTTCTTCTTTGATGGACCTAACCTCTCAAACACAGAAGTTCTTGTAGCAGGTTTTCCAAGTTGATCAAAGACAGAAGGACTTTTGTTAGAAGAAGCTGACTCATCTTCTATACTGATATAGTTATTGCTTACCTTTCTTATGGAGAAATCGGTAGTGGTTGACTATAGCCTAAACCTTCATATGCTTGCCTAGTTGTGGCCTCTAATAGGAATTTCCCTAGCCTAGATGGCTCATCAAAGTTGTACCCAGCCTTTGCAAGTAACTTGTAAGCATTTGGATCAAAGCCTTCTATACGTTTTGTAGGGAGTGGCTGGGCCTCTTACCGGGCTCGTTGCGGACTCACTCGTATGATATTTTGGGAAAGCTGAGCTGAAACCCCTACAACGCCAGAATTCGTGGGCTAACAACCACAGAAAACTATCGAAACTGCTTGTTTTTTGTTCCTTGGCCCATAAAATCCTACCAGGCGTCCCCTCCTCCACCGAGCCACTTGGCCTCTTAACGAGCTCATTGCAGATGCACCCGTGTAGTTTTTTCAGAAAGTTGCTCCCGGTCCCCCTGCAGCGCCAGACTCTGTGGGCTATCACCCATAGAAAACTGTAGGAATCGCTTATTTCCTGTTCCTTGGCCCATAAAATCCTACCAGGCATCCCCTGCCACTTGCGGGGCACCTGGGCCTCTTGTCGAGCTTCTTGTGGACACTCTTATGATTTTTCGAGAAAGTTGTGCTAGAATCCCATGCAGCGCCAAAATTTATGGTCTAACGCTTATAGAAAACTACCAAAAGTGCATATTTTCTATTCCTTGGCCTATAAAATCCTACCAGGCATTCCATGCCGCCACCGGGCCACCTGGGCCTCTTGCCAGGCTCGTTTCGGACCCACTAGTACAATTTTTCGAGAAAGATACACTAGAGCCCCATGCAGCGCCAGAATCCTTGGGCTAACACCCACAACAAACTGCTTAAATTGTCTGTTTTCTGTTCCTTGGCCAATAAAATCCTACCTGGCTTCCCCCTCCGCTGCTAGGCCACCTAAGCCTCTTGCGAGGCTCATTGTTGACCAACTCGTATGATTTTTTAGGAAAGTTGCATTAGAGCCCCTATTGTGCTAGAATCCATGGGCAAATATCTACAGAAAACTATTGAAATCACCTGTTTCAGGCAACATAGCCCATAAAATCCTATCAGGCGTCCTCTACCATTGTCGATACATCTGGTCCTCTTGCTGGGTGCATTGCGGATCAACTCATTTGATATTTTAGAAAAGTTGCATCGGAGCCCCATGTAGCACCAAAATCCATGGGTTAAGACCCATAGAAACTTGTAGAAATCACTTGTTTCTTGTTCTTTTACCTATAAAAATCCTACCAGGAATCCCCCCTTCCCCGGTCGCCACTGGGCCAGCTAGACCTCTTCCCAAACTCATTGCGAACCACTGGTATGATATTTCAGAAAAGTTGCATTGGAGCCCCTTGCAGCGCCAGAATCCATGGGCTAACACCTACAGAAAACTGCCAAAATTGCCTATTTCCTATTCCTTAGCCCATAAATCCTACCAGGAGTGCCTCGCCGCTGTCGGGCCACTTGGGCCTCTTGTCGGGCTTGTTGCAGACCCACTCGTATAATTTTTCAAAAAGTTTATGCTAGAGCCCATGCAGCGCCAAAATCCATAAGCTAACACCCACAAAAAACTGCTCAAATCGTCTTTTCCAGTTTCTTGGCCGATAGAATTCTACCAGACATCCTCCTTCCCGCCGGGCCACCTAGGCCTCTCTCCAGGTTCATTGCCAATCCACTCGTATGATTTTTTGAGAAAGTTGCACTGGATCCCCCTGCAGTGCCAGAATCCGCGGGCTTACACCCATAAAAAACTGCTGAAATCGCTTGTTTCTTGTTTCTTAGCTAATAAAATCCTAACAAGCATCCCCTACGCAGCCGGGCCACCTAGGCCTCTTATCGGCCTCATTGCGGACCCACTCATATGTTTTGTCGGGAAAGTTGCATTGGAGTCCCTGCAGTGCTAGAATCCATGGGCTACATCCCTACAAAAAACTGCCAAAATCGTTCGTTTTTGTTCCTTGGTCCATAAAATCCTATCAGATGTCCCCCGCTGTCGTCGAAGCACCTGGTCTCCTTTTGGGCTCGTTGCAGACCCACTCATATGATATTTTAGAAAAGTTGCACTGGAGCCCTTTGCAACGTAGAATCCGTGGGCTAACACCCACAGAAAATTACCGAAATCACTTGTTTCCTGTTTCTTGGCCCATAAAATCCTACCAGGAGTCTCCGTTGCTGCTAGGACACTTGGACCTCTTGCCGAGCTCGTTGCTCACCCACTCATATAATTTTTCAGAAAAGTTATGCCGGATCCCCCTGCAATGCCAAAATCCATGGATTATCACCTATAGAAAACTGTCAAAATCTCCTGTTTCCTGTTCCTTTGCCCATAAAATCCTACCAGGCTACCCCTCCCTCCCCCCCGACCTGTGCCGCTAGGACACCTGGGCCTCATGCCGGGCTTGTTCGGACGCACTCATATAATTTTTTGGGAAAGTTACAATGGAGCCCATTGCATTCCCAGAATTATTGGGCTAACGATTACAGAAAACTATCGTAATCACCTCTTTCCTATTCCTTGGCCCGTAAAGTCCTACCAAGCATCCCCAGCCGCCGCAGGCCACCTAGGCCTCTTGTCAGGCTCATTTGGACCCACTCATATGATTTTTTCAAGAAAGTTAAGTCAGAGCCCTCTATAGCGCCGGAATCTGTGGGCTAAGACCCACAAAAAACTACCGAAATCGCATGTTTCCTTTTTCTTGGCTCATAAAATTCTATCAGGCGTCCCCTGCTGCCGCCGCGCCACCTGGGCCTCTTGCCGTACTCGTTGCAGACCCATTCATTTGATTTTTCAGAAAGGTTGTGTTAGAGCCCCCTGCAGCGCCAGAATCCGTGTGCTAACACCCATAGAAAACTACCGAAATTATTTATTTTCAGTTTCTGCGCCCATAAAATTCTATCAGGCGTCCCTAGTCGCCACCGATACACCTAGGCCTATTGCTAGGCTCGTTGCAGACCACTCATATAATTTTTTGAGAAAGTTGCATCGGAGCCCCCTGCAGCGCCAGAATTCGTAAGCTAACACCCACAGAAAAATGTTGAAATCACCTATGTCCGATTCCTTGACCCATAAAATACTACTAGGCATCCCCTACAGCCATCGGGTCACCTGGGCCTCTTGCCGGGTTCGTTATGGACCCACTAGTATTATTTTTAGGGAAAGTTGCATAGGGGACCCCTGCAGCGTCAGAATTTGTGGGCTAACACCCACAAAAAACTATCAAAATCACCTATTTATTATTCCTTGGCACATAAATTCCTACCAAGCGTCCCCCTTCACTGTCGGGCAGTTATGCCAAAACCCCTGCAGCACCAAAAACCATGGGCTAACATCCACAAAAAACTGTCGAAATCGCTTGTTTCCTGTTTCTTGGCCCATAAAACCATACCAAGTGTCTCCTGTAGCCGTTGGGATACTTGGACCTCTTGCTGGGCTCGTTGCAGACGCACTCGTATGATATTTTGTGAAAGTTATGCCAGAGCCTCCTGCAGCGCCAGAATCAATGGGCTAACACCCAAAGAAAACTATCGAAATCACCTGTTTCCTGTCCTTGGCCCAAAAAATCCTACCAGGCATTCCCTTCTGTTGTGGGCTACTTGGACCTCTTGTTAGGATCATGGCAGAGCCACTTGTATGATTTTTCGAGAAAGTTACGTTGGAGCCCCTATCAGCGCCAAAATTCATGGTCTAACATCTACATAAAATTGTTGGAATCGCCTCTTTCCTGTTCCTTGGCCAATAAAATCCTACTAGGCGTCCCCCACCGCCGCCGAGCCGCCTAGACCTCTTGTCGGGCTTGTTATGGACCCATTCATATAGTTTTTCGGGAAAGTTGTGCCGAGCCCTCTACAGCACCAGATAGGCTTAACACCTATAAAAAAAATTACTTGTTTCTTGTTCATTGGCCCATAAAATCCTACCAGACGCATCCCCCCTCCACTATCGAGCCACCTGGGACTCTTGCGAGCTCGTTACAAACATACTCATATGATTTTTTGATAAAATTGCACTGGAGCCCCATGCAGCACCAGAATCCATAGGATAACATCCACATAAAACTGCTAAAATCGCCTATTTCCTATTTCTTAGCCCATAAAATCCTACCAGGCATCCCTCGCCTCCGCCGATACACCTAGGCCTCTTGTCGGGATCGTTGCGGACTCACTCATATGATTTTTAGGAAAAGTTGAACTGTAGCCCCATGCAGCGCCAGAATCCATGGGCTAACACCCATAGAAAACTACCGAAATCGCCTGTTTCCTATTACTTAGCCCATAAAATCCTACCAGGCGTTCCCCGCCATTGCCAATCCACTTGAGCCTCTTGCCAAGCTCATTACGAACCCACTTGTATAAATTTTTAGGAAAGTTGCTGCCGAAACCCCCTATAGCGCCATGAATCTTTGGGTTGACACCCAAAGAAAACTATTGAAATAGCTTGTTTCCTGTTCGTTGGCCCGTAAAATCCTTTCAGGCGTCTCTCGATGCTGCCAGGTCACCTGGGCCTCTTGCCAAACTCTTTGCAGACCTACTCGTATGATTTTTTGGGGAAGTTGTGTCAGAGTCCCCTGCAATGCCAGAATCCATGGGCTAATACCCACAGAAAACTGCAGAAATCACCCATTTTCAATTCCTTAGCCCATAAAATCCTACCAGGTGTCCCCCGCCACTTCCGATGCACCTGGGCCTCTTGACAGACTCTTTGTGGACCCTCTCATATGCTTTTTTTAAGAAAGTTGCATCGGAGCCCCATGCAGCGCCAGAATCCAAAAGCTAACGCTTATAGAAAACTGTCGAAATCGCTTGTTTCCTATTTCTTAGCCCATAAAATCCTACCAGGCGTCCCCTGCCATTGCCGGGCCACCTGGGCCTCTTGCCAGGCTCGTTACAGACCTACTCGTGTGATTTTTCAGGAAAGTTGCATCGGAGCCTCCTGCGGCGCTAGAATCCATGCACGTCCCATAGAAAACTACTGAAATCGTCTATTTCCTATTCGTTGGACTATTAAATCCCACCGGGCGTTCCCCGCTGCTGTGGGACCACCTGGCCACTTGTTGGGCTCGTTACGAACCCACTTGTATAATTTTTTAGGAAGTTGCATCAGAGCCCCTATCGATGCAAGAATTTGTGGGCTAACATCCATAGAAAACTGTCGGAATCGCCTATTTCCTGTTTCCTTGGCCCATAAAATCCTACTAGGTGTCCCCCGCTGCCGCCGGACCACCTGGGCCTCTTGTCGGGTTCTTTGCGGACCCACTCGTATGTTTTTTTTGTTATGCCGGAACCCCCTACAGCGCCAGAATCCGTGGCTACACTCACAAAAACTGCCGAAATCGCTTGTTTCTTGTTCCTTGGCCCATAAAATCCTACCAGATGTCCCCCATCGCCACCGAGCCACTTAGGCCTCTTGTCGAGCTTGTTGCGGACACACTCGTATGATTTTTCGAGAAAGTTGCATCGGATCCCCCTACAACGCCACACCAAAATAATTCGTGTATATATTTCACAGAAACGTGAAATCAAAATAGGAGATAAAGTCAGAGACTCCCTTTTTTAGGAACTTAGACTACCTATGTACTGGTAAACTCCTTGCTTTGAGGAAAAGAACCATACAGTGAAGAGTGAATGACAGACTGACTTGCTGAATTCATGGGCTAACACCATAGGAAACTGCCGAAATCGCATGTTTCTTATTCCTTGGCCCATAAAATTCTACCAGGCATCCCCCGTCGCCGCCATCAGGCCACCTGAGTCTCTTGTTGAGCTCATTTTCGAAAAAGTTGCACTGGAGCCCCTGCATTATTCAATTTTGTGTTTTAAAAACATGCATTACATGAATTATACAAAAATCACAAATATCACGAAAAAATGTAAAAAACAAAAAGTTTTGAGGGCAATTGGGTTTTTAACCATGTTGATACATGTATTAAATCTCCTTGCATTGCTAATACCTAGAAATACATGGTATTAATAATACACATATTAATACATAATAGAGTAAGCGTTAATTATACATAGTAGAAAAAAAGTGTACCGAAACCAATATTACTAAAACACAAAATTAATGCATCCATTATTTTTCTAGTAATGCGCTCTACTAATCAATCCTTTTAAGTGCATTGTATTACTAGACATAAAATGGAGAAAGTGGGTGATATAATTCTTTGTAACTCAAATAACCACAATTACATGTTCTCTTATCTTCCGGAAATAGTCACGCTATATTTTTAAACATAGGGGTCAGGCTGCGTACATCCGACCCCTCCTTACCCCGCAATGGGCGGGAACCTTTGAGGCATTGGGGTAATGTTGTTGTTGTACATGTTCTCTTATCTCCTAATTATTGCTCCAGAATGTCTAAAAGAAATAGTACTAAATTTTATCTGTCACTTGATACTCAAGATATATTTTTTGCCCAAAAAAACAAATAATATTTACAATCATAATTTCACTACTTTATTCAGATATTTAATAAAAAATAATTTTATTCAGAATGCACAATTGAGCTGCAACATAATATACACAACACAAAATATTTCAAAACTTGAGTGAAAATACAGTAAGATAATTACATGATGGACTTCAAAATCTAGTTGCAAAATTATCTGTCCATCAATCAATCTATGTTTACATCATAAAGATCTGGAAGAAGCCTGCTTGTAGAAGTAAAATTTTCATCTTTACCAGGGACAGACACTGATGAATCACTCCAAGGTGCATTCATACTTTGTCCTAATTGACTGTCCTGAGAATATGTTGATACCTGTGTTGTTTGGCTGTCATGTGAAACTTTCTCGAACGATTTAAATCTCATTTCATCGTCTGATGTAGTGCGTTTGATTATTGGTGCTTGCACGGGGAGTTTTCCTTCGAGCATGCTTACCACAGAAGACATGGATGGTCTGAGAGTAGGAGAGGGATTCGTGCAGACAAGAGAGAGGTTGATCATACGCATTGCCTCTTTTCTGGAGTAATTGGAACCGAGACGTGGATCCACTAGTTCTAAGAGATTTCCTTGTTCTTGTAGTACGTAAGCCTGCATGACAAAGAGAAAACAAGCATTGACTTGACACGGAGTTTAAGAAAGTAAAGATGAAATTGGAGAAATGAAAATACTAAAAACACAAATACGCATCCATAAAGAACGTGAACAGAACTAACGGAATAACTCTGATCCTAAAGCTTTTTCTGGCTTATAAATACAGAGTGTAATTAAACTAAACATGTATATGGAAGACTTATTAACACATGATGTTGCAGCATTTGTAAGGATATTAATATTTAGGAATGACAGTTCAGTAAGAAGATAGTTTACCCAGTCAAGAAGGTAAACAAATTCCTCTTTTGGCCTGTAGTTTGTGTTGCTTTTCCCACTGACAATCTCTAATATAACAACTCCGAAGCTATAAACATCAGCTTTATCTGTCAAGTAGCCTCTCATTGCATACTCGGGAGCCATATAACCTCTTCAAAAAGGAAAAAGAAATGTAAGATACTTCAAAGTGAACATGTTACTGTATGACTTTAAAAAATGTTACTCTCTCATCACACGCTAATGTCTTCAGAGACAGTTATGATAAGAAGGCTCACACTGTTCCAGCTATTCGGGTGCTAATATGAGTGTTCTCTTCTTCATCTAATTTAGCCAATCCAAAATCTGAAATCTTCGCATTCAGATCCTTATCAAGAAGCACGTTAGTACACTTTATATCTCTGTGGACGATTTTCAACCTCGATTCTTCGTGAAGGTAAGCTAACCCTTTTGCTATTCCTAAGCATATCCTTTTTCTGGTTACCCAGTCTAGGTCCAACCTCTGGTCATCACGGCCTAAGAAACAAGAATTAGAGGAATGTAAAGCATAAACTATCACTGCATGATTAATGATTCTTAAAATATTGTTGCAAAGGATTACCAAAGAGAGCTCGAGCAAGACAGTTATTTTCCATGTACTCGTATATCACCAATAACTGGTTCCCTTCTATGCAACAACCGTAAAGCTTGACAAGGTTTGGGTGTTGTAGAGCTGAAATCATGCCTATCTCATTGACAAATTCACGGTTTCCTTGCTTCGACTTCGAAGACAGTTGCTTAACAGCTATAACTGCACCATCAGAGAGTACACCCTATAGATAGCAACGTCAATTAACAACGAATCAACGATCATATTACAGACAGAAGAATACAGGATATGGATTACATCAACTATTACTACTCTATTTTCCTATAAACGTTACATCAAGGATAACCAGTAGGAAATATCACCACAGAACCACAAACTGTCCTCGTGCAAAAACAGTATGGATAGAGATTTGATACCTTGTAAACTGGTCCAAAGCCGCCTTCACCAATTTTGTTCGCAGGATCAAAGTTACTTGTAGCAGCTTTAATTTGTCTAAGTCTAAAATGACCAGTCTGTAAATCAAGGGCTCTGAGTTCTGTAAACAAGAAGAATATTGCAAACGTTAGCAAATATAGATCTTCTAAAACATCTGCATGATGAACAATGATTTTTAAAAGAATGAACATCTGTATGACAAAGAAAGTTAAGCAGTCATGAACATTTCGTTGTGTGCTAACTATCTGTGATATGTCATGATGTCGATATACCAACAGAATAATTATTTTTATATCACGGCTAGCAATTTCGTAAATAATTCTGATTATGATAACAGCAGCATACCCAGTAAAATCCCACAAGTGAGGTCTGGGGATAATTTTGATTATGATAACCATGAATAAATTCTTTGCAGTATGTATTACCTAATTCTTCTTCATTATTTTTCCCTCCCAAAATGCCTTTCTTCCACAGAGCAAATAAAACTATCAGAACCACCACGACTGAAGCGAGTACAATGCCAATAACAGCTCCGACAGGTAATCCATGGCCTGTATCAACATTATAGTCTGCAAGAAGAGATTGGGATTTTATTAAGATAAGATTGTGGGAAGATAAGTATAAAGTCTCTAGGAGAGATATTCAGACTTGGTGTCACTGTGATGGCTGAAATCAGAGGTCCATATACACCTCTGTCTGGAATAGCATTAGTCCCCTTCCCAGTCCAATACAAGTGAATCTCCAGAGTGCTACTAACAAAAACTTCTTTAAAGTCCTTGACAACGGCTTTTCCAACACCATTAGCTTCCTCCATGATGTTGAAATCCTTCAAAACTACATTTCCCTGTGTAAGAAATCAAAATATACCACATTATCTCCAACGAATTGGTACCTTTTAATATTAAATCCGAAAGTTGCCAACCATATCAGAACTCAATAGATCAACATTCAAGCACCCAATATCCAAATCCAGAAGGTTACCGTATCATATCAGAACTGAATAAGTCAACATTTTAAGTTACAAATTTACTATTTACAAAAGAAGTTAAACTTCAAACTTACTTGTATTGCTACATCAAATATCCGCCTTCCAAGGCTGTTATATGTTGAGTCATTTGAAAACATTATTTCAGCAAAGTGAAGGCGCACTCTATAGCTCCCTGCTTGTAGGCAAAGCCCATAATATTTGAGAGAATTAGGGGCAAGGCGTGCTGTACTGTACAAGTCAGGACCGGATATGTTCAGTGAAAATGTATTTGTTGCAATGTACTTGGCCTCTTGAAAACCGACATATACTCCTGAACTGCTGAAAGCCCATTTATCGGCAGACGAAAAAAAATATGATGGACCCCTATTGGTCAAGTCCACCTCATAATCATTTCCTTCAAATTCAGTTCTAGTTCCTCCACAGTTTATGAACAACGAATGATCTGCAAATGACATGAAGAACGTAACATGAGGAACTGCTTTGAAATTATCTCTCTACTCCAAAGTTATGCTTTTGTATTTAGAAGTTCACAGGCTGCCGCTCACAAACTGCTACTTCAGCCCTCTCAAAGGACAAGTTAAGAAATACCGAGTATTAAAAAAAATTAATAGGCTGTAACTCTTACATTTTGCTTCTGTGGGACAAATGAGGGGTTTCATGGAACACCAGGCAGCCCTGCATTTTCAAATAGACCAAGTCACATAATTATAGACAATAGACAGAAAGCATCAAACAAACTAGCGCTTGATACATAAGACAACATTTTGGAGAACTTACGTGTTGTTGGGCGTGCTCACTGTGTCTGAATAGCTGGCAGCTAAGTTTCTATTAAGAAAAGAAGGTTTGTAAGACCAAAATTTTTATTTATAGAAAAAGAAATGATATATGAATGTAGATTCACAAACAAAGGAGAACAATGCTCACAAGGTAGAGGGCTCGCATCCTTGAGTAGATGTTTGTGTGAAATTGTTGTATGATAAATCACTGCATAAAAAAGATTATTGTTGTCATGCACTTCGAAGACACCAAATTCTTCTAAATACATCCTTGCAGCAAACAAAAAGTTTTGGGGAAGGAACTGTTAATTTTGAAATGTGGCATGTTTATTCATGACTATGATACTACTAAGATGAGAAAAATGGAACAAATTGAGCAAATACCAACATGTTCTCTCTTTTATCAAATATCCAGCTGGGAATCGCTCCACTTAATGAGTTGTTACCAAGAAACCTACATAGCAGATAAAACTTTTGCTTGTTATTACCGAACAAAAGCTTTACATGTACAAGATTTATGCTTCAACTTGTAAAGGTTTCACTGAAAGGTACCTACATGAAATCAAAATCCAACTCCTCAAATGTATCTGGGATTGTACCATTCAGCAAGTTGTTGCTGAGATCCCTGGAAATAAATAACTCTTATCAGAAGCAGGCAGGATTAGCATCAAGCCAGACAACAAAGCAAACCACTGTGGAATCCACATAATTAATGAAAATCTTTGCTCCATCATGCCAATACGAGAAATACATCGGTATGTAGAAGCATTTCCTTTTATACAATATAGGGCACTTCCAAGCTTGTATTATAGACAAACTAAAAATTTTACAAATTTTGATGAATATATACACTTTGTTGCAGAAAGAGGGGATCACAAACTACAAAAACAGCATCTTGATGACTCAAATTGTTGTTATTAACTTAGACGGGACTTCATGTTTTCAATTGAATTCTTCATCTTATGAATATATATATAAAGCATCTTATTTGTTCTGGTTAGATAAATCAACAAATCAGGTGTAACGACCTCCAAGTCTAATTTTATGCTTGGCAGTCCTATTCACAATTAGATAGAATAGTAATACTAATATCTTATAAGTTCCAACTTCTGAAGAAAAGGTAGTCAACATAAGAATATTTATATTCCAATTATCATCATAGCTGAGAATCATCAAAATCTACGCCTTCGCTGAATACAACTCACCAAGACATCCATATTCTAGTACTCTTGATAAACTAAAATATAGAATAGCAAAAACACAGAAATTGCCGGAAAAAAGGTTCCCAAAAAAAGAAGATGACAAACTTACAAAAGTTTCAAAGGCATAGCACCTACATATTTCGGAATTGGACCGAAAATTGAGCAATTTCTCAAAGTCCTGCATAATTAAAGTCAAATTAAAGAACCATGAGCATATGCAATTATCATGAATAGATGTAATAGCTAAATTTCCAACTACAGGCAATACTGTTAGGAAATAACGATCTGCAGATCTATGAAGATGAAGGAAGATTGAGGAAGAAGAAGTTCTTCCTGGAGAAAAGGCAGAGAAAAATATTTAGAGAGAGAGAAATAATTCGTGGTAACGCCCAATGGGTAAACTCTACGGCGATAGAACTATATATATTAATGATATCTGGATATTTATAAGTACACAGAATATATGTATACATGGAAAATAAACAGTAGCACTGAAAATTTGGGTCGGGGCTCAGCCCCGAATCCCCAGCCTTGGGGGCTCCCGCCCCCTACCTCCCGGCAACCTCACCGCGGAGGTTGAACCACGACAGTACATAAATATAATATCAGGCTCCACTACCTAACAAATACTACTCACAGCCTTTTCATCATTGTCAAGCCTTGAAGATTCGGGAATTGCATTTGTTTTCCTCTCAAATCAGATATTCTCCTGAAAACAACAATGTACATGAGAATTTCCGCTATAGCCTTCAATTTTCATTTCTCAAAACATACTCTTTTTTAATATACTCTTTCTGCTATAATAGAAGAAAAGGGAGCTTGAAAGTGAATTTAATAGTTATTTAACTGTCCAAGTACGAGAAACGTGTGTACTTACAACTCGGTCATGTTTTTCAACTGGGATATTGTAGGAGGAATAGGTCCCTCCATTGACGTTCCTTGAATGTCTCTGCAAAATGTTTCATGATAATTGCAATATTACAAACTATGTGTGCTACCATAATTTTGCTTTTTTGAAGTTTAGGACCCTTCAGGCAGAAGAAAATTGCATCAATATTTACAACTATCTGATGCATACTTACAATCTATCCATTTTGGTCCAATTGCCAATAAAATCTGGTATGGTTCCTGATATCGGATTCCCATCTATCCTACTGCAAACAAACGAAAGAGTTAAGAGAACGAAGCACAAAAGTGAAATATTCTTTTAACATTTTCTTGCTTACAGGTCTGTCATGTTCTTAAGATTGATGAAGTTCGCAGGTATAGTTCCTGTGAGATTGTTGGCAGAAAGAAGCCTGCAAAATGATCCATCTATTAACCATGATAACTGAAAAATCACACAACTCGTCCAGAATTGATTGGCACTTTTTGCTTTTGTTGATTCAATTAACTCTTCATATTAAAAGTACTATACGTTACACTTCTTTCCAAGTCAAGACGGCGCAAAAATGCATTTTACTTTGCCAATTGGGAAGCAAAAAGTGTCAAATAATTTGGAACAAAAGTAACAATAAGTAAATCATAGACATCAAATATCTCGTCACTATGTCTTACATTACTCTCAAGTTGCTCAAACTACCAAGGTTTGGAGGAAGAGGTCCTTCAAGTAGATTATTTTCCAAATTTCTGAAAATATCCAATTTGTCAATTTGAAATCCAATTAGATACACCAAAAGTATTTACAAAATTAAAGGAAGTATGCAACATCTTCAACTTACAGTTCTTCCAGTGTGTCAATGTCACCTAACTCCTTGGGAATCATCCCACTGATACGGTTACCCAAGAGTGACCTAAAAAAATGAGTTTGAACAAAGTGTCAAAAGACCAATAAGCAAAAAACTACTTCGTTGAAAACTTTAAAAGATTAAACAGGAAATAACTTACAAAATAGTGACACGAAGCTGGCCATAGCTTGAGGGAATCGATCCATTTAAGTAATTGCGAGACAGATCTCTGGAAATGCAAAAATTGGTTGAGTCTCCAATTTTTCATATTGTGAGAAATATTTGAGAAGAATATTATTGAATTGTTGTCTACATTATACATTGAGACCCTATATATAGATACTATATTAGACTTCTTTTCCAACTAGATGCTATAATACAATCTTTTTCCAAGTAGGATCCCTTATACTATTACTACTCCTAATCCTATTTTAAAAGGATTGTAGATATTATATTCCTATTCCTATTCTAACACTCCCCTCAAGCTAGTGCATACAAGTCATATGTACCTACCTTGTTACAAATGTAATTAATACGATGACCGATGAAGAGCTTGGTAAGATATCTGCAAGTTGATCACCAGACTTCACAAAATTGACAATCAACCTTAATGTGTTTAGTCTTCTTATGAAATACTGAATTTGATGCATAATGTTGATAAAACACAGAGTGATAAATTCCTGAAGTACAGTGTTGAACTTTCCAAGCCAAGGTTGAGAA
>JAABOM020000012.1:5359947-5379821 GCA_011800125.2 Solanum clarkiae
TATTTTTAAAATATTATATTTATTATATTCAAAAGATGTAACAAGTAAAATTTTTTCAAATAATTACTTACTAACAATAAATACCTAATTATTTATATTTTTATATCATAATTTTGAGGCCCTTGCTTTTTTTGTGCTACACTAAAAGCCACTGCCGGTTGAACCGATCATTACATCTATCTCTTCAACTCAGCTGCTATTCACATCCTTCGCCTCATCGTGTTTAAACCAGAATTTTCATTCAGAGATGGCTTCGTCTGCTTTAGTCTGCGATACTGAGCCCTGGAAGGATTTGCAAGTAAGCAATTTCACAATTAATCCATATGATATGAATTAATTACTCAATTAATCGGAAATTTCTGTGGTTTCGCAGGCTCATGTTGAGGATATTAACAAGACTCATTTGCGTGATTTGATGAATGACACTAATCGATGCCAGTCAATGATGGTGTATGATGTTTATTTGCTTTAATTTTGTGCTAGTTAATCCTAGATGTTCCGCAACATTTTTGATTTCTGATCAATGTATAGGGAGTTTGATGGGATCCTGCTGGATTACTCGAGACAACGAGCCAACCTTGATACATTGAATAAGCTATTCAGTTTAGCTGAGGTTTGTTTGTTTTCTTATACAAATCTCTTTGAAAGTTGTATAACCTCACATTCTTCCTGCTGTGATGATGCAGGCAGCACATGTCAAGGAGAAGATTAGTTGGATGTTCAATGGAGAGCATGTAAGCCTAGTGCAATGATAATTATGTTGAAGAAATAGTTTTGTATAGTGGCATTAGGATGACATAACTTTGTTCTTCAGTGATATGTTGTTTGTCATTTGATTTAATTCTGCATCTTATTATCATCGACTGGATTAAACCGAAATTTGTGGATGTGGTATGTTTATTTTTCTTGTATTCCAAATGGAATTATCAACATCTTAAATGTAGAAGCTAGAATGAATTGTCTTGTAGGCTAAAGTGAATAATCAACATCTTAAATGTAATTGAGGAACTAGGTTATCTTCTGATTCACAAAGGCAGTTTTGTCAGTACGTTTGGTCCTATGAGAAGCCAAAACTTTTTATCAGAAAACTGATTGACCAATTTGTATTAGTATATTATAAATTTTGCATTTCTTCTTTGTTACTAAGCTGTATAAAGGATTTATATGTCCTGTCTACAAATAGTTTTGTTCTTCAAATAATAGAATTTTCTAACTCAAATATTGACTGTCAACATCAGTGTGCTCCAGTGACTAGGGGAGACTGGCAAAGGATTGATCGTTAGTTAAGCTAATATTAGCAATTCGATTGCTCATGCATCTATGGAGAAGTTACTAGTTCTTATGGTATCTAGATTCTTTTTGGTTATTATGTGTATCCAGTCAATTAGTGAGTGGTTTGCCATCATTGTTATCTTTCTTGTAGATAAACAGCACAGAGAACAGATCCGTTCTTCATGTTGCACTGCGTGCTCCAAGGGATGCAGTCATAAATAGTGATGGGAATAATGTTGTCCCTGAGGTTTGGCATGTTCTTGATAAGATCAAAGACTTCTCTGAGAGGGTTCGCAGTGGTGCCTGGGTAATATCTATCATCAAAGAGATATTCATTTAAGCAGTACTGCTAAGTTTCTAATCAAGAAGCAATTTTTGATAGGTTGGAGCCACAGGAAAAGCATTGAAAGATGTGGTAGCTATTGGTATAGGTGGCAGTTTCTTAGGCCCTTTGTTCGTACACACAGCACTTCAAACAGGTAGGGATACGACCCTATCATCCAAACAAATGCTATTCCTTTGTTTTGTTTTCTTTGCTGTCTAGTTTTAGCTAGCCAAATGTTAAAATTGTAAACCTGACATATTACAGAACCGGA
Organism: Solanum clarkiae; assembly: GCA_011800125.2. Taxonomy (NCBI): domain Eukaryota; kingdom Viridiplantae; phylum Streptophyta; class Magnoliopsida; order Solanales; family Solanaceae; genus Solanum; species Solanum clarkiae. The sequence goes on from JAABOM020000012.1 coordinate 5,361,816, forward strand.
GGCTATTGAGTGTGCAAGAGGGCGCCAGTTGCGATTGTAAGTATGAAGGAATTATTTAAACCAATTCTGGGTTTGAGCAAGTAGTTTTGTTCTAAACTCATTTGGCTGATAGTAACCTTTCAACCACCCTGTATCTATTATCATACATGTAGTGTCCCGCTTTAAATGGTCCAGTATTTCTAGTTTATAGAAAAGAAAATGCTCTCTTTCTGAATTGTGAGAATAATTACATTTTTCATTTCTTTGTGGTTGCAGTCTCGCAAATGTTGATCCAATTGATGTTGCCAGAAATATAACAGGCTTGAATCCTGAAACAACTCTAGGTGAATTAATATTTATTGATGTTATTTTCCTACAAATAGAGAAATGTAGATATATTAGACTTATCCTTGATACTATCTTCTTGTCTTGCTTGAAGTTGTGGTGGTCTCGAAGACTTTTACTACTGCCGAGACAATGCTAAATGCCCGTACCATGAGGGAATGGATCTCCTCTGCATTAGGGTAAGTGTGACAATGTCTACTTCCATCTTCCGACATATTTTATTTACTGTTATACTTCTGGACAATTGGTTTTATTCTGTGCCATATTAATGTGAAGTATTGACAGTCAACTGACGGGACCTTAGTCTGTATCTCTGTCTGAAACCGACTAGCTAACCTGAGGTGGTTTCCTTAGATCAATTGTGCATGAAGTTAGATTAACCTGCTTGACTGATTCATGCATAAAATTATACAAACAGCTGATTCAGCTGACAAGAAGCTACTTTGGATAGTTCATTGACCTGTTCAATTCCTAAAAATCAGGTTTAACCTGTAGAAAGGGAAGCATGGCAAAAAAGGTGAACCAACCAAGCTTCCATCACCTGCTACGTGATTTATTATTGCTATTGTTATCACTAGCTAAAAAGCGCTTATCAAATGAGACATGGTAGTTCAACTTTACATCAATCAGTATATATTGAAAGAATCACTTAGTATTGTTGGTATATTGGTCACTTGTTCAGCTATTGTAGTGTATTGACCTGTGCTTATTTCTTTATGATGTTAGACCAGTGCTTATTTCTTTATGGTGTTAGACCACTGCTTATTTCTTTATAATGTTAGACCACTGCTTATTTCTGATGTTTAGTGTCAGTTTTGTTGTCACAAATCTTTGCTTGACTTGAAACTCCCTTTTCCGGGAACGACATTCTTATTTTTTAGACCTCAGGCAGTGGCAAAGCACATGGTTGCAGTTAGTACCAATCTTAAGGTGCGGTCATCTCCTTCGCTCATCTTTTTGTGTGTCATTTTCACCACTTCTTGCAATAAAATCATACTTGTTCAAATTATTTCTTGCATACATGTTTTGTTCTTTTTGCCTTTCTGAGATGTACTATCTTTGAGTTTAGTTTGATTTTGATAGTTTATCTTTGTTTAAAACAAAGATCACAAGATTTCTGGCTTAAGGGTTGCAAAACCTTTGACATGATATAGAGTTTTACATGTTAACTTGACATATATATTATATTTGTAGAAGTAGAAGGAAAATTTTAATTGATAATTGAAAAGCTAGTTTGACAGAGAAAATATCACGTTACATCCCATCAACTTCAAATATTTATTTTCTAATGATTTTGAATTCTTGGAAGTTCTGAAAGTTTTGTATAAGTGGAGTGTTATTAAACAATTATTAACTTTCCAAGAGTGCCATAAATTGGAGGGAGTATCAGAATACGTCCAATATTTCTTCCGGATAAATCATGATGAAATACTGGAAAACAGCTTGGTTGTAGCTAAATTGGTCAGTTTTTATCTCGAAATGTAATTGGATCTTGTTTCATCACTAGGCTAATGACTGTTAGAACTACAAAGTCCTAAAAATAATTTTGTAGAATGTCCTTTTTTAATCGGTTGCATTTTGTAGAAAGTGTACATCCTCTTCTAGTTTGTCTTCTAGTTTCCCTTGTCTAGTGAGTAATTTGTGAATCTGTTGTTCCTCCAAAAATTTAAACAATATGCTCCTTACTGGATGTAGGGACTTTGTATCCACGGAAGGCTGTGTAGTTCTATTTAGGTTGTGCTTTCATATTCGAATGTTCCTATTATATCTGAATTGTGTATGCAGCACAGCATTTTCTGTTTTTATTTTTAATTATGTCATCTGTTATAAGCTGAAAGACTGGTCAACTTTATTCTGTTGAATTCCATCTGTTATATGGAATGAGGAGTACCTTTTTTGTTGTTCATAATAAAGGATATTAGAGATTTCTGGTTTAAATTGATCTAAAGTTTCATCACTGAAGATACATTATATATTGGCCCACTATATTCTTTACTAAATGTATCAATTTGTAACAGCTCGTAGAACAATTTGGCATTGATCCAAATAATGCATTCGCTTTCTGGGACTGGGTAGGAGGCCGATATAGTGGTAAGTCTTTAAGAGTATCTTGGCAGATGCACACAGATTTTGCTATCAAATTTTGTTTATCTAAAAATATATTAAAGCATTAGTTATTGAAGAAAAGGAAATTTATCAAATATATTTATTTTAATCCTTGTTTTGCAGTCTGCAGTGCAGTTGGAGTATTGCCTCTTTCTCTGCAATATGGATTTTCCATTGTTGAGAAGTAAGTAATTTGCAGCTCCTTTGCACATAGAGCCTTCACGTTATTTTAATATCTCATGCACCCTTGACATTGACCATACACATCTAAACATAGGTTTTTTAATTGTATACTTTTCTCATGATCTATTGACAGGTCAGTATAAACCGTATCTGCTAATTAGTTGTATCTATAAAATCTGGTCTTTTTTGTTTCATAATCATTATCTCGAGTATATGGTGAAAAGCTAGACTGGAAAGAAATTGCCACCTTTTGTTCTCTTGGGTCATTTGGTATTAGCAAAAATATTGCATACATTATTTTGATTTATTAGTAGTACCTTGTTTTATACATTTTTTCATGCTATGTATAACTTATGCTTATTTTAGTTAGTTATACACTCCATTGTGTATTAATGTGTATTACTAATACCATGGATTTCTAGGTATTAGCATGCAAGGAGATTTAATGCTAAGAGTTAAGACTCAATTGCCCGTAAAAACTTTTTTTACATCATTTCCACCATATTTGTGGAGGGTATCTTTGTAAACAAATCTGTTTTTTTTAGAAAATAATGCAATTCATACTATTTTTAGTACACTAAATCAAACAATGGATAAGAAATATATTGTATATTGTATAATTAATAGAAGGCTCTACAAACAAACTTTTAGTGATGGTAGGCTGTACTTCTTTCTATTGCATAGTTTGGTGTCTCCATCTCTTAGCTTAATTATTAGGATGTTGCTTGCAACTTTATTGGTTTGGGGGATTAACTTTCTACATCAAGAGAACACTATATATGTGAAGCCCCCTGGGTTTCGCTCTTCTGAAGAATTGGTTGTCATAGGATAGCAGCTTCCTTAATTGTTATGTTGCATGTGATAAGTGTTCTATTTTGCTACCTTATTTTCTTTTGCTTCTCTTTGTACTGCTTTAATAATTTTTCCTGACATGTTCTTTACTTGTTAAGATTTCTGAAGGGAGCTTCAAGTGTTGATCAACATTTCTTCTCAGCACCATTTGAGAAAAATATACCTGTATGTCCCAGCTCTAGAAACTTGTGTTTATGTTCGCTCTCATACTTAACTGTTCTGTTCTCTACTTTTCTTTATGAACATTAGTGCCATTATATTTATGAAATGTTCACTTGATATACCCCGAGATGTAGTTACATTAGTAAGTGGTGCGTTTCCCCTTAGAGAGTTCAGAAGTCCAAACTGAGGGGCTAAATGAAAACACACACTTTATAATCAACAAATACTTTGTCAAAATGTATGTGTGTGCTTATACTGATGTATATCATGTTTACTTGTGTTTCCTCCGTGTCTTAGACTGGTAGCTTCATTCTACTCCTAACCAATGTGGTGCTATGTTGATTAAGTTTGCATCTCTACTCAGATATTCAGTCAAGCCTGTACCCTTGATTTGTAGTTGGATTCAATTTTCCCAGAGCAATCAAACAGGTTGTAGCTCTAATTGTGTGATCAGTTGTTATGACAATTGGGACAGTTCAGTATCTTCTTGGGTCCTGTCTTGCATGTTTGCATTCTGATTCTTCTTACCAAGCTAGTGAATCTGAAGTTTTCCCTAGATTCTTTTGCAATTACTTGCACCTTTGTCTATTGGTTTATTCTGCCAATATAACAACTACTATGCCTCAATCCCGGGCATTATCTGCTAATAGCGACTTTATATTCTGCTTGTCTGGTCAGCTGCTTGATTTGCTTATATCACATCACTAAACTCAATTGCTTGATTCTTAATGTCACATCATTGTTTCAGGTGATTTTAGGCTTGCTGAGTGTGTGGAATGTTTCATTTCTTGGATATCCAGCAAGAGTGAGTATATTATCATTCTGCTTGCATCTGGGGTGTCTGGTCGTCTTATCAATACCTTACTACTAAACATTTGATATTTCAGGCAATATTACCCTATTCTCAAGCATTGGAGAAGTTGGCACCTCATATTCAACAGGCATGTTACTCTAGCTTGTTTGCTGATGTTATTCCAGATGGCATACGTAGGTCCTTAACAAAAAGTTGATTGAGTTCAGGTCAGTATGGAGAGTAATGGGAAGGGGGTGTCTATTGATGGTGTCCCTCTTCCTTACCAGACTGGTGAAATTGATTTTGGTGAACCAGGGACAAATGGCCAACACAGTTTTTACCAATTAATTCACCAGGTAGCATAAATTTCCAGTTCCAACAGTTCATATTTTTTCCTGAAATTGTGTCCATTCTGTACTTGATTTAGGCAGGTAACATGTGTCAACTTCTTCTGGTTCAAGATTGTATTGGCACTTACAGTTTGTTGACTACTTTCTTATCCTAATACTGTTTGACTTTATAAAAATGTAATTGTGGAAGCTTTATGTTGTTAGTTTATTGTTCTAGGTGTAGGGATTATGTCATATAATATTTCACACGAAGAGTCTTTGTAAGAAAAGAGTATTGCTCATTTGCTTGAATTAAGAATCTTTGAAAGCATATTAATGATATAATCTGAAGACGACCTGTCACAAACTACATGCAAGGTTATTAGGAAATTCCATTTACGTTCCTGTCCCACAAACTATAGTTTCAGCATGCTATGTAATATATCACGTAAATTAATTTAAAGAGATCTGTGAGTCTTGTCATTATTAGGTGGTGCTTTGGTTCTTCATTTAATTAGTTTTTGATATGTTGTGGTGGAAGGACGTCCGTTTGGAGATTCTAGGGTTGGTTAGCGAGGATGGCTGAAAACTCTTTATTTATATCACCACCTCTGCGAGAAGAGTAACCCACCTCCTCAAACAACCACCCCAAAAGGCAAACTGAAAGAAGAAAGGAATTCCAGTGGTTTATCTGAGTGGAATTAATCATTTGGTTTTTATTTGATGGTATTACCTCATTTTATCAGCCTCCTTACTTTATATCTTTCAGCTTTATACTCTTTTAAGTATCATAAAAGGTACCACATAAATGTTGCTTGGAACGCCATACTTTTCCCTTGAATTATTGTTTGTTCTGATTGTTATCAGTAAACAAGTGCTCATGTATGTACTCTAGGTATGTTTTAGTTTATACAAAATCTCTATTTAATATTGAATACCGTTTTCCTGGAATTCTCAGGGTCGTGTTATTCCGTGTGATTTTATTGGTGTTGTTAAGAGTCAGCAACCTATTTACCTGAAAGGTACCAATTCCTTACTTTTATATTCTTATTCTTCTTTTTCATATGCTCTGATGAGCGACATATAAAAACTAATCCTCATGTTTGTCAAGGATAGTATAGAAAAGTTATCATTTCCCCCAGAATTAGTACAAATAAAGCTCAAATAGATTTTGATTGATGCTATTAAGGAAAATTATTCTTGTAGTTGAGGTGGTTATAGACCACGACTGGAAATTGAACTTCATGAGTAGAGTTCATATCAATCGGTTCGGTTTTGATTTGTCTATTTTGGATTTGTGAACATGCTAAATCAATAACCAAACCAATAAGATATTTATTATTCGTTTTTGGTTGATTGATTTTGGCTCTTAACGGTTCGATTTTCAGTCATATGATTATATATACACGATGTTTATAAAAATAGAAATAGTGGCAAGAATAGTAGTCCAATACAAACTTTACATTGATCACTTTTATTTAAGACATAATTGTTCGAATTTCCTTCTAAAGACTCATACAAATTGAGGAAACAACATTAATTATATGTCTGTGTCACAATCAAATTTAAAATTGAGAAGAAAGTAATATTAGTTTATTTAGAGAAGAGGAGGAAGTGTCGTAATAGAGAGGGAGTGATGCTAGTTTGTGTTGCCTATAGCCAAAAGTAATATTAAAATTTAGAAAATTAAATTGGTAAAATGCTAATGTTACTATTATATAATAAGGTGTAGAATAGTAATTTTAATTATAATCTTATTAGGTTGTCCATTTAACCATTAACAAAAATCATGAAATCAGAAATTGAACTTATAACCCAATATGAAGTTCTACAAAACCATTTAAAAACTGTTAACCCAATACCGATAAACCTTTTAGTTTATCAGTTAAATCGATTTTTTGCACACCCCTGCTCATGAGATATTTGAGAAATGGGCAGTGAATGATAATTTACAATGAGACAAACTAGGGCAATCGACGACATAGGTGCAAGATTATTCTCTAAGGATTTACTCTTGCTCAAGATTGGCTTCTAGGTATTATTGAATCTTGTGAATTCACCAATTAATTAGATTGTTCGCTGGTAACTGAGATTCTTCTTTACAATTTACTCAATTTTCATTGGGTAAAATAGTGAAAGCCGTAGCAAACCCGTGCAAGAAATTGTGATAAGATTTATTCAAGGAAAACTCGTGCGGATCTTTTCTAACTTCAGTTCAGATTAATAATTCATAAGTACTTCCTATTACTTAGAAGAATTACTAAATATCGCAGATGTCATGCACCAAACCTGGGGAGGCGCGATTGGCACCGGTGCCTCACTTGACCTATTTATTACATTATTGCATTGAGCCTATTTATAGACACTACATTATAATCCTTATCAAAGTAGGATTCGATATACTATTCGTACTCTAACAATGTGAATAATAAGAAGCTGCATAAGTGCCTTTGTAGTGAAATTGAAACGGGAAGAGCTTCTGGAGTCAAAATGTATATATGGTGGCACTTTGGCTGACTTAAGTGCGAGTTCAAAGTGAACTTTATCCAATTGATCTCATTCTTTTGTGTTGGAAATTAAATGTGGCCACCATTAATTACACATTCTGCTGCCATCTTCCCTCAATTTGATGTGGAAGTGGTGTGTCAACACCACACCTCTTCTTATCCAGTTATTTTTGGGCGGATGCCATTTTATGTATGCATTCGGATGCTGCGTAGGTCTGTGGTAACACACATAACTTTTTATCCTGAACTCTGATTGACAAGAGGTTTCTTATGCTGCAAACTAGACTGGAAAACCTTTATTTGATACGTAGTAGACTGTCTCAACTCCTTGTAGATTGGGAGATACACTGGCTCCAAGTCAGACCTCATGGGAAATTATTTAAAATATACTGTCATAGTGAAACCTTCAACTTAAAGTTCTGTTTGAGGCTCCCTTTAGCTTCCGACTTTGGTCCAATACTTCAAACATCTTCATACATCACTCCATACAATCCCCATTTGCAACCTTATTCTCCAGACATCTCATCGACGGGTGACGTATAGCAATAAGATTAGACTCGTAAGCCTTCGACAACCGAATCAAACACTCTGAAATTGCTGTGTTACAAAAGATATTCATCAAAACGCTTCTTTTGATTAGCATAAAATAACTGTTACTCCACATTTCTATTAGAAATCCATCGACAAGTTCCAAGCATTCAATAAGGGTAAAACTGAAAGTGATAATCATTACACCATGTCCATCTTTGTCATATGAGAAAATTACTCCGTAGAAGAGAAGTACATTGCAAATAAGAATAAAAAAGCTAGAAAACTTTTCAGCCAACTTCTCAATACAAACTATTGTATTTAATTGATCATTTATTGGAACTCTTAGAATCCTTATATCTCCAAGCAAGGAGCCTTCTCTACATCTTCTTAGGTCAAAGGTCCTCCAAAATCATGCTTTCCATATATTTATATGATGTAGGAGTGACCTTGTACCAAAATACCCTTAATGAACCAAAGCAGGATCACACATACCCAAAATTAGCCTGGCACCCATGCTAAGATTAAAATTCCAAGACTCTGATTTCAACAGCAGAAAGTCAAACTTGCCTTGCAGAACGTGCCACACATTGCATGGCATGCGGTGCTAAGAGGGATTTCCCAAGACCATAATTCCTGCAGCTCTGATCCAAAATTGCTCTGGCACCTCGTGCCACACGGTACTGGGCGTGCTAGGGTAATTTTAGATCTTCTTTATTTTCTTGTTGATTTTTCTCAACATTTGGTTCTAGACCCCTGAGCTTGACTTGGGTTGATTTCCTTGAACTTCTATCCAGACTTTGAAACTCCATTCATCTGTTTTATTCCAAATTAGTTCTTTACTGGAAAACAAGTCTACACAATAAAACACGTGTATTTAATATGTAATGCTCAGATTCTAGCTCAAATACAATTGAAGTATTCAATTATAAGGCAAAATGTAGCTAAAAAACTACGTTTCTAGCCTATTATCATGGTCTCTCATTTCCATTTTATGGAGAGACTGAAATAAAACATTGACAACTAGGTTACTGTTTGCTTCTTATTCCATTTGCTTCCCCTTCTAATTTTGGGAAACTCGTTTTCAGATGAAGTGGTGAGTAACCATGATGAGCTCATGTCGAACTTCTTTGCGCAGCCAGATGCCCTTGCTTATGGGAAGGTGAGACACTCCTATTTTTACAATATGCCCACCACATACCTAAATGGTTGAAATCCGGAAATAGATCTCATTCAACTGATTATCATTACCGACTTTCTTTGCAGACACCAGAGCAGTTGCAAAAGGAGAATGTGCCTGAGCATCTTGTTTCTCATAAGGTAATTCCTTAAATTCTTTATTTGATGATATTGTGCTTTACTTAGAGCTCTGTTCTCAAACTCCTCCAATATCTTGCAGACGTTTTCTGGAAATCGACCTTCTCTAAGTATACTGCTTCCATCATTGAATGCGTACAACATTGGACAGGTATGAGATATTAGACATGAAAGTATTTTGCCAGTGTTTCTGAGTTTTGAGTGACACAGTATATCCTATGCATTTTGTTTGTGGCATTGTAAAAGTGGCAATGTGAAACTCAGTGCTACCTTTCTTGAACTGCATCAATGTGAAACTCAGTGCTACCTTTCTTGAACTGCATCAATGATTTCAAATGAACTTTTTATGTCATCAATGCAAGTTTAGTGCAACGGGCTACCCATTTATTTATTGAGTAGTAGATCCTAGGGGGCAACGCGTGAGGAGGAGTAGCTTGCTGCATTTGAAAGAGACAATGAGGTGATTCCTTTGAAGTCGATTCATGTTTTATTTTTTCCAAATAAATTTTGTCAATGAAATTTCCATATAAATCTACAATGAAAAGCTAATAAATTGCTACTTACAATGACCAATTGAATCTTGTACTCAGTTATCTTAATTCCTTAAAATATTCCAAGGGCAGCTAGTCTGTGTACGTTCCTCCAATCTCTTTTCTTGATTCTTTACATTCGATAAATGACTTGATAATATATGTCCCTTTGCTGGTAGAAAGTCCCACGTTAGTCGTTAGGACACATGCCTTTCTAGTTTGCTCCTAAAGAAATAAAATATAAATAAAGGTACAGAGGAAAGAGCTTGTTGCAAGTCGAATTGAGAGCCACAAATCTGTGAGAAAACTAACCCATAGATCCCCTGTACTTGAATTATGCATCTCCTTTATCCCAAGATCTGCCATAGTTCTTTGCAGTTGGAGAAGAGGCTAAAAGGGCGGAATAGATATACTTGTACTAACCAAACTAGTGTGTGAGAGACGATCTTTTTCTAGATCACCTTTAATTATATTTTGACAGTTATGAACTTCAGACAGTGTTTGCAAGCAGTGTGTTCATTCTATTTTTTCAGACATTTCTTTGTCATGCTTGATTAAAGGAGATTCTTGTTTGATTATGGTGTTTTACCATGATAATATCTTTCATCTTGAACCCATGTCCTCATTTTTTGTATCATGCTGCAAGAAGTGAAGATTATCCTTGTGTAAAGATGCATGCCTCTTCTTGTGATCCCTAATTTCAACTTCCCACAATCATCTTCCCTTTATTTCAGTTACTGGCCATCTACGAGCACAGGGTTGCAGTCCAAGGCTTTGTATGGTGCATCAATTCTTTTGATCAGTGGGGTGTGGAGCTAGGAAAGGTACTTCCAAGAGAATGCCTTAAAATTGTGTAATTGAATATTCTATGATACTAATATAATACTGAGTTACCTTGTTTATTAATGTCCTCTGCAGTCTCTGGCGACTCAAGTCAGAAAGCAACTTCATGCATCTCGTAAGAAAGGAGAATCAGTTGAAGGCTTCAATTTCAGCACCAAAATGTTGATAACAAGATATCTCGAGGTATGACATTATTTTGTTAGATCAAAAGTGGAAAAACTTGAGTACTCAAACCTTGGGTAACAAGGTTTCCTATGGTTTCCCATCAAATTATTTAGATTGTTGCATGGAAGTTCTTCTCTCACTTTTGGAAATGTTACTTCAGTAAAATGAGATTGACATTTCCAAGTTCATCTGGAAAAGAAAAGAAAAAGAACTTTTATTTTTGAAGTAAAACAGGCAACATGCAGACATGTTAACATGTTTCAGTTTTTAAGCAACAGGAAGCAATTTGGATTCATTTAATTCCTTCATGAGACACTACATTGATCTCCCACCAACCCACTTCCTCTGGCAGATGATTAAATGATTATTTATTTATTTCTTAAAATTTTGATCTTAAATAAAAATTCCTTGTCATAAAATTTTAATGAAAAAATCAATCAAATAAGTGACTTTATAACTAAATCATTCATAGTTGAATGATTTTATATACAAAGAGCCCATAGTTGAGTGATCATCTGACATATTATCTCCCTAAATGAGATATTTATATTGTATTAGCCAAGACCAATGACCAAACACGGGATAAATGTAATTTCAAACTTTATACTGAGACGAGGACCAAAATGTCCATTAGTGCGTAGCCTTGATAACCCAACCGAGGTTTCATGATAAAGTATGTTTATTTCACAATTTTGATGTGCTATTGAGTCCTTACCACTTGGAGACTATATACCTTGAAGGTTCACTGGAGTTGTTTTTTCTTGGCAGGCAAGTGCTGATGTTCCTTCTGATCCTTCAACTCATCTTCCAAATATTTAAGAGATGTTAAAAGGATTGGGTCTGAGGAGCACGTTTAACGGTGGCCTCAACTTCATTACCAAGCAAAAATGAACTCATGTTAACCAACCAGTTTTGAAGTTACTTAAAAGTTTTGTTGTTGTATGGCCATTCATATGGCCAACATGTCGCAGCAGGTTGTATCAATAAAATATGAAATCGAAATATTCTGAGCACTTGTTTGTGGTTTCATTTGTAAAAATAATGGTCTTTCAACTTGCAAATCGTTGTTATATTGTGGAAGCAAGCAAGTCCTACTCCTTCCGTCCAACTTTAGTTGGCCCCTGTTGATTTGGCACATAGATTAAGAAGTAGTAAATGATAGAGTAATTTTACCAAATTACCCTTTGAATATAATAAATATGATATCTTGGAAAATATAATAGAGAAATAATTATAATTAATGATAAGGATAAATTAGGAACTAAGTGTAAAATTCTCTCTTGATTTCATAATCAACTAAAGTTGGACGGAGGAAGGTGAAAAAAATAATTCAGTTGAATACAGGTGGGAAGGTGAATTTCAAGTAATTTTCTGAATCTTCAACTCAGTGGCAAGTGTTAAACACTTCGTTCTTGAAAACACAACTCTCACCATCTTTGTTTTTTTATCCGCAATTCCATATCATTTCTTGTCAAGTTAAACACGCTCTTACGGGTCAAGTTTCATAGAGGCGGCAAACTTGACCCATGAAGGTGTAATCTGCCCAACTGTTTAAATTATGACGAGTTGAGTTGGTGATATTTTTTGCTGGATCTAATGGGGTTGTAACTTGAACAAACCCAGGTCAATCTACGTCCAGTAGTCGACTCATGGAGAATAGTTTTGGGGATTTATTAAAAAAGAGTAAACACAGCTAAAATTGCAGAAGTTTGTTGCTATATGTTATAGGGAAGAGAGAGGTGGGAAAGAAGGAGAGAAGAGAGAGATGAATTGTATTTATATATCTACTAAGTTGCAATTACGTTCTTCAATAAGCTATTTTAAGGCTTTTCAGGAACTGCTTGTAAGCTATTTGCATGAGTTACTTGTATATTGTCTGCTTCATTGCAAATTGCAAGAAGTTGTTGCAAGGCTTTGCGAGAGATTGTCTACATAAGTTGCTTGAACTATTTACAAGCTACATATTTGATTGCAAGCTTCATTAGGAAGACGATATAATGTATTTTCCTTTGAATGTTCATTAATAGATATGGTGCCTCATTTAAAACCTTGCCAGGAGAACATTATCGAAGTCCAGAAAACATGACACCTCAAGGACCACCATAGTATATCTGCATGGAACTTAGAATGCCAAATTGAATAACTTATAAAAACTCAAGCGCAAGGACGGGGAACGGAAAAGCCTTGAAGAAACATTCATTAGAACTGAAACCTAAAGAACATCAATGGCTTAGAAAAGGTGGGGGCAAATAACTTTGTAATGAAAAACCTCTACAAAAAGCATAAAGAAGAATAGCAGGAAAATATTGGAGTTCAAATATGAGGTTGCACTTGTTAAACAGACAACTTAAAGGAGTATCAACAGCCAAAAATGAGAACTACTGCTCAGCGGAAATGCTAAGAGTTCACCGCTGCCTCTGTATCCTCTTGTCTCTAATGGGCAATTCAATAGGTTTCTGTGCCTCATGAGGATGTTCAGGACCTTTGTATACCTTAAGATGGGTAAATAGTTGTCTACCAAGCTGCATCAACAGAAAATTGAACTTTTTTAGAATTGGACATAGATAAAATGTAAAAAAATGCAGAACTTTTTTGGTTCTATTGATTTTAATCAGCGATTCAAGGCAAAGCAAGTGCGATCACTACCAATTTTTCCTACAAGCGCACAATAAAGAAAACAAGAAGCATGAGAAGACCACTGTTGCATATCACATCTGCCTCTATTTAGAAGTAAACAATAGCCATACAGAAATGTAGGATTAAGGATAAAGCATCTGCATACGATCCTCCATTCAAAGAAGTAATACTCTTTTATGCAGAGGCGAATCTAGGATTCAAAATCATTAGTTCCAAGTGAAGTTGGTTTATATGTGAGTGTGTGTGTGTGTAGAAATAAAGAATACACACACACACGAGTATATTGTAAGTTCCATCGATGCTACCACTACAGGAGTTGAGAGTTACTAATGGAGTCCCTAATATCTTATAAGTGATACTGGTTAATCAATATAATTAAGAAGACTCATAAAGGTTTAACACGAAATGAAACTCCACAAATAGTAAAGCATACTGACCCTCCCTTTGGGAAGCATGCCACGGACAGCATGCTCAATGATTCTTTCAGGAATTCTCTGTTGCAGTTGATCGAAAGTCTCCACTTTCATCCCACCTGGTCTGCCGGAGTGCCTCCTGTAAAGTTTTTGGGTCCTCTTCTTCCCAGATACAGCAACCTTCTCAGCATTAACCTTTTGGTGTTCAAGTAAAAACAGAATTGCTCAGATATCAAACTGCAGACTAGCAAATAATTTACAGTTAAAGAGAGCTGGAGAGTGTCAAAGTTATATATTGCTATCTTACACACTAGGTTCCCTGTCCAGATGTGGTGTCAAACAATCGATGTTCTTATTTACCCAACTAATATGGCATTGGCACATGCCTAATTGTCATATTTAATGCTCATGTGGATTAAGGAAGGTGTAATTTGAAGTGTGTAACTCAAGTTTAACATTAGTTAAGCGATACTACAAGGAACTATGTTGGTCGGGCTCTTCAAAAATGTCAACAGATGCGTGTTGGATTCTCCAAAAGTAAAGTATTTTTGGAGAATCTGACACAGGTGCAGCATCAAAAGTGAAGAGTCCGTGCAACTTAGACGAGGAGTATCAGACAGTAAGTTGCATCAGCTTCCTACAAACAGAGAACTTCATCAAAGTTGAACAAACAGAAGCCTGGCTAAGTGATAATAGGAGTGGTCAGGAAGTAAGCATCACCCGATGTTTCTCATGGAACATAGAAGATTTTATCAAAGTTGAATAAAGAACCATGCCTCAGGGACGTCGAAGTCCAAAGATGCAAAATGAAAGAAGCCTCAGAAACTGAACATACCAGCAAAAGGTTTCCATTGAAGTATGACCACTCATAAAAAATAATCACAAGGAAAGGTAGCACTCACTCCTTTTTTAACAACCTAGAACGCATCGAGAATCAATGATGCATGATTTAAAACTTGGTGGATAACAGACCGCCCCTCTATACTTCTCAACTTAAATACCAGGCTGGTGTCTGCAGCTAGATCTGTTACATGCGCCTAAACCACAAATCACATGTGTCCCCCCCCCCCCCGGCTACATCACGTGCTATCCCTCACCACTAGGCCAAAGCCAGGGGCCACATTAAAATTCCATTTTCATCTATCAATAATCTTTTATTAAAGTCTTCAAAGACTACATGGCACAACATTTCTTAAGAATTGAGGATATGGAATTCATAGAACCTAAAATTCAAAAAGGAAAAGGAAGGATCCCAATGCCCTTTTTCCCAAAGAAATCACATAAGTCAACAGTTTTTCTTCGAGAACGCACCACTATGACAAATGCACCCATGTCAACACTTGGAGTGTATGTAGCCAGATTCTTCCCTCTCATATGTATCGCTATTGTTGATGCTAATCTTCCAAGAATTTTGTCAGTGGCATCAACGATATACCAAGGTTTGTCAGTGTTCACATGGTCAGCAGCCTTGGGATACCATGTCTGGTTCCAAATGTCCTGCAGGAGGAAAGAAGAAAATGTTATTTCCTATTTTATCCATTCAATTATGCAAGAACATTCAGCAACTCTAGCCAAATTTCTAAAATTAAACTCATGTTAAGTTCTTTGATTAAGAAAGTAACTCATGTTAAATCACAAAAATTGCGGACATCGCTAAACCTCAAGACAATGTTACTGCAGAGACTATATTCTCCATACATGAGTGATAGTTTCACTTCAGATCGATATGATGCTAGTCATTCAACTCATCTCCTGACTCTCCGTCTCTCTCAATATTAAAGAAGATTGTAGAAGTACCATTGCATCATTTGTCACAGCAGCAACATTACACGCGACTCAGTGTCTTTAATATTTAAACAAAAGCCAATGAGATTTTCAAGTCATTGGTTGACTGCCAAAGCAGGCAATCTATCCTGGAGACACGCAGAATTACTTTGAAACTTAGCTCCTTATGTATGTCCGCAGATAAGCTAGCAACAATCTCTCCTACAAAATTCATCATTTTCCTTTTTGTTCTTTTTCTTTTGAAAGAAGGTGATGGCATTCCGTAGATTCAACAGGAAAGAGGAAATCTTGCTTAAGAAAATCTTATAGATGCTTGAAAGTTTCTTATTCTACAGGAGCAAGACAAGACAGAAACTCTCAAGATAGTGTAAGAAGTAATGGAAGCTTTCGAATTTTGACGATTTCTTCAAGAGATAGGTTCTTTCTTTCTCCTTTCCATTTTATACGACAATGTTTGACCGTACACACAGCTTAAGGAAAAAACACCAACTTTTGATACATTTAGCCTAAGTATATGTAACTTACAAAAATAATCCAAATAAAATTGTGATATTCAACATGTCATACCACCTACATGATCATGTTATCAAGGGTTAAATGAGAATGATAAATTTAAAAGGTTTCGTGATATAGAAATTTGGTCTTTTTAGACAAACAAAAAGGCAAACAAGCTTCATACAAAGTAGAACAGAACTACAGAAGAATAACTATAATGTACTCCTTTTGACCACTTTTACTAGTCCATTATATTTAAAAAGAAAGACGTGCATTTTTATTTGTCTCGTTTAGAAAATCAAGAAATAATTTATCACTTAGAAGTCGTATAATCCGGGATAAAACATAAGATTATTTTGTCCAACATTTGGTTGGACGTGTTAAGTAATCCTTGGATTAGTTATCCTACTATTTATACCTTAGTGATTTATAGACATGGTGAATAACTTATCCCACGATAATTAGTTCTAAAATAACTTGTTCCCAACCAAACGACCCCTTAATTCCTAATTTACCCTTGTTATTAAACACACATTTTCCAATGTATTTCCTGGAACATTGAATCTATCACAATGCATTTCCCAAAACACTGAATTTACTATATTCAATAGTTAATATACAAAGTAAACTTACAGATATGTGAATTCAAACATGGACAAGTAGAAATGGACGGACGGAGTATAGCTTTGGGGAAGCTTAGCTCAAGACTTGATTTTCCCGAAAATTAAGCATATGCAAACAATCTGAGTTTGAATTCTATAACTAGAGCTCCAATTTAACATTAAGTCAGTAAATTGTACCCAAAAACAGGAAAAAGAACTAACAAATTTTCAGCTCAGCTAAAGAAATGGCGGAAAAGATAAAAAAATGTTTACAGGGCCATCAATTTCAGATTCTTCGAACATCCATCGCTGGTCAAGAGGAATACGGGCAGCTTTGTCTTGGCATCGAATTTGAGTTGTTGGATTGCTCCTGGAAAGGGGTGATGATTGAAAGGAGGGTTTGGATAAAGCTGGCATTGAGAAACCAAGAAATGGGGTTTTGTTAAGTGAAGAAGAGAAGGATTTTGGTGAAGTAGAAGTGAACATTAAGGAAGAAGAATAGTGAAGCGCCATTGTTGTTATCTCTAGCTATCTACTTCTGGCTCTTTTGCCTCTCAGTTGTAATGGAAAGACCTTCTAAGTAGATAAGGGTAAAAGCAAAAGAAAAAAAAATGTACTGTACTCCCCCCGTCCCTTTTGAATTATTGGTTTTCCCTAAGTGAATTTAATTAATTTTTAAAATTAAATTGATTTTAATATTTTAAAAATATTTTTATTTATCAATATGATAAAGAATACACATTAAAATATTAATCAAAATTCATACAATTTTGACTCTAAAAATTAAAATTATGAAAACAAAACAGACAAAAGGAGTATATATTACCCTTGGTAGGGAGTGATTCCTCCCAAATGGAGCCTTACATGTTACGAATCTGGATATAGTCAGGCTCTAGTATGGGTACCAGACACCGAGTGGAAAAAAAAGAATTCAAATAAATTAAGACCACAAGAAAAAGGAGAATCTGAGTAGCTCAGTTGGTTGACTACCTAAACCTCCACCTTATTGGTGAGGGTTCGATTTCCCACTTTGTAATCCCCTCCCTATTTACCCTACCCCCAATTTTTTTTTAAAAAAAAGGAGTATATATTACTACTACTAGTTTCTAAAGATCGTGCGTTGGACGGACCCAATAAATGTTATTTTTCTAATTTCTTGTTAATAGTAATTAATAGAGATGAATAGTAAAATTAGATAGACATTTTAATAGCCACAACAAAATTAAGTAGACACATTATTGTAATTTCATAGTTGAAGTAGATGAAGAAATAATTAATTAATAATTAACACATGTTGTAGTCACCTGCATTTTTCCATCAATCTCGGATGGAGCCAAAGATTCATTATTTTTTGGCTCTGGAGTATGATGGAATAAAGCAAAATGGCTCTTTAAACTGTCTGCACTTCTTTCAATTGTGAAGTAGCAGTTAGTCA
>JAABOM020000012.1:5388248-5417331 GCA_011800125.2 Solanum clarkiae
AAATTTTATAATATGATTCAAATTATATTAAATTCAAAAATATATTAGTCCAAAATGAATATTGTGGATTAATATAACTGGTTTATTAATTGAGTCCAATAAAATATGAATTTAATTAAAAGCCCAAATTCATTTATTTGGACTATGAAAGATGATCCACTTCTTTGGGCCCCATATCCCTTCATCCAAGAGGCCCACTTGATGTCACGTGTCAAATGACATGGCATGCCAAGTCAAACAAAGAAGCCAATAGGATTATACCATGTGTCAAGATGACAAACGCATTTCATTAAAGTCTAATATGTCATGTCACTTAAATCTGATTGGTCAGGAGAAAGTCTGATTCTATCATGGCTCCTCTATTCTACAACTACATATAGAGGTCCTCACAATTTAGAATTCACATCAAGAATTCTAATAAAAAGCTAGAAAAACTCGTGGATCAAACGCCACAATTTCTCTATAAATTCAAGAATTCAACCATTCAAGGCTTCAAGTTCAAGAACAAGCTTAAAAGCTCTTGAACTCAAGATTCAAGATCAAGAAACAAGATCAAATCAAGATTCGATATCAAAGTTCAAGATCGGATTCAAGAACAAACTTCAAATTCAAGAACAAGCTCCAGAGCCCTTGAATTTACACTTGAAAAGGCAAATCAGAGGATTCGTAGAGATTGTAACACTCACATTATTGAAATCAAATACTACAAATTATTGTGATATTTTTATTCTTGATTATTATTTTCTCAACGTGAATTTTATCGCCTACAAATTCTGGCACGCCCAGTAGGACAGTCTCTACCTCTTATCTCAACTTTTCAAGAACCAAAGAATACTGAAATGGCTTCTAAGAAGATTTCCCAATCAACTTCCTCTAAGCCTGCTAATTCCAAGTTCTCTGCTGAAGTGGAGGGAATCCCTGGTGTTACTTTTGGAAGTGTCGGAGTTGTTACAAGAAGCAAGGCTACTATACTGAGACAACAAACACTGCGAGTGTCGTCCATGCCAACTCCTGATTTTGGTTCTTCAACCCTAAAGGGAGCGAGGCCCTCTATGAATGCTTCTGAAGAAGGAAGCAGTGTTGCAGAAAAGATCAAGCAGACGTTGTCTCTGCTTGAGGTCTTTGGTTCCAAGAACTCTACCGCAAAGTAGGGCCATGACTCATCCAACGAGTCTTCTCTATGTGCGTCGCATAATGTTATACCTCTAAAGATCAACTTCCATGATAATCCATGCCACTCTTCTATGCCTTCAACGGTCATGCAAGCAATGACAACTAATGCTTCATCCATGGAGGAACAACTTGCGAACCTAGTGAATATGATTGAAGGATTGACTAGGCATGTGCAATACCAAGACTCTCGCATCGATAAGTTGATGGATAAGGTGGAAGGTTTACTAGATGGAGAATCTAGTCATGTACCAGGGAGGATATTGAGATTCAAGAGGTTGAGAATCCTATGAAGCAAGCACCGACTATCAAAGAGCTATATGTTTCTACTGAAGGAACGATCCCACTTGATCAATTGAAGGAGTTTATCGAAGGGACCATTAAAGAAAAGTATGAAATCTCCACAAGGTCTTCCCGTATGTATGTTAAGCCTTACACAGCAAGGATTGATAGCCTCTGAATGCCTGCCAGTTATCAACCCCCTAAATTTCAGCAGTTTGAAGGCGAATGAAATCCAAAGTAGCATGTTGCACACTTTGTGGAGACATGTAATAATGTTGGGACTGATGGAGATCATCTCATCAAACAATTCATCCATTCCTTCAAAGGAAATGCCTTTGACTGGTAGACAGATCTTGAGCCTCATTCTATTGACAGTTGGGAGCAACTGGAGCATGAGTTTCTCAATCGCGTCTATAGCACAAGGCACACAGTGAGCATGGTAGAACTCACGAATACTCGCCAAAGAAAGGATGAGGCAGTAATTGACTTCATAAATCGATGGAGGAATGCAAGTCTCAACTGCAAAGATAGACTTAATGAAGCTTATGGACTAGAAATGTGTACCCAAGGAGTGCACTGGGGCTTCTCTACATCCTACAAGGGATCAAACCTGTCTTTTGAAGATATAGGGTCTCGTGCTCATGATATGGAGTTGAGTATGTCTTCTGCCGGAAAAGATGGAATGCTTATTCATGATCCTCGCAAAAGAAAGGACAAACAAGAACCCAAGAAATGGGGAAAATGTGTGCCCAGGAATGACAACGAAGAGTCCATGAATGTCAATATCTCACTTGTGAGGTTTACTAAGAAGGAGAGTAGGAAGCAAAGTGTAAAGATGACTTTTCAAGAACGTCCAAACCGAAAGCTAACCTTGAGAGAGATGTAGGAAAAGGAATACCATTTTGTGGATTCTGATGTTCCTAAAATTTTTGAGGAGTTGGTTGAGCTAAAGCTCATTGAGTTGCCAAAGATGAGATGACCTGATGAAGCTGGGAAGACTAATGACCCAAATTATTGCAAGTATCATAGACTTGTGAGCCACCCTATTGAAAAGTGTTTTGTCTTTAAGGACAAGGTTATGCAATTGGTTAAAGAAAAGAAGATTGTCCTTGATGATGGAAAGAAAACCTCTAATCAAATCTCTATTGTGTTCAGCTCGCTTGACCTAGTCCAAATATGTCCACCTGAAGAAGAAGGGCTAATAGAGCAAGAGAAATACCAAAACAATACAGATAATGATGAAGGTTGGATTCTCGTAACTAGGCGGAGACGCAACAAGACGAGTCCACAGAAAAGATCACTTAAACAACCAATCAGACAAAGGGTAGTGAAAAGATCAAAGAAGCAAAAACTCGTCAGGCGTCCGAAGGGGCCAAAAGTGGAAATGCATCACCACCAGAAAATTGCGACGTCCTGTAACTTTTGGGGAATTCTTACCAAGTTAGTTCTTCATGGAGGCCACCCAAAACAATGTTGAGGCATCATGTTATAGTGCTGACAAGGGAGAAACAATGAATGAAGATTCATATAAGGTATCTCTTGCTAACAATGATGAAGTGGTGGGTGAAATTCCATCAAAAGCATCTCCGTCATCTTCTGAAAAGTTTGTGGAACCCCCTCTTAAAGAAGTACATGCATGTTCCACAAAGATCACATTTACTGACGATGATCTTCTATTTGGTGAAACTCTACACAATCGCCCTTTATATATGGTGGGTCACAAACCCACCTGCTAGAGAAGAAGATAAATAGAATTTTGATAGACGAAGGGTCTGGGGTCAAAATTCTACCCATTCACACGTTGAAAGAGCTTGGCATCACAATGGAAGAGCTTAGCGAAAGTCGTTTGTTGATACAAGGGTTCAATCAAGGGGGCAGAGGTTTATAGGCTCGATTAAGCAAGAAATTCATATGGACGATTTGCGAACAAGTGCATGGGTACATGTGATTGATGCAAATACTTCATATGATATATTGCTTGGAAGGCCTTGGGTGCACGAGAACAAAATTATCTCATATCTTCTTACTATCATTGTCTAAAGTACCTCGAAGACAGAATCGAAAGGAAGATTTGTTGACAATAATCCTTTCACTGAGTTTGAGTCATATTTTGCCGATGCAAAATTTATTTGAAGAGTTTTGTGGTGAAAGAGGTAAAGCTTGAGGGTGTCAAACCAACCAAGTCTGAGAAGCTCAAAGGTGAAGCAACCAATGCAACCATTGAAAGGGCCAAAGTCGACATTCGGGAGCCTAGTACTTGTCCTAATTAAGGGAAGACCATACCCTCAAATATTAAGCCAGCACCTACACTCCATTATGCCCCAAAGGTGAAGAAAGAGGAGGGTTAGTTATCTGATGTCCGAGGGAATGTGCTAGTGGGGTTGACCCCTTCCTATAAAATGGATCGCTGCAATAAACTTGTCTTCATAGCTATTAGGAAATTTTGTGGCTCAAAATCCAGCACAAGGTACATCACTCCCTACAAAACGTACAGAAGGCTTTGATCCAAATGCTTATAAGTTACTTGCAAAGGCCGGATACAACCTTGATGAGCCATCTAGGCTAGGGAAACTCCCATCGGAGGTCACAACCAGGCAAGCATATGAAGGTTTAGGCTATAGCCAACCACTGCCTGTGTGCATCTCCATAATAAGGGCGAGCAATAACTATATTACTATAGAAGATGAGTGTGTTTCTTCCAATAAACGACCTTCTGTCTTTGATCAACTTGGAAAACCCGCTGCAAGAACTTCTGTGTTCAAGAGGTTAGGCCCATCGAAGAAGAAGAATAACAAGCATCGGAAAAGTTACCTAAGAGTAATGATGCTTCCTTCACCTTTGATCCAAAAGGATCTCGAAAGCATAGTTCCTTCCAGGATAAAGCGACAAGTGGAACTCGTAGTTTCATGTAAAAAGGTACTAAAAGTGAAGGCTCACACTGTGGTTTACGCCAAAACGCACGAGGAAGACAAAGAAAGTGTAGGCTCCTCATGTCATGTTGCAACTCAGATTGAGAATGACGTCTTATGTTAACTGAAAATTGATAGAGAGTTGGGAGGTATTATTTGGTGTAATCATATATCAATCAATGACAATGACCCACAGGAAAAGGAGGATGCTGGAGAAGCTCTACCAGAATTTGAATAAGGAGTGAAGACCATGATTGATCCCTTAAAGGAAGTAAACCTTGGCAAGGATGAAGAACCGAGGCCAACTTACTTGATTGCTTTCCTAGAAGCTGATGAAGAAATGGCTTATATGAACATACTCAAAGAATATAGGGATGTCTTTGCTTGGAGCTATAAAGAAATGCCTCGTTTGAATCCCAAGATAGCAGTCCATCAATTGGCAGTCAAGCACAGCGCTCGTCCTGTCAAGCAGGCTCAAAGATGTTTCAGGCCAAACTTGGTTCCATTGATCGAGAAAGAAGTTAACAAACTCATTGAGGTGGGATTCATTCAAGAAGTTAAATGCTTCATGTAGATTTCAAGCATTGTCCCTGTGAGGAAGAAGAATGGCCAAATTTGAGTTTATGTCGACTTCAGAGATCTCAACAATGCATAACCTAAAGATGAATTCCCTCTGCCTATTCCAGAGCTAATGATTGATGCTACAACTGGTTATGAGACAACGTCATTTATGGATGGTTCTTCTGGCTATAACCAAATTCGCATGTCACTAAAGCATGAAGAACTTACGGTGTTTCGTACACCTAAAGGCATTTATTGTTACAAGGTGATGACCTTCAGTTTGAAGAATGCTGGTGCCATATATCAAAGGGCCATGCAAAATATATTTGATTATTTACTCCATAAAAATGTTGAGTGTTATATTGATGACTTAGTGGTGAAGTCGAAGAGAAGAAACGACCATTTGAAAGACTTGAGAATGGTGTTTGAGTTGCTTCAGAGATATCAACTGATGAATCCATTAAAGTGTGCCTTTGGGGTTGCTTCTGGAAAGTTCCTTGGCTTCATTGTGCGCATCGAGGAATTGAAATTGATCAATCCAAAGTTGATGCAATTTTGAAGATGCCTGAACCTCGAAACATTCATGAGTTGAAAAGTTTCCAAGGGAAATTGGAAATTAGCCTACTTGAGGAGGTTCATCTCAAATCTACCTGGAAGATGTCAACCATTCAGTCATCTCATGAAGAAAGGTGTCCCTTTCAGGTGGGATCAAACATGTAGCAAAGCCTTTGAAAGTATAAAATCGTATCTGGCGAAACCTCCGATCTTTGCAGCCTCTATACCTGGAAAGCCACTGATACTTTACATTGTGGCACACGAAAGGTCCGTGGGAGCCTTACTAGCTCAAGAAAATAATGAAGGTAAAAAAAATCCCCTTCATTACTTAAGTAGAATGATGAGACCAAATGAGCTGAATTATTCGCCAATCAAGAAGCTATGTTCAGCGCTTGGTCTTTTCGATTCAAAAGATAAGGCACTACTTTCAAGCTCATACTGTCTGCCTTGTTTCTAGAGCAAATCCCATCAAATTTGTTATGTCGAAATCAGTCCTTAATGACCGACTAACAAGGTGGTACCTTCAGTTCCAACAATTTGAGATTATATACATCCCTCAAAAGGCTGTGAAAGGACAAGCATTAGCGGACTTCTTGGCGGATCATCTTATACCAGATAATTGAGAGTTAACTAATGAATTTCCTGATGAAGATGCAATGACCATCGAAATCCAACCCCCTTGGAAAATGTACTTTGATGGGGCCGTGCATCGTGGAGGAGTTGGTGCAGGCGTAGTGTTTGTCACTTCACAAGGAGAAGTCCTACCATTCTTCTTCACATTGAAACAACATTGTTCCAACAATGTTGCAGAATATGAAGCACTAATACTTGGCTTGAAATGGTCGTTGACATGACGTAATTGCAGTTGCAAGTTTTTGGTGATTCTCAACTGGTGATTCGACAACTCTTGGGAACATATGAGGTCAAGAAGCCTGAACTGCGCCTATATCACTGTTATGCTCAAAAGTTGATAGGATGGCTTAGAGATGTAACCCTCCAACATGTACCAAGAAAGGAAAATAAAGTGGCCGATGCCTTAGCTGCTCTAGCATCGACTCTTACTCTTCCTGATCAGACGCAAGTTACTATCGGCCAAAAATGGGTAGTACCATCATTGGACGAAGACGAACAAATGGAGAATGAGCTTGAGCATGTTGTAGTTTCTGAAACCAATAAAGAGGACTGGTGACAAGCCATCATCAACTATTTATGTTATGGGATACTTCCAGAAGATTATAAGAGAAGGACTGATATTCGTTCTCGGGCACTTGTTTTCTCTACTACAAGGAAACATTGTGTAAGAGATCATTTGGGGGAGTGATTTTGCAGTGCTTGGGGGAGAAAGAAGTTACTCAAGCTTTGCAAAAGGCACATTCAAGAGTATGTGGATCACATCAGTCTGGACCAAAGCTCCATTTTCACATAAAAAGAATGGGGTATTATGGGCCAACCATGATAAAAGACTGCTTGGATTATGCTCGAAGGTGCAAGGCTTGTCAATTCCATGCAAACTTCATACATTAACCACCTAAAGTTTTACACCCGTTTGTTACATCTTATCCATTTGATGCTTGGGGATTGGATGTTGTTGGACCACTACCGAAATCCTCAAGTGGACACTTGTACATCTTAGTCGCGACGGATTACTTTTCAAAATGGGTTGAAGTTGTAGCTCTTAAATAAGTCAAGAAGGAGAATGTTGCAAACTTCATTCGCATAAATATTGTTTACCAATTTGGCATTCCACGATACATAATCACGGATAATGGCAAGTCATTTGATAACAAGTTGATGAATAAGATATGCGATCTCTTTGGCTTCAAGCAGCAGAAATCTTCTATGTACCATGCTGCCGCCAATGGTCTGGCCGAGGCATTCAATAAGACTCTATGCAATATTCTGAAGAAAGTGGTCTCTAAGTCCAAATGAGACTGGCATGAAAGAATGAAAAAAGCCTTGTGGGCATATAAGACGACATATCGCACACCGACTCAAGAAATCCCATATTCGCTTGTTTTTGGAGTTGAAACAGTCCTACCACTCAAGCGTAAGATACCGTCTTTGAGACTGGCTATCTAACAAGGGCTCACTGAGGAAGAAAATCCTCGACTATGTGTTGCAAAGTTAGAAGCCCTTGATAAAAAGAGGCTAGAATCCCAACAAAATTTGAATGCTATCAAGCTCGTTTGTCTCGTGCCTTCAATAAAAAGGTTCGCTCGAGGTGTTTTCAAGTTGGAGACCAAGTTCTCGCAGTAAGAAGGCCCATTATCACTTCACATAAGTCTGAGGGCAAATTCACCTCGAAGTGGGATAGACCATATGTAGTACAAGAAGTATACTCAAATGGTGCTTACAAGCTTGTCGATGCAGATGGCATGAGGACCAGTCCTATAAATGCAAAATTCCTTAAGAAGTACTACCCTTGAGGAAAATTATAGTTCTTCGAATTTGTGTATAAAAGTTCATGACACTCCTGGCCCGTAAGAGTATAAATTGTTTACGGCACCCTAAAAAAACACTTCCCCCAGAATTACGTTGTGACTTGGTCCTCTTTATTGAGGTACGTATGCGCTTGGAATTATATTCTAAGTTCAGTTGCATGAGTGTTAAAAAAACTATATGTCCCTTACTTGATTCCTCATGGGGACAAAGCCCTATGGAATGTGAGTTCCTTCGGCGGCATGCTTAAGATCTTCAAATCCAATCAAGTTTGCAGGTTGAAATTTTCATATTCCCTAAGTCTCTAAGATAAAGTCTCCAAAGTCCATAAGTTGGTTCCCAAATTAAGCAAGTATGCAAGTGACAGTCCTTAAGTTCTCAAGTTTTGTGTTGATATTCTTTAAAGTCATTTCGTCAGTTAAAGCATTAAGTTGCATAAAATTGGCTAAGGCGAATGCACAAACTTCAAAAAGAGAAGGGATTTTTATTATTTTCATTCTTACTAGCCTGCCAAACGTGAATTAATTGAATTATTAAGGCTTGAAGCAAACGAAAACATGTGAAGAATTTCAAGTTAGAACCACAAATGCAAGATATAAGATAAAAAAAAAGTAGAGAAATTCTATTGTTATAAAATTGTCTAACATATCAATCTAAATCTTGTGAAAATAAAGAAAAAAAAGAAAAAAAGGGGGGGGGGGAGGGAGCTTAATCTAAGTGTGATTTGTTGTTGATAAAATCTTGATGATTAGCCTCTAAGCCCTCTCTCCTATGCTCCAAGGGATTCGAATTGTCAGTCGTCAAGAAGTCTATGTTTTTATAAGAGGACACTTCATTCTCAACAACTAATATCTTGGCTTGAACCTCCTCAATCTCCTTCTTGGTAGCAGCTATAGCAGCCTCAAGTTCCTCTTGCTCCACCTAACTTCTTCTTGACCCTCTTTAGTGACTTCTTTTTAGAAGAAGCATGGTTAGTATTCTCGCCCTCTTCTACTCTAAGTGACTCAAGACCCCGCCTTGGCCTTAGAAAGCAACTCCAGCTTCTTGTCCTCATGCACCTGCACCTTATCTGCAAAAGTGGAGCGTTCTTGATCATAGGAGGCAGCAAGCTCAAAGAGAGAATCTACCAAATGCTTCAAGGATGAAAGATCTATGAGACGCGTTTCACTCATCTCTTGGAGAATCTCATAAATATCTTCTTTGTAAGAAGAAATTGAGTCTAGAGAAGTTCTACAAAGTTTGCTACAAATCTCCTCCCAAAGGCCCAAGATATACTTCTTTTTGTGAGTCGAAACAACGATTTTTCCTTCAAAAATAGACTTAGCCCCATCTAGCTTTGAATGAAGTGGAAAAGTGTTGCTCGAATCGAGGGTCAACCCTTTTAAAGTTTGATCATGAGAAGTGATTGCAATTCTCTGCTCTTGCTCAATAACTAAAGTTGACTCCGCCTCAGGTTTCAATGTCACGACGGACTCCACGCTAATTTGCAGTCTCTCTTGTAGTAATTCCTTTGGATGCTCAATAACATTCACCTACACAAAAGGGGAGCGAAAGAGAATTTGCAAATTAGTTAACCATGAATTGTCCTTAAAATTCATTTTTTTTAAAAAAAGGATTTGTGGTCAAAGGGAAAAACCTCTTCATTCTGAATGGCTAATGTTTTTGGAGGACCATCAATGCCTTGTTCTTCCACAATCTCTAACTCAATAGTCTCGAGCGCAATTGGTTCATGTCTTTTCCTGTTCCAACATTGGTCCCTATTGCTGCTTTTGCTAGTCTCTTGAGAGGCTTGTTTTGTAGATGGAAGAATTAAGGGTGTTTCTTTGCAGGGGTAGGAGAATGGGCTACTTCTTTCTTAGATCCTTTAGAGGACTTGAGCCTCTTACTTTGAGGTGGTGGGGCAAGTGGGGCATCAACTTTTAAGAGCTCCTCTCCGATGTATTGACCTTTGTCCCCTAAAAGAGTGGTGAAGTTCGGCCCATCCTTTTCTAACAAAGTTTTCAGATTATCGTCAAGACACTTCCCGTAGATTTTTCTGACCAAGATAGGTATCGAGTGGAGTAAAGTCTCTTCGTAGAAGCAACTGGAGGAGGAAATGTCGGTCTTGACATAGTCTTACGCGAGATGCATATTCTCCAATACCTAATCCCCACATCAAGAGATTCGGCACAAATATCATGTTCTAGATATCCATGAGTACCTTGATGGAACTTAAACTGACGACTAAATCGGTGGGGACTGTATGGCTCGATAAGGAAGGAGTCCCCCTCCCTTAAGGTAAGATAATTAAAGCGAAGGCTCATAAAATAAGAAGAATCCAACTCTGAAGCTTTGTTATCATCAACATAATAAGTTGGGTGAGTCCTAGTAAGCATGATCGCAGTGCACACAAGGCCTTCACCTCGATGGACACACTTTTGTGCCTCATCTTTGTCAAAATATTGGAAGCACCCTCACTAGAATATATCGTCATCCGCGGGAGAGAAGGTCTACCAGTAAGAGCATAATGTGTCTTAAGATAATGAGCAAGCCAACCATAAACATAATGGATGGGAAAAGAAACCTTAATACAATCAAATTGTGAAGAATTTGAAATCCTATTAAGCCACGATAGATGCTCGCTAAGACCGGGACTACAAGGTTAACCCTTCGACCACTCACCATCAAGCTTGCCATCTTAAAAGTTTCAGGCCAAATAAGATTTTTCCCTTCAAAGGGAAATACAAAGACACATAACCAACATGAAAAGAAGGCTGCAAGATAAGTCGCATATTTTTGGTGTTCTGCTCCAAGCATAGAACTGTCGTCTCTTGAGAGCTTAACCATATGGTTACCTCCGTTGATATGTCACCTATCGGGTTATGCGTAGATGCTAAGTGTCAAATCTTCTTCTCTCTTCTCGAGGGAGATAACTCATACTTGATGTCTTGTTTACACCAAAATTGTATCCAGCCAGTAAAAGAGATCCCCGAGCTGTCACCCTTCTTCTCTCTAAGATGATGGAAGGCAATAAATAAATACTCACAAGTTTGAGGAAGAAATCTATCTTTTTTCGCATCATGACCTATAAGCTCATTGGCATTAGGTATCACTTCTTCATAAGGATGCCCACTGATCGGTAGGCCACCAAAAATATACAAGTCCCAAAGAGATATGGATGTTTCTCTGAGAGACGTAAGCAATGTATTTGTTTGGGGACACCAAGCCTCACAAAAGGCCTACACGATATTAGAGTTCCGATCATAAGTAAAAAGAGAAGCAACTACAGCATTTTAGAGGTTAGCATCATTCAAGTTCTGCCAATTTTTGCTAAGGACATCTTTTGTCCATTCCCAATAGCCAGGGATGCAATGATATTCACCCTCGAACAGGATTTTATCTCCCCAACGTAACCTTCTTGGATCATGCGACGGCCCAAATTTGGAAGAGTGCTCGCAAGATTGGTGCCTTGAAGATTTGATGTCTCAAGATACCATACCTTGGAAGCTTTGTTAGATTTGTAGACACATTCAAAGGTCCAATCTACCTTATAAAGGGTGTTTCTCAATTGTATCCATGCATCTGCATAAACGACCAACTAAAGGATCTCGGACTAAAAGCTTGGTCTCTACCTTGCTATCTTGCGACCTAATTATGAGGTATCTGAGTTTAGAAGATGAGCAAGTGTAGTCCTTGAAGAAGACCATTGTCCAGACTGCATAAAAGGAAAAGTGTTATCCTTCATCAATGATAGCACGCAACAAACAGGGGAACAAGAATCAAAATAAAAGAATATGGCTAGTAGGGGATCCCTTATGTTTAAACATTTAGAACAGTGGAAAGCCTCGTATTTTTGGTTCCCTATGTTTAAACATTTGGAATAGCAGAAAGCTTCGTATTGTTGGTCCCTATGTTTAAACATTTAAAATAGCGAAAAGCCTCGTATTGTTGGTCCCCTATGTTTAAACATATAGAACAGCGGAAAGCCTCGTTTTCTTGGTCCCCTATGTTTAAACATTTAGAACAGCGAAAATCCTCGTTTTGTTGTTCTCCTATGTTTAAACATTTAGAACAGCGTAAAGCCTCGTTTTGTTATTCTCCTATGTTTAAACATTGGGAGCCTCAAATTGTTGATCTCAAGGCGTGAGCGCGGATTTATCCCTTCACACCTCAAGACCAAGTTCTTGTAATACCAAGAATCTTGAATTATGCCCCTACAACCAAAAAAAAAAACACAAAAAAAACAATAAAGAATGATACGCAGAGAAGAAAGAAAAAAAATTTTACCTAGGAAACGGATCTTTCTTAAGCTGCCAAGACAAGCAATTTTGCAGTTCTCTAAATAAAGCTCCCGAATGAAATTATGGAATTATTTATAGAGTACTATATGGGATGTTTAATCGTGTCCTAATAGGATCAAAATTGGGAGGATCTATCAAGTATGATAAGAGTCCTGTAAGGACATGTATTCCAAATCCAAAAGGGAATTGGAAATAGCGGCGCGGACGATTGCAGAATGCAATCCGCTAGGTTAGTTCAAACTTTAGAAAATGGGCCAGTAATGTTTAAAAAAAGAGAGAGAAGAAAAGAATGGGCCATTACTTGTTGACTTTGCCAACTGAAAGCATGTTATTATGTATTATTATCATATATTATTATATATATAATAAGATAAAAATTCTTGGGGTCATTTTAATGTGACCATGTATTCTTTCTTTTATGCACCCCTTTACCAATTTGAATAAAATGGTAAATGCTTTGTTTAACTCGTTAGTTTCAAATGAAGTCAAATTTGGTACTTCAAGTGTAGTCTTCAAAATATTTCGACAACTCTTGAAGTAGGGAGCATTTGTAATCATATAAAATTTATATTAATATGATTTAAATTATATTAAATTCAAAAATATATTAGTCCAAAATGAATATTGTGAATTAATATAATTGGGTTTATTAATTGAGTCCAATAAAATATGAATTTAATTAAAAGTCTAAATTCATTTATTTGGGCTACAAAAGATGACCCAGTTCATTGGGCCCCATATCCCTTCATCCAAGAGGCCTACTTGATGCC
Source organism: Solanum clarkiae (assembly GCA_011800125.2). Taxonomy (NCBI): domain Eukaryota; kingdom Viridiplantae; phylum Streptophyta; class Magnoliopsida; order Solanales; family Solanaceae; genus Solanum; species Solanum clarkiae. The sequence goes on from JAABOM020000012.1 coordinate 5,401,215, forward strand.
ACGTATCAAATGACATGGCATGCCAAGTCAAACAAAGAAGCCAATAGGATCATGCTATGTGTCAAGATGGCAATCTCATTTCATTAAAGTCCAACATGTCATATCACTTAAATCTGATTGGCCAGGAGAAAGTCTGATTCTATCATGGCTCCTCTATTCTACAACTATATACAGGGGTCTTCATCATTCATAATTCACATCAAGAATTCTAACAAAAAGCTAGAGAGAGCTCTTGGATCAAACGCCACAATTTCTCTATAAATTCAAGAATTCAAACATTCAAGCCTTCAAGTCAAGAACAAGCTTAAAAGCTCTTGAACTCAAGTTTCAAGATTAAAATCAAGATTCAAGGTCAAGAAATAAGATCAAAATCAAGATTCGAGATCAAAGTTCAAGATTGGATTCAAGAACAAACTTCAAATTCAAGAACAAGCTCCAGAGCCCTTAAATTTATACTTGAAAAGGTGAATCAGAGGATTCGTAGAGATTGTAACACTCACATTATTGAAATCAAATACTACAAATTGTTGCGATATTTTCGTTCTTGATTATTATTTTTTGAACGCGACTTTTATTGCCTACATTTAGTCCTTACTATGCTTGATTAAGATTTTTAGTATTTTATTAAAAGAAATGGACTAAATATTTTCTATTTTTCCTTAAGAGGAATAAATTAGTTTTAATCTTTTAGATTATTTAAAAGAAGGAAAATATTTTATTATCTTAAAAGAAGAAAGAAGATATTTTGCTGTTAATGACCATTGATAAGGTTTAATGACTCTTGAATGTCTTTAATGACTGTTAATTGTCAATTGATGATTTATCATTTATATTGTCATATGTCTATGTGTAAGTCTGTTGATTCTGGATTGTACTTCCGCTGTGTGTATGTAATTTATACTCTTTAACAATTAGTAACATATTTTTTACATATGATAATGTAATAAGTTTATGTTCAACATATTTTTTACTGAATAATGTATCCAGATGAGTCACTATTTTTGAAATATTGGTGAATGATCTTGATATTTCAGATTTTTTTTTAGTTTATGTCATAGATATGCAATTCAACATATGTGATTGTTGAAGCTATTTCAAAAGTAATACAACAACATGTTCATATAATTGTTGGTTACTGACTTCAAATGTTTCAAATCTGAATTTGAAAAATTAAGTTTAAGATCTATTGATAATTGAATTTCAAAGATTGTTCAACTTTTTTTAATTAAGATTCGAGTTTGAAGTAAGATGTTGACTATCTTGATTTTGAAAACATTAACAACAAATTTTGTTTCACAATTTAAAAAAAATTATGGCAGAAAAATCCTACCTTGGCCTGCCTTGGACTTGCCTTATCATGATCCAAAATGGACATGATGAACTCATCTTATCCCACCAAGATAAATTAGCGTAAAATACAATTATAACGATGAAGTGCGAAAGAATAATAAAAATAAAAGTTTAAGTGTGAATAATAGTCAACTAGTTAAAAGTTCTCAAAATATGATTATCACGTGCACAAATCTCTAATATATTACAAGTCATGTCTCAAAAGGTAGGGAGGCGCGATAAGTACTCAATACTATCATTGATCAAGTAAGCCACCGAACATGCTAGCTAAATAGACTATGGGCCAAAAGATCGGGCGTCATAACGTCTAAAAAACAAAGTCTAGACCATTTAACAAAGTCATATACACCATAGTAGATAAATCAAAATGATAAAGTACTAGCTAGCCTACGAGGCTCCGAATAAAGAGGTACATGCACACACACATATATACACATGCAAACCTATGGATGGAGAAAGAGTGTCATTACCACTGCTAGGGCTGAGTGTTCAATCGGTTCATTCAGTTTATGAAATTCATTTTGATTTTCGCTTTGAGAAACATATAAACTGAAACTGAACTGAAAAATAATTCGATTCGGTTTAATTTTTCGGTTTGAATATTATTCTGGCTCTTTTTTTTCGATGAAAAGTACATAATTTGTAACAGCTTATTTGCTTCAATAGTTAATTAAGGAGCACATGTAAGCTATCCAACAATACCTAGAAATTAGTTAAGTGTGAGAGATAATAAGAGCAATCCAATCAAAATAGTCAATTTCCAGCAAAGAAATGAATATGGTGACTGCAAATTTCATTTATTTATATATTTTGTTGATTAACCTCCTTGAAGGAATGAATCCACCATAGCTCAATAGAAATCATGGAAACCAATCCACACAAGATGAAAATGTGGACAAAATTCAATTGAGAATTAGACAGCAGTCAAATAGTTGATTCCGCAGAATAAACTAGACACAACCACCAAGGTAAAACATCATAATGTTTCCAAATACAAAGCAAGGAGAGAACTATTGACACTATAAGCCACAGATGAAGGAAATTAGTTAGAAAATAGAAAATAGAGAAGAACAAAGTTTTATGCACACATGAGCTAACACCCATACAGCAAGCATCCAAATCAAAGCTAGTTAAACATGCAAACTCAGAAAATGATAACAGAGACAACACAACCAAGTCTTGAAGCATTTTAAACACCAGAAAGATAAATCAAGGATAAGGTCGATTATCTTACCAATAAACTGAAAATCACCATCAAAAAAACACATCTAAAACAAAGAAAGAAAGAGGAGAAAGAAACCCAATTCTCCACAGCACAACTACACTGCAAGACAACAAATAAGACTCAAAATAAGAACAAGCTATCAAACATAATTCTCAGCAGTCAGCACTGCAGCAACATAGCTATTGCAAATAAGACTCAAAATAAGAACCAAGTACCAACAATACAAAACAAGAACCAAGTATCAGCTTCCAGCATAATGCAGCAACATAGATATTGCAGCACTTCAGGTTTCAGGCTTCAGCAGTCAGTACTTCAACAATCAGCATTTCAGCACTTCAGCAACATAGATCAAATCACTTCAAGCTTCTTAATGCAGTAACATACCAAAACTGCAAGTCAACATTCAATAACATACCCAAAATAAATGTGCAAGTCAGCAACATACCAAAATAGTTTCTAATTTCCACCATAACAATTAACAACATCTAACCTATGAATATGCCCGAGAGAAAATGAAACTTCAATACGTATAATATAAACTCAACTCAACTTATTGCGAAAAGATAGAAGTTTTTACTTACCAATTACCACATCTATGCATCTCGCAACTATACATCCACAACTTTAGATTCATTTCCACTATGAGCCATATCTTAAAAAAATTTAAAAGAACTTGTTAGATATAAGTAACTTATAAGCAACATAAATAAGAAATTATCTTTGATATAATGAATACGGAATGTAAAATTATTACCAAGTTCAAGTTGCTCAAGATACTCTAATTCTGCTTCAACATTAATTGGAATAGGTTCACTTCTAAGCCAATCTTGAAGACGAATAAGAGATTGCACTAATTTAGGAGTCCATGAGCTCCTAAAGGGGTCAAGAATGTGACCTCTTGTGCTAACGCGCATTCAGATGCCACGCTTGAAATGAGAATGGCTAACACATCACGAGCTATCTCCACAAGAATAGAAAATCTTGGCTCATTAAGTTTCCATCACTTTAATATATCAAAATCATCTGATTCTGGCTCAATATCTTCAGAAAGATATTTGTCCAACTCTGATTCACTACTTGAACTTCCACTTTCTTCTTAATGCCTCACAAATTATAGTTTCGTTCTCATTGATCCTCTTTTTTGAAAGTTTCCATCACTACTCACAGTAGATGCACTCTATGAGTTCCTAGATAAAGTAGGTGAAGATAATGAAGAGACTTTTGATGATCTCTTAACATAATGATCAAAAAATAGTTTCATATATTTATCCACGACAGCAATAAGAGAGTCCCCAATTTCTTTTCCAAGCATATCCACAATTGAAAATGGAACATACTCAAGCTTGTTACGGGGATCCAACACAAATGATATAAAGATCATCTTGTTAATTTTATCTGGCTCACCCCAATATTTTCTGAACTTTTCTCTCATGCTTTCTGCCATTTTTCTCAAACAAGGATCTTCATTTTCCATCATCTCTTTCAATATTAGATCAAGCTCAACAATTTCCACAAAGTGCACATGATTTGTGACATACTTTGAATCAGAGACCTTCAAAGTAAGTTATGAAAAGTTTCAAGGAATTTAATCATTGCCCTCACTTTTTTCCCATCATCACTAGTGAGGATACCTACACTAGTTCCATCTTCACAAGGATGGGTATGGAGATAATCAAGGAATCCAATATCATAAAAAATATATCTTTCAAATGCAAGTTCAAAGTGTTGCGTCGTATCAAGTATCAAGTATCAAGTATGTGCAGTTCCACCGAGTAGGAACATCTAAACATAACGATTTCTTATAAGTTATCAATTGAGATTCACAACATTCTTTAAACTTTTTAAGTCTCGCGGGAGATTGTATGATGTATTTCATGGCTTGTCTCACTTGCTTGACTGACCAATTTCTTTTAATTCATCTTGCACAATAAGGTTGAGAATATGTGTCATACACTTCACATGAAGGGGTTGACCCTCCAATATGTTAATTCCCCAATTACTCAACTGTTTAGATATTTCTTTCATGGTAACACTATTGGAACTAGCATTATCAACTGTGATAGAAAAGACATTATCCAAACCCTAATCAAGCAAACAACTAGTAATGGAAGCTGTCATATCATCATTTTATAATTCTTTTATGCAAAGTCTAATTTCTATCTATAAAGTGCGTTGTTAGACACATATAGTTAATTATTTGAATAGATGTCCAAGTATCTGTCATAAGACAAACTTTTGGACGTACTTCTCTAAAAGTCTTCTTCAAGAGTTGCCTATGTTCACTATAAAGTTGATAACAATCTCTTGTCAAAGTTCGACGAGAAGGAATCTGAAATTGTGGCACTGTGATTTTTATGAAATTTTAAAACCTTCCCTCTCAACAAAACTAAATGGCAACTCATCAACAATTATCATTTGGGCTAAAGCTCTTATACTTTGTTCTTGTTCAAATTTCCAAGTGTTAATCACTACTTCCTTTCCTCCCGTTGAAGATGGTAGAAAATTTATTAGTTTTGACCATCAACTGAGCTACAAGGAAAATTAGGACACTTGTCATTCAAATGGTTATTCATAGACGAAATACCATTACCTTTTGTAGCTGCCCCATAAGTTTTTCCGCAGTAGTTATACCTTCCTTTAGGAGTTCCATTTTCATCAATGAACTACTGCATTCGCTCGCTCTTGGTTTTACTTCATCATCATCTCCATACCCGTGTGAATTTAGGCAAGTTGTTGCATAATTTCTTCATTGATCTTTGCTTGCTCTGGAACAACACTGACAGTGTATGAAGTTCTGATAAATGCTCTGTCTCTTTGCCCCTATGCACAATTAGTCTTGACTACTCTTTCCATTTGCTCTACGATCCTTGCAAATGGTTGATCCAAGAACATGCCTCTTATGATAGTGCCAGCACATGCCTAACTGTTCTACTAAGGGCACGATAGAAGATCTCCACTAAAGCATCATCAACTATCTTGTGGTCAGGGATCCTCTTCAGACATTTGGTAAACCGCTCCCAAGTAGTACTGATCGAATCACCAGGAAGTTTCTCAAAGTTATTGATCTGGTCTTTCAACTTGAGCTTCTTCGAACGAGGGAAGTACCTCTCCAAAAAGGCCTTCTGCAAGTCTGCCCAACTGGTGATCGAATTATGGGGGAGCTCAGATAGCCATAATGTTGCATTGCCTATAAGAGATAATGGAAAGACAAAAAGTCCCACAACGTTCATAGACAAATTTTGTGTTCCCATCACACTCTTACAGAGGAATGCCACATTGTGTAGGTGGCTCTGAGGATCCTCTATAGTAAGCCCGCAAATAGCCTACGGTTCTGCAGCATCTGAAGTAACCCACTCGAGACTGTGAACTTTGAGTCTGCCGGTAGTAGTGACAACACAACAGCTCCAGTCACTCCATAGCCATAGGATTCAACCTGTATTGATTCCACTGGTAAGATTGGCATTGAAATCCTGTGGTTCTGGAGCAATGTCCTCCAGAGGACGTGGGTTCTCATGCACAGCGTCCTCATTGTTATTCCTTTTCAGAACTGCATTGGCCACATTATTGGCATTGTCTTGGGTCATCCTACTCAATGTTATGTGAATCTCTACATCAAACAGAGTGAAGAGATTGCCTTGACTCCAGATGTTGGGAATACACTACACTTATACCCTAAAAAAGAACAAAAACAACAAACAAAAATAAAATTAAAGGAACTAAGGATTAACACCTGAATTACTTATGAATTCACTAAGTCTAGCCGTATTCCCCGGCAACGGCACCAAAATCTTGATGTCTCCCAAGTTACACCTTTTTAGAGGATAAAGCGATCGTTGTCAAGAAATTAAACCTAACCAAGGTTAGGATCGAACCCACAGGGAATACGTAGACCTAAGAGAATCCAATGATTGCAATTCAAATGGTTAACCAACTTACTTCCCCAAGGAGGGGGGCATTTGCAATATTCAATGAAAAAATATAACTAAACTAACAAACACAAGAAAGAAGTCAATATTGAGAGAAACTTTGGTATTGTGTTCCCCATGATTCCCCAACTCAGTAACATCGGATAACCTAATTCTTTTCTAGTGTATAGCGTGCAGGATGGTAAGTTATGTTCACCAAGCCCTTTGGTCAAAGGTGAGAGGTGAATTTCACTATCTCCATAGTGTGCATTACTAACCCTTAACTATCACTCCCAGTACAACCTCCCCTTGGCCCAGGTTGATTGATTAGACGAGAACACATCAATCGAATCCTGTTAATTAATCTCTTTTCCTATTCATTACTACCTTGGTGCAGTCAGTAATACTAGGCGGGTTCTAATGTTAGCCACCACTAGAAAACATGCAAAACAAAGAGAGTAAATTAACTCATGCATATACACCTTCCATGAATTATGAATTATCCAGTTTTACTTTGTTAGTTCTTCAGGGTTCCCACAACCCAAGTTGTGGATTTAGCTACTCATACTTTGTATAGATGCAAGAATTATGGATTGAGAAAACATAATTGAACACTTACACAATAGAATTAAGAACAAGCAAATCCAACTTCAATGAGAATCACAAGCTTAAGGATGAAATTCGAACACAAATGTTCTCAAAGGCTCTCCAATATGATCTCACAATTTTCTCTCTAATTACTGAGTTCTCTGAGTACTAAGCGCAAAAAACTTCTGAAAAATAACTTAAAAAACTTATTTATAATAATTAAAATTCAAGTCCTAAACAAAATAGAAGAACTCATCTGCATGCCATACGAAAGGGCTTTACGGATCGTATTGCATTCTATGGCCTGTAATCAGGGTCTCGTACTCAACTGCTGGGAGTTTGGACTTCAACTTTAGGACTCCCCTCTAAGACTCGTAAAGTGATTTATGACTCGTATATGGGGTTTCATCTGATGAACTTCAGAAAGTCCCACTCTTTGATCCTCAGGGCACGAACCATCTTCTATGACTCATAGAAACTTCTACAGTTCATCTGTATGTTTGTAAAATAAACTTCATAAAATAGCCCCTCACTGGAATTCTTCACAAAACCACCCTACGGCCTGTAGCATGATATGCCAACTCGTAGAGGGTCTTGTATAGCAAAAAAAATCAGCAACTTCTGCACTTTACCCCAAAATCAAGGCCAACCTGTAATCCTGCAAATATAAACACAAAAACACATAAAAACAACTACATCGCATTGAGAACACATAAAATTCTAAGTTTTAAGCATCAAAAAAGGGTTGTATTTTGGCAACAGATCAGTCATACTTGTGATGATTTGCATGCTTCCTACGCCTCTATAGATTATCGAACTTGTAGGGTCGAATTTCGATTCCCAAATGAGTCTATTCTTGAATGGAAGGGTAGTAGTTCTTCATGTAGAGGTCGGTTTGTCTTATCTAGAAGTCCAAAAAATTATCTCAAAGGGTGCATGTACAATCTAGTGAGGGTTAGAGATTCCACTTTCAAAGTCCCCTCGCTTGAGTCGGTCCTCATTGTAAATGAGTTTCTTGATGTCTTTTCGTAAGAGTTACCGGGTATTCCTCCAAAAGAGAAATAGATTTCGACAAAGATCTCTTTCCCGATACTCAACCTACTCCATTCCTCCCTATAAAATGGCCCTGGTTGAGTTAAAAGAGTTAAAAGAGCAATTGACGGATCTAGTGGAAAAGGTTTTCATAAGTCCAAGTAGGTCTCCATAGGGTAACCCCGGTGTTGTTTGTGAGAGAGAGATGGGTCACTTTGGATGTGCATAGATTATTGACAACTCAACAATATCACTATCAACAACTATTATCTACTCCCAAGGATTTATGACTTATTTGATCAATTACAAGGAGCCAAATACTTTTCCAAGATTGACTTGCGGTCCAGGTATCACCAACTAAGGGTAAGGGAAAGTGATATCTCTAAAATAGCTTTCCAGACTAGGTATGGACAAAATTTGAATTTGTGGTGATCTCTTTTAGCCTAACTAACGCACCAACAATCTTTATGGATCTTATGAATAAGGTGTTCATGCCCTACCTTGATATGTTTGTTGTGGTCTTCATCGATGATATCTTGATCTGTTCTCGAAGTGAAGAAGAACATGTGGAACATTTGAGGGTAGTGTTGCAAACTTTGTGAGAAGAAAGATTATTTGCTAACTTCAACAAATGTGAATTTTGGTTGAAGGAATTTGCCTGCCTTTGGCATTTAGTGCCAGGTGATGGGATCAAAGTGGATCCTAAGAAGATGGAGGTAGTGAGAAATGTCCTAGGCCATTGACTCCTTCGAACATTAGTAGTTTCTTGGGCCTAGCCGAATACTACAGAAGGTTTGTTGAAAGTTTCTCCTCCATTTTATCACCTTTGACTTGATAACTCAAAAGAAAGTGAAGTTCATATAGACGGATGAGTGTGAGAAGAGCTTCCAAATATTAAAGGATCGATTGACTTTAGCTCCTATTCTGACCTTACTGAAGGGAACCAAAGGATTTGTAGAGTATTGTGACACCTCATGAATTGTTTTAGGTTGTGTCATAATGCAAAATGGGAAGGTGATTGCCTATGTCTCAAGGCAATTGAAGGTGCATGAAAAAGAACTACCTAACACATGATCTAGAATTTTCAGCCATAGTGTTTGCATTGAAGATATGGCATCATTATTTTTATGGGTTGATGTTGATGTCTCATCGATCATAAGAGCCTCCACGTGTTGACTCAAAAGGACCTCAACCTAAGGCAAAGAAGATGGTTAGAGCTTCTCAAAGATTATGCCATTAGTGTGAAGTATAACTTGGGTAAGGCTAATGTGGTAACCAATGCACTTAGTAGGGTGTCTATGGATATATGTGCTAGATTGGGAGTGAAATTGAGTGATGCCAGCAATGGTATTATGGTGATGTTAAAGGGCTCCGAGTCTTCATTAATTAAGGACGTTAAGTCCAAGCAAGCTCTAGATCCATCCTTGATTGAATTGAAGGTCTTGGTAAAGGAAGGAAAGATAAAGGCCTTTTCACAATAGGAGATAGGGTACTTCGTTACCAAGGAAGGTTATGTGTGTCAATGTTGATGGATTGAGGAGTTTGATATTGTAAGAAGCTCACAATTCTTCCTATTCCATTAATCCTAGTTCCACTAAGATGTATAGAGGACTTGGGGAAATTTATTGGTGGAACGGAGTGAAGGATATTGCCAAGTTTGTGTCTGAATGCTCCAATTGCCAACAAATCAAGGTTGAATATCAAAGGCCTAGTTCCCTGGCTCAAGACGATGAAATCCCCACTTGGAAGTGGGAAGATATTAATATGAACTTTGTAGTTGGATTGCCTGAGACCAAGAATCACCTTGACTCTATATGGGCGATAGTCAAGAGAATTACGAAGTCGACTCATTTCCTGCAGGACAAGACAACTTTTAATGCCAAGGACTGTGCTAAATTGTATATCTGGGAGTTGATGAGGTTGCGTGGGGTTTCATTGTCTATAATATCAGATCATGAGGCTCAATTTACTACTCACTTTTGGAAGTCATTTCAAAGGGGCCTTAGTACTAAGGTGAAGTTGAGTACCGCCTTCCATTCTCAATCCCATGAGCAAGCCAAAAGAACAATTAGTCATTTCAAAGGGGCCTTGGTTCTAAGGTGAAGTTAAGTACCTCCTTCCATTCTCAATCCCATGAGCAAGCCAAAAGAACAATTCAAACATTAAAGAATATATTGGGGGATAGTGTATTGGAACTCAAAGGGAGTTGGGATGATCAGCTACCTCTTATTGAGTTTTCTTACAACAATAACTACCATTCAAGTATTGGGATGGCACAATTTGAGGTTCTATATGATAGGCAATCTAGATCAATGATTGGATGGTTCGAAGTGGGTGAAATGGCTTTGTCAGGGTCGGACTTAGTTATGGTTGCCATGGAAAAGGTGAGACCTATAAGAGAGAAATTGATAACGGCTCAATGTCGGCAAAAGTCATACTCCAATGTTAGAAAGAAGACACCTTGAGTTCAATATCGGTGATTGGGTCTACTTGAAGGTATTTCACATGAAGGGTGTGGTTTGGTTTGGCAAGAAAGTGAAACTAAGAACTAGATATGCAGGGCCTTACAAAGATTGCGAGAAGAATTGCAAGGTGGATTATGAGTTAAAATTGCTAATGGAGATGAACATGATTCACTTGGTGTTCCATGTATCTATGTTGAGGAAATTCATGAGGGCTCCAAACATCACAGTTCCATTGGGAGATGTGAGTATTGAGGAGAATTTGGCTTATGAAGAGGTTTCGGTTGAGATTCTAGACTGACAAGTAAAGAGGCTTAGGAACAAGAAAGTTGCATTCTTTAAAGTACTTTGGTGCATTCAACAAGTTGAAGGTGAAACATCGAAAGCAGAAACAGATATGATAAAGAGTTATCCCTATCTTTTCCACTCTACTCGAGCCCAAGGCACTAAGTTCTTTTGCCTTAAGACCTGAAATTCATGTATTTTAGTTTTTATGTCATATATATATGTTTGCATGTTTTTGGGACTGTTTTAAGTTGACATGAGACACATGAGTTTTGAAAATTTCATGAAAAGATGTTTAAATTGTATATTTGCATTCATGCTGGGTTGTTAGCTACCTATTTAACTCTTTAGAGCCTACATTTAGTACATTCGAGGACGAATATTCCCAAGTGAGAGATAATGTGAGGACCTACAAGTTAGAAGGCTAGAAATGCAGAAAAAGTGAAACTGAAAAAGCTGCAGAGGCAATGTACGAGTTCAATTTACAGTCTGTGGTTCAATCCATGAGTCGTAAACCATGCTCATAGGTTGGAGGGTTACAGGATTTAAATTTAGCTAAGTATCAAAGGGATTTACAAAGGCTATTTATGGTCCGTAAAAGGAACTACGGACTGTAGGAAGGTGTCGTGGATTGATGCCTTTAGTTACTGAGAAAACAGGTTTCTGAAATTGAAATCATGAACAATAGGATGAGTCGTTGTTCTATTTATAGACCGTATTCTGGTCTCATGGTTAGGGTCCTGAAGAATGGAAAATTTACCAAGTATGAGAGGAAACCATGAAAGGTTCTACAACCCATAGATTGATCTACGAGCCGTAGATAGGTCTCGTAGGTGGGACTTCTGGAGACCAGTTTCTGAAGATTGAAAAAGGAGAATAGCACCAAACCAAAGCACGACTCATGGTTTGGTTTACGGCTTATCAATAGGTTTGTGGATCGTGCTCCAAAAATTTCAATGAAGAGAAATTTTGTCCATTCTCTTACCCTAGACTTGAAACTACATCATTTTAGGGTTCATTAACCGCCATATCAGACCCAAAATCCTTCCAAACCCTCGCATTCACTCTACACTCAAATTCTCTCTAAGGCAAGGAAGCACTCAAGGCAAGGCTAGGGTTTCCATCATTCAAGGAGATTCTTCCCCAAACTTATTTTAAGCCTTTCCTTGAGGTCACTCTAAGGTATGTGAGTTTGATTTGTAGGTACCTTCCACACACAAAAATCCCCATTAAATCCTTTTTACATTTTCTTTAAGTTCTTGAAAAATATTGAATTCCATGAGGATGGCTTTAATAACATTTTTAGATGTATTTACATGAATAATGATCCTAATGATGATATATGATGACATACAATGAGATCTTATGATTTTAAGTTGATAGCTATGATTTTCCTACTAAGGGTTTTATCAATGAAATATTGGTTGTTTAATACTTATTTTAAACTTGCATATTCTATCATGTCCATGCATTATTTCATTGAACCATGTGATTTCAAGTCATTTCATTAGCCAACCAAGCTCATTATAAAATTGCATGATGTTGATGATAGGGGCATAAAGAAAGATTTAAAGTTATTATTCTTGTCAAAGATACAATCATTTTGAACTTTCCCTAAAAGATGTTAAGATGGACCCTCAACATAAAAGGTCAATCTCACTAGTACGGTTTTTGAGTTTCGAGCTACTCCTATGAACGTGCTACTTATAATTCTAAGTTATATTATATGACTATATTTATGATTAAAGGTATTTCGTGGGATTTGACTTAGCACAGAATTAGGCATGTAGATGGGGTTCGGTAAGGGAACCCAGGTAAGGCCCTCGTGTCCCACTAACTATGTGGCACCATAGGAGCCCTTGTAGGCTAGTCTAATGGATCCACGTAAGCCATAAGTGATTAAAAAAAGATGTATGCTTAAGTGACAGATTTCCACCCGGCAAGTGGTTTCCCCGTGCCAACATAGGGGTTTATGTTGGATTCCATGTAGTAGCTCACATGGTCTTATATATCGATTACGGTCCTTTTCCACGAAGTGTGAGATTTGATGTCTTTGTTCCTTCACATATGTTTTATATGATGTATTGATTTTACTTCACATTGATCTTTATCCCTTTTTTTTATGTTTAAGCATGTTTAAATGATGACATTACAATTCCATGCGTGGAAACTTCTAAATTTCATGAATGATGGCATTACAATTTCATGTTTGCATTACATCTCACATACTTAGTACATTCCAATATACTAATGCATATTTTTCCTACATGATGTCACCATGTAGGGACTAGTGTTCCACCTCCTTCACCGGCACATGGCTAGCTTCCAACAATCGAGACTAGTGATACAGTGAGCCCTTAGTTCGGGGACTTCACCTTCTTTATTTCATGCTATGTATTTGAGACTCCTACGTATTTTGGGTTGTTTATTGGCGAATTTTACTTTCTATCTTATTTTCATGTCTTTTCTACTTGAGGGGAACCATGGCTATGCTTTGGCCCCCGCTAAGTCCTATGTAGTTGGTATGTTTGGACAATGACGTTTGTATGGATGTATTGATTTCTAAACATGAATGTTTCCCCTTAGTCCCATTCCCATCTTTAAATTCGGCGTTACATTGTTTGAATTTACCTATGAATGTTTGATGTATGCTAAGACGGCTTGGGAGAGGTACCTCAGGTTCTTCATTCGCCGTGTTATGACTAGGCCCTAGGTTTTGGTCGTGACACCTTGTTGAGGTTGTCCACCTTGAGTAGCTTTGCCTTGAAGACGTCTCTTCCCGTATTTAGAACACTAGGGCATTCAGGAAGCTTGTGCCTCACCTTACCACATCCAAAGTAAGCACTCGTACCAACCAAACATTTTTCTCTATGATTTTTCCCACACTTGGAATACTTGGGAAAAGTAGACCCACTAACATTAGCACCTCCACCTTAGACTTTAGGGTTGGACACCCTATCTTTGTCAAATCTTTGACCTGAAGCTTGTGAAAATCCTTGGCCTTGAAACCTTTGGCCTTATTGAAAACGGTTGTTTTCTCACTAGATTTGGATTGTGAAACCCTTCACATCGAGCCATTGGACTCCCTCACCTTTCTTTCCTTAAGCTTTTCATTTTCTATTTGTTTAGCATATGTCATGAGCCTAAAAATTTCCATTTCCTTAACAAGCAAAGTCGTCCTACATTCTTTCATCATAAGATCTGATACCTCCAAAATAAACTTACTCATTCGAGCATAGAAGTCGACTACCAAAGAAGAAGCATACTTGGAGAATTCAGTAAACTTGAGGCATACTCATACACCTCTTGCTTGATGAGCTTGATAAAGTCTATTATCTTTACCTCTCTCAATTCAAGTGGGAAGAAGCTATCAAGAAAGACAACCTTGAAAGTCTTCCAACCTATAGGGCCCTCGACCCACTCATTCTTCCATTGATTGTACCACACTTCTTCAAGGTCGTTGAGTTGTAGGCCACCAACTCCTCTTTCTCTTCCGATGACACCCCCATAATAGCAACTATCTTGTACACCTCATCAAAAATCTTGTGAATCCTCATCCATCTTAAAACCATGGAACTCCGCACGGTTCATTTTTGCAAAGTCTCTCACCCTAGAAGTTGATGTAGCCATATTAGGAGGAGCCACAACACCTTGATTCAGTTAGTTGGTCATGGCTTGAGCAAACATAGAGATGGCGGTCCAAAACTCCGCATTAAGGACTTGCTCGGGGGGATCACTAGGGGCTTGAGGAATTGGAGGAGCTTGGTCCTCATTGCATTGTTACTTCTTTGCAATGGCACCCTTCATGGAGATATTTTTTGAAGTTCACACGGTGTTGGGTTGTTTTATCCTGGAAGGGACAAGTGAAGAGTTATATAGCTGAATCGGTGTAAATTATACCACAGTATACTTGAATCTCTTTAAAGAGAGCGAGATATTTACGACTCAGCATAAATATATCTTCTTTAGTTTTATTATTTTATTTTTCAATTGCAATTTATTGTAATTGTAGTATATACATCAACAAGATTTGTAGCTACTATTTGGTATTTGGACCCATAAAGCCTCCTATGTTTATCATTGCACAATCAAATTTAGAATGTGTCATCGTCCATCCATAGAAACGAGTTACAAGGGAAGCCATGTTTTTATTTTTTTATATATATGATAACTGCAATATAATCTTTGTCCTTTTTCCGAAGGGCAAACCCTAGCTTTTTTTGACTGATCTGCCGTCAAACACTACTGGTTGGTGGCTATAACCACTACGTCAACTGGTCAGCCTCCTACTGGGGCTGACAATGCCATACAAACCACTAAGCTGAACTATGTAGATTTACTAAAACCACCACAACCTAACGTTAAGCCTATTCCCATGAAAACAGTGACCTACTTGCATGGAGAGCCGAGGGTTATATGGGAGGAACATGAGATGGAGCAGATGATTGTGAATGAAAATCTTCAGTATGCGGTCATTGGAAAATTCTCTTATGGGTGGAGGGATATAAAAGAATTGCGACGAATCATTTCCAAACAATGTGAGATGAAAGGAGAGTGCAATATTGGGGCACTGAGTAATCGACATATCCTTATAAGGGAATCATGTGTGGAAGATTATGTTAAACTCTTATCTAAACCATCTTTCTACATCACGCACAGAAATTGGACCTATATGATGAGAAAGCTTAAGTGGGATCCTCTTTTCAATACTGAAGAGGAAACCACGGTAGCTATTGTATGGATCTCTTTTCCGTCATTGCCCCCGAATTATTTTGGTAATGAGGCTGTATTTTCTCAAGCAGCGGCAGTGTGGAAACCATTACAAGTAGATTTAGCGACAAAGAATCAAACGAGGCCAAGTTGTGCGAGGGTTAAAGTGGAGGTTGATTTGCTAAGAGACTTCCCAAAGCAGATCAATGTGGGTCTGAGGAGGAAGAATGGGGAAGTTATTGAGAAATGGATAAATATTAATTATGACTATCTCCCCAAATACTGCAAGAAGTGTAAACTCCAGGGTCACAGTGAGCATGATTGCTTTGTATTACACCCGGAGTAACATCCAAAGAAAAAGGAGGACACAGAGGAAGATCGGGATAAAGCTGATGGGGGAACAATGGGGGAGGCTACAGAGGAGGAAAAGCAAAAGGAAAAAGATCAAGGAAAGGACCAGGGAAAGGAACAAGGCAATAAAAGGAGGGATAATAATGGATGGCAGAATGGGAAAGGGAAGCAGTCAAACATGTGGAAAGCAACTCAAAAGAAAGTAGCGG
>JAABOM020000012.1:5417431-5433688 GCA_011800125.2 Solanum clarkiae
G
Source organism: Solanum clarkiae (assembly GCA_011800125.2). NCBI lineage: Eukaryota > Viridiplantae > Streptophyta > Magnoliopsida > Solanales > Solanaceae > Solanum > Solanum clarkiae. The sequence goes on from JAABOM020000012.1 coordinate 5,417,433, forward strand.
GAACGAGGCGATTAGAGAGAGACTGGAGGTGGCACCGGTGGGCGATAAGATGAGGGAAGATAAAAAGTTAAAAGATATATAAATATAAATAGTTTGTTTTAAAGGAGTGTGAACTTAATTTTTCTTTTTCTTAAAAGGGAAAGACTCAAATACGCAATCAAACTTTAACAAAAGGTTCATTTATGCCATCGGTTAAAAATTTAACTCAACTATACCATTACTGTTAAGGAAAAGACTCATTCATGCCATTATTTTCTAATAGTAATTTTGCAAAATCATCTTTTACACAATGACATATTCTAGTTCGGCCACGTCTTATAAGGAAAATAAATTCTAAATAAAATTAAGATTTTTTTTAATTTTGTAAATTTTTTCTTAATTTTATTTAGAATTTGTCACAAAATTAAGAGTTTTTTTTCTTAATTTTATTTAATTTTTTTTAAAAAAATCTTGGCCAAATTAAAATATGCCACATGTAAAAAGTAATTTTATAAAATCACTATTAAAAAATAGTGATATGAATATTTTTTCCTTAACAATAATAACATATTTAAATTAAATTTTAACAAATAATGTAAATAAATTTTTTGTTAAAGTTTAATAATATATTTGAATCTTTTCCCTTCTAAAAAAAACTAGAGGCTGTTGAAGCGCTACAAAGTAAAATCCATGTGTCATCCAGAAATATGCTTCTTCTAAACATGTGTATCGATGGCGTCTCCCCCTAAGGAATTTTACACGTGTGTTTGTATAAAAAGAAAATAAAAATAAATAAAAGAAGGGCATTTAAGTAAATAGAGATAAATATATATACGGAGAAAACGATATAGCTGCTGTTAGGAAAAACCTTTTTCAGTATCTTGTGTGAATGATCACCGGAAACTCAGGTGGCCAAAAAGAAAATGCAATCAGCAGAGCAACTCGTGCTTGAACTCAGCAACCCTGATCTTCGAGAAAATGCTCTTCTTGAACTCTCTAAGGTATATAAATTTGACTTCATTTTCCTTTCCATTTTTTGTAATTTTTTTCGGGATGCTGTATACTGTGAATTGCCCATATATAAGTGTTTGTTTGCTGTAGAAGGATTAATCCATTTGATCTGGGCGATTTACAAGAATTGTTTCTGTGGCGGGGGTGGTGTTAAACATTTTACCAAGTTTTGCCTGAAGGGGGCAAACTGGGAGTTATTGAAAGTTCAAAGATCACCAATTTTCTAGGTTATTTGGTTGTAATTTTCTGACTTGATCAGGATGATTTACAATAATAGTGTTGGAGGTGGGTGGTCTTGAATTTTTTGCCTTGGTTGTCGCATGGGCAACACGATCAGCAAGTTTTGCCTAGAAGGGGCCAATGAGGTCAAAAATTAAGAATTGAGTGAATGTATATAGTAGGTAATGAAAACTATTTAGGTTGGTTGTTAGTCAGAGAGTTTTGATTTTGGAAACATGAGAGATTTTTTATTTTTAGGATTTCAGCATTAGGAAGGGGAATGATGCTAATGAAAGCAATTTAGGTTTTGAAGTGTGAGCTTTTATATGTGCATCTCTATAAGAGCATGTGCTAACACTTGAAGCTCCTTCTGCTGTTTCCATTTTCTCAAAATTGCTCCCAAATCTCTTATAGGTTAATTGAAGATTAGCTTGAGTAAGAGGCTAATTATGTAAGTATCCTACTTCATGTATGTCTGTTTATGATTGACTACTTTGTGTCTTCGATACTTTTTGTATCACATGGAGTCTAAAGCTACCTGTTTTGGTTGTTCAATTACCTAGATGATATTAGCATTTAACTACCTTCCCTAGATGAACTATCATTTTTGGGGATTTATCTGTTGTTTTTGTGATAGGAATATATGTTGATTGTTAGTTATGCTGCCTGTTTTATGTATACATATTAAGGAGTAACAAATATGCATGAGTACAACTCACGGAATTGCCATGTTAGCTTACCTGTATTTTCTATCTGTTGAGGAGTTCTGATTCAGTGAGAAAGAAAGGCAATTAATGGAATTTGTTTTGACAAATAAGATATAGCAATCTTTTTATTAGTTGAACTTCGGAACCAAGATGTGTTGAGTTCTACAAAAGTTTTCTGGATTTTATTCGCTTTATAGCTGCAAGGATTCCAAGAAATTCAGCTGATACAACATCATCAGTGGGAGGTTTTAGACCATAGTTTTATATATTGAATACATATATACATCACCAAGCAGCATTTCCTCCTTCCCCTCAAAGCTTCGATTGTTTCTGTCTAGCCAAACCGTCCATATAATGTATAAAGGGATGGTCTTCCATGTCAGCTTCTGTTTCTTCCTTATCTTTTCAGCCCTGCCAGCTGCAGAATGCTTGGTTTAAATTGTCTGGCATTCCCCTGAGTTTCCATATAGGTTCAGAACATGCACCAAATCTGCCAGACATGTTCGCAATGTATGAATAATTGATTCGCAGTTTCAGAATTTTTTAGCATTCCTTCCTTTGTAGGTTTATCTTCTCAGACATGGACACTTTATCATGAGTAAATTGGGAAATTTTGGATTGCTGAACCTTTTGTTGGTGCGATCACCATATGAATTCTTCCATTATATTTGTACTTGGTGACCAAAGACTACAAGCACATAATATTCTTCCTTCCATGAACACTATGAACCAAAAAAAAAAATATTTTCTGTTCAAGCATACCAATCTCACAGCATTTTTCTTTGTCAGTGATTTGAACAAAATTGGAGCTTGACTTTGAACTCCAGTTTTTTCCCTTTAGCTGCAACTGATATTATCAGCAATTATTTTAGTGTTTGCTCCAGTGATTTATTTTCTCACCTCTCTTCCCCATCTAAATATTTCTTTGTACAATGTGAGAGATGTTTGGCATTTTGTACTGGATAAGTCTTCCATTTTGTTTTTGTTAGAATAGGAATGGGTAAATACAATCCTAATTAGAATAGGAATAACAATAGTATATAGAATCCTACTTGGAATAGGATTGTATTATAGTATCCTAGTTGAAAAAGGAGTCTAATCTAGTATTTATAAATAGGGTCTCAATGTAATAATTTAGACAACAATTTCAATAATATTCTTCTCCAATATTTCTCACATGGTATCAGAGCTTCTACAGTCTTGGTAGAAAATCAAAGAGCTTCTGCTGCCGGCGGGCGGCTATGACCCATATATGCCTCCCGTCTAGCCAATGATTATGTTAGGCAAAAACAAAAAAAAAAGATTAGGTCATTGTGCGTCAATTTTCGGTGACTTTTGAGGGTTGTTTTGTGTCAACCCCACCTCCGGCGGCTACCTTTTCTATATCTAATTTGTGTAGCGCCATGTCATCTTTTTGGCGACTACTTTTTCATATTTATCATGTATAGCACCGTGCCATATTTTCGGTGACTACTTTCTTATATTCGATTTATGTAGCACCGTGCATCTCTCTGGACTACTTCTCATATTCGATTTGTGTAGTGTCGTGAATTTTTCGAACTACTTTCTCATATATGAGTTGCATAGCACTGTGTTTTTTTGGTGACTCAGATTTGATTTGCGTAGTTCCATTCGTCTTTTTGGTGACTCATCAAATCTAGTTTGCGTAGGGTCGTGCCATCATTCCGACCCTTCTGGTGACCTTGTATGTCGATTGTGTAAATCACTCTATGGTCTAAAACAATCTTCTTAAGCTTGGATTGGGAAGTTTAACGATGCAATCCCGGAATTCCATGAGAAGACTAGGACATTGAGGTTGACTGGTAATTTTGTGAAGTCGGAAGATCAACTTGTTGATATCTCAACACGTCCATCATTGATCATATTAATTACATTTGTAGCAAGCTAAGTACATATGTAGTGTATGCACTGGCTTGAGGGGGGTGTTAGAATAGGGATAGGTAAATACAATCCTAATTAGAATAGGAATAGGAATAGCAATAGTATATAGAATCCCACTTGGAAAAGGATTGTAGTATAGTATCCTAGTTGGAAAAGGAGTCTAATCTAGTATCTATAAATAGGGTCTCAATGTAATAACGTAGACAACAATTCAATAATATTCTTCTCTTATATTCCTCACAATTTTTATTTTCCTTTTTCTATTCTGATTTGACCCCTCCCACTAAAGAGAAAATTGTTAAATCTTGTTTTCCTTTTCCAGAAGAGGGAATTATTCCAGGACTTAGCCCCATTACTATGGAACTCATTTGGTACTATTGCGGCGCTCTTACAGGTAATCTTTGAAGTGTTTCATTCTAGCTCTACAGATTTTATGCCATCTGCCAGTAATGCACATGCATACTAAATAATACCAGCTTAAACTGTAACACTGCCATATTTCTCGATTTGTCTGAACAAAATTTCGTGTGCCTTACTATTAAATTGGTGGTGATTTACACTTTATGACATGAAAGGAAGGACTCGGTGCAACATCTGAATGACCTTGTTACAGACTGAAGCTTGGCTAGATACTTTCTGTACAAAAGAATGAGCTAGAATCTCAGTGAATCAAATGAAGGGGTAAAATAGCAGTGGAGTGACGTAGAATGCCATTCTGGAAAGCTTTTAGCAATTAGTTTAAGCTGGAATTCAGGAGTAGAACTTGCATGGTATCTTTTTGCTTTATGGAACGAGTGAGAAATTAAGATGGTAAAAAACTGAAAACTTATATGAGATCCTGTGATGATGTAAGTTATCCTTATCCCAACAAAAACCTTGTGATGATATAAGAGGTTTGTGAAGTTCGTGGGTTGTGGAGTGACGGGATGTGTGGGTGGACACAGCTGTGGTGCCCGATTTCTCTCACTGGTTCGTTCACTCCTGTGATTCATTACTCAGCTGATGGAGTTTTGCTTAATTTAGTGAAGGAAACTTGATGATGAGTTACAGTTTAGTTGAATACTGAATTGGATGACCTTCTTGTTGGTGGGAGAGAAAGGAATGTAAAATGATGGTATATGGTAGAAACTGAAATGAGTGTACGCTGAATGTACTAAATAATAATCTCGATGCCTTTTCCTTGGTTGTCTGAGACAAATTATAAGAAATGAGCTTATTTATGTGCAAACAATTTCATCTTTGTTGAGTATCCAGCACTTCTGACATCCTAAAGCTCCAGCTAAGAAGATACTTAAAATCTGTTGAGCAACACAGACTAGGATATGCCAAGGAGAAAGGTTAATTTAAATGTAGTATAACTTGCTGGAGAGTGACATTTTGGAGGTCCTTCGGAGAAGTAGCGACCTGGCTATTTCTCACCTTGACAGATTTGTTCTATCTCAACAGTGAAAGCTAGCTATTACTCACGATAGAAAATGGATCCAATCGGTTGGATTTTAGTTCTTAAAGTTTTACCTTGTAACTCAACAGCTGTTTCTCTGTATTTTGTTTTCCTTTGTGATGTAAGTTTACATGCATTACATGCTTGCAGGAGATAGTTTCTATCTACCCTGTTTTGTCACCGCCAAACCTGACTCCAGCACAATCTAACAGAGTTTGTAATGCTTTAGCACTTCTTCAGGTATAGAAATTTCTTTTCCAAGCGGAGTTATTTTAGTTGATCCCTTGTGCTGTTTTCATTGCTCATCTCTCATTAGCAATTTGTTAAGTAATGAGTAGTGTCGTGTAACGTTCCATCATAATAAATAATAATTGTGTTAACCGAAAAAGCCTTCTCTGTTCTCTGGGTATCTGGTCAGCTATAGGATGTAGAAATTGGATTTGTTTGCTTTCTTTTTTAGGGGATCAAGAGGGATAAAGGAAGGAGAAGAGCATACTAATGGACTCGCGTAATGTAGTTGCCTGTTGCATATTTTGTTCAAAACCTATTTATGGTAGCTTTTCCATTTGTTGTAAAGCGCAAAGAGCAAACCTTTTTCAATTACTATTATTATTTGGAACACTTCGCTCATCTTAGATTACTTTCCAAGTGTCAAATATTTTCATGCATGTGCTTTTATGGAATTGTAAGCACTATAATTCTTCATTTAATTCCTATCCGGGTCAAATGTCCAACTAATGGCAGTCTTTCCTCCCATTTTACTCTGCAGTGTGTAGCCTCCCACCCCGACACCAGAATGTTGTTCCTCAATGGTAATCCTTATATCCTTTTTATGGGTTTTGCTCAATGGTGATCATGGTCTTTTTGTATGCAAAAAACCACTTTGGCTTTACTTTTAAGTGGAATGGCTTTATCTTGGGTAGAATTATCAATGGGTACAGTTTAGAGTTAGACGGTAGAACCGGAATAATAAATTGACAGTTAGACTAATCTAGAACCAGAACAATAAATTGATAGATCGTGGAAATTTGTAGCATATCAATTTTTTGGTTATTTTAGTTTGCATAACCTCTTCCCAAGTCAATGGTAAGGTATGCGCATACACTACTCTCCCTAGATTCCATTTGTGGGATTTGGTGCTTTGGACTGCAAAAGTCGACAGAAGTCTACAAGGGTCACAACCAGGCGCTCGCCTTTTTGAATTGAGGCATCAATTAGTACTAGAAGCTTAAAATATTTAATGACATGTATAAATATTCTAAATTTCAATAGCAATAATATATATTATCAAATATTTCAATTCAAAAACTAATAGTAGATACTAAAAGTCTAAGAACTTGGATGACTCGATAATTCATAAGATAGTTTGATAAACAATATTAGAATTCTATAAGTACATTCTACTTCAAGAATATCAAAATATTGAAGACTAAAATCCATTTCATTATGATTATATTGCTCCTCATCTTCTTCCTGTTGGATTCTTCATCAATCACTGTTCGAGTTTAACTTGAACTTTTAGATGTAGTTTGCATTCCTTTGCCCTTGTTGAGTGCCCTTGATCTTGAAGGAACTCCCCTTAGACCATTGATACTCTCGTCAACTCCAATTGCCATAGCAACAATACGCCAAGTAAGATCACCTTCCTCATATACTAGTTCATCTTGATCTTCGGGGCATCCAACCAACCATTCATTTGACTCATCGATATAATCCAAGACAATTGCTTAAATGGCATCACGAGCATCATAACGACTTTTCAATGTTCTGTTGTACTTAATGTACACTAGATTATTGAGACGCGATAATGCAAAGCTATTTCTCTTTTTAGAATGAATCTGCATGAGTGGTAGATATTAAATAACAAATACTAACAATAATTTAATATGGATATTAGGATATAAACTATTCTTCTTATTTGTTGAAACACATTCCGATTTCGCTTACACTCGGATGAGCTACAAATTAGACTTAACACTTTCATGGCAAACTTTTGCAAGTTCGGAGTTCGACTACCAAATAGTGACCACCATTCAACTATACAAAGTAAATTTAAAGGTTAATAACAAGTCTAAATAAGTTAAATAACTTGAGTAAAACTATAGTATAAAGAACTAAATCAACTCACTTACCCAGTGACCTTGTGCCTTTGGCTCTTTGAGCCTGACCCCAACTAAACACTCCCAACATTTTTGTATCTAGTAAGCTCAGTGACTACTAAATTTTGTGTTATTATTTCGGGGTGCATCTTCTCAACACATGCATGATAACTCGATCCAATCCACGCATCTTGATGTATCGTGCCATTTTCCTGAGCTTTATAAAACAGTTCTAGGTTCAAAATATGGCCTATAGCATGCAAAGGCCGATGGAGTTGGTCAGTCCATCTTGCATTAATGATTTCAAACACTTTCTCACGTTTCTTTTTAACTCCACTAAAAGCTCGCTCAATAGTTTCCTTGGCTTTATCCGTTGCTTCATAAATCTAGCCCATTGGTGGTTTTTCAGCACTGTTGTCAAAGGACTACAAATTTTAAGTGCTTGAACAACCAGTCCAAAAGTAGACAGAAATAAGAAGGTTGCAACATTTTCTTGCGAAGTTTCCTATGCAAATATACTTGCAGTCCATTTGGTTGAGAGGGTTAGAATTCTCAAAATTTTTTTTTGACTATACATAGCTCTCAAAGTCAAGTAGATTATTGCAAATCTTGTCTTGGCATGTTTCACCAAATTTCTTTCGTTGGTGAATTTTCTCTTCAAGTTCAATAGCAACGGTCTTTGTCTAATGTAAGAATAGATCTTGATGGCCTTCTTAAAGAATCGTTAAAGTAATATTATAGTAATTAGTATCTAATAAGTATTAAATATTAACTATAAAAAAAGTTAAGAGGATAGGAAAGTGATTTTACCTGAAGCATATAGGGTAATCTTGAATATGTCACCAAACATCAAATTGCTGCAATGAGCAACACATGGAGTCCAATAAATATGTGTATGCACCCTCCATAATCATGCTTCCTGCTTTAACATTCTCACTAGCGTTATCGATGATAACATGTACAACATTTTTTGGTCAGGTTGTTTCAGTAGTGTTCTTGAACAAGTTGTACATTTTGGTAGAATGAGTAGATTCACAACTAGCATTAGTGAAACCAAGAAATACACTACTGCTCGGAGAATTCACCAAAATATTGATCATTTTACCATTTCATGCTGTCCATTGGTTCATCAATGGAGCATCCAAACTTTGTCCATTGCACTTTATGCTCATCAACAATTTTGTCTACTTTCTTTACCTCTTCTCTTAGGTGAGTAACCCTTACTTCAAGGAAGGTAGGAGGGTTCATTCTGGGTCCATGTTGTCCCACTGCATCAATGAGTTTATCAAAATGATTTGTAATTAACATAATTAAAAGGGAAGCCCACATCGTTCATCCATAATGCAAAAGCACTTACCACACGCTCCCTTAAAATTTTCTTGGTTTCATCAAATCCTGCTCCTTTTTCAAAAAGCCTTCCTTTTATTGTGACGCTTGTGAAAAACAGAGATTAAGAGGACCTTTCATCCTGTTCCGTCTTGTGGATGATGCACTTCCATGAGAAGACATCTTTTGAGTTTTTGAGGGAGGCATCACTTCACCATATTTATCCATGTTATCATCATCATCAATATTAACCACAGGTTCTTCTTGCGGCCTCACCTGAAATTTTGGATTACACATGATATAAGCCCTTATTTCTTCTTTAACATCTGCTGGACAACTTGAACATTGTTTTATATTTCTGTTTCCATCCGTCAAAATTGCTCGTGTGAGTAATACCACCATTATAAGTAATTTTACAAAACATACATATAACTGAATTTTTTGTTGGTCCTTGCCATGATTCCATCCAATGTCCCTTTTGCTAGCATTAGACGCCACTAAAATCACTATTTATGGACAAATTAATACTATTTTAATTAGTATAAGACTAAATTGAGCAGGGGAAGAAATAATATAGAAGGATTAGATTTTTTTTAAAAAAAAATTATAGGCAGATTGCATAGTAATCAGTAGCTCCAGTCTCCAGAAAATAAAAAACAGAGGAATAAAAACAGTTAAAACAGAGCACTGCTGTGCTGTGCTCACTGCTTATGAAAGAAGAAAGAAGAGAAGAAGTTAAAAAAAAAAGCAGCTGACTGCATTCTCGAAACAGAGGAGAAAGAAGAAAGGAACATCTCACCTGCTGATGGGTGGGCATTCGGTTCTTCGGTTTGGTTTTGGCAAATTTCGGTTTGGTTTTTCGGTTTTTGGTTTTGAAAAAAGGTGCACCATATACCAACCGAAATATTTCGGTTCGATTAGATTTTTTCAAGTTCGGTTTTGTTTTTTTCGGTGTTTCTAAAATGATTTTCTGGTGCGAACTAATGAAAAATAAAACGAGGATAAAATCAAAGTATAAAATACTTAAAAACTTAAAATCATGTTAAGTGATGAAGCACCCCCATGAAGAACTTATTGTGCTTAAAAAACTATGTTTATCTTTGTCAAGAACTTGCGACTCAATCTGTTGCTCGAAGAAAACAAGCACGAAGACGAATTCCTTTGTATGACATAAATCGACAAAAATATATTTTAAGTTAATTATATTAATTATAAATTTGTTGCTATTTTGACTTGTTTTATGAATGATTTAATTGCTAATTGATTTATATGCATATCTAAATATATATAAAATTTTAGTTTTTTGGTCTAATATATATATATATAAAAATTTTTTCAAACTTTTTTCAATAGAAGTTCAGTTCTTCGGGCATCAAAGTCTCGCGACCCCTACACCGAACTGAAGAATCGAACTCTTGAAAAAGAACACCGACACCGAACGAAAGAACCGAATTAGTTTGATCCAGTTCGGTTTTCCAATTTTCCGGTAATTCTGCAACCCCTAGCTGACTGCGAACTGGAGAAACTGACTGTGAACTGGAGAAAATGACTGCGAGCTGCCACTGGAGAGAAAAAAAGGAGTCTACAATTGCAGAAACCCAAAACTTCAAATAAACCCTTATATTTCTTTTTAATTATTAAATCAGAACTACTTTTTGAAAAAATAAAAAAACCGATGCCTATAGCTTCGCCTCGCTTTTCGCCATTTTCTCGCCTCTGCTTGCCTTTTTGAATGTCGCCTTGCCTTGGTTGTAATAGGCGAAAGGACTTTGCCTCGCTTCACCATTCGCCAAAGGCGCAAAGGATTATATTGGGTATGTCACAATATTTTGTACAACCAAAATTAGACTTTTCAAAACCATCCCATCAGTTCTGGTTCTCCTCCGAATCAGTATCGGTGCAGTTTGGTTAATTATCGGTATTTTTAGAGAATGTCATGTAAAAGTTATAGGTAACAGAACACGATAACATGCATACTTCTGTAGGACTTTTGACAAACAATTTCTAGATATTTTACCTTTGAAAGGTATTGAATCAAGTGAACATGAAAGACAAAAAAAATAGAGGTCAATCCCACTATTTTACACTAGAAAACAAAATCAAACTAAGGTAATTTGAATCACACGAGGGGGGAAAAATTCAATCAAGATTTGGGAGTCAAGAACCAAGTCTACTAAATTTGAGTATCCAATAAGAGAAATTGAAATCATATGGGAAGAAAGATCTTTAATACCTTGTGACTTGTTGCCCATGATTGTTGAAATACGTTAGCTTATTAGTTTACTCGAAGTGCTAGAAGTAATTTAGTTTCAGTACAAGCAGCATAATAGGTTTTTTGACGTTAATTACTTGTCTTGTAGTTATTTTCATCATGACAACTCACGGCAAAAATTTTAATATTCCATTATTTTAGAACTCAAAATATAAGATATATTTTACACAAGCTTATTCGGTGTTGATGCTCCAAGTGCGGAAGTGTGAGGTTGGCTATGGATGGTTTCAGGGGAGGTAGAGGTGGGCTAAAAACATATTGGGGAGAGGTGGATAGACATGACACAGCGCAATTTCATTTTATCGAGGATATAATCTTAGATAGAAGATTGTAGAGGGAACAAATTAGGATGGAAGGTTAGTAGGTAGTAAAACGTTGGCTTGCTTATCTTTCCATACATGTAGTCGTAATGTTACCCATGGAATTTCATCTCCTCCAATGTATGTTATTACCTGTTATTTTTTACACTTGAATTATTGTATTATTTTGTTGTAGTTACATTTCCTTTTTATTAGAATGATTTGACATGATTTATATAGTACTTTTTGATGACTCCTTGATTCTTATTAATTCTTTTCTTTTAATCATCTTTGAATTTTTCCCCCTTGAACCGAGGGTCTATCCAAAAGCACCTCTCTACCTTCCGAGGTAGGGGTAAGATTTGCATATACTCTACCCTTCTTCGATCCCACTTGTGGAATTACATAGGGAATGTGTTGTTGAAACTTATTCGGTACCCTTTTTCTAATTCAGTACGGTTCAGTAATATTTGGCTTTATTTTTATAAATATTATAACTGTACCTAATTATTAGGTACATTTATAAACTTAATGCAAATTTGTTTTACTGTTATCTTTGTCAAAAAAAAAAAAAGCAAACTTGTTTTTCTTTTTTTTTAGAAAAAAAGAAATCTAATAATCAGTTCGGTATTTTTTTGTAAGTAGATTTTTAAAAGACCATTGGCACCCCTAATTTAAGGGAATGAAAATGCAATATCCTTGTATATGTATTTTATCTTGATCTTTGTAGTCATGCATACTTCTGCATCTTTCAAACATAAACATAAAATCATTGTTCTGGTTTTTTCCCCTCAGAGATCAAGCAATAGACACCTTCCTTTCTTGCCTATTCATCAATTTAACTGTCGCTCTGCTTGTTTATCTTCCTATTTTGATGTCTTTATTTTCTCGACTATAAGAAACCTCCTCTCTATGCCACAAAGGTAGGGATAAGGTATGGTACTTCTACCCTCCCTAGACCGCACTTGTGGGATTTGCACTGGCTCCCTTTTTTTTTTTTTTTTTGTAGTTGCAGTCGCATCCTGGTCGGGTTTTGTAGTTTCTCCTCAATTTAGGGATCCCATGTTGGAGAGAAATAGATTGTCTTTCATGTAGGGCTTGTCAATTGGGGCTTTATTGAGGTTAGTCATGTGGGCATGTGATGTTGCAAATTGTTAAGTTTCTTAATCCATCAGGTTTGAAAGGAGAATTGCTAAACCCTTACACACAGAGAAAATTAATCCGTGAAAAATGATATTCAGAGGATCAAGTTGGTTGGAGTGTGATACTCGATGGAATATTTTGGTGAAAGCTCATGATTACTACTTCCTTGGTTTCACAAAATGCTTCAAGCCTTTTTCTACTTTGCGATGCATGTTTCCAGATCTGCAGCAACTTTATTGTGATGATAAGTATGAGTTCTGATTTGGGTGTGTGTTCTTTCTCTTGATCTGACGAAATGTTCCAAACTGCAGCGCATATTCCTTTGTACTTGTACCCTTTTCTAAATACAACAAGCAAATCAAGACCTTTTGAATACCTGAGGCTTACTAGCTTAGGTGTCATTGGTGCCCTCGTGAAGGTAAATTTATACTGTCTCTCTCTCATATCTTCTCTTCTTTCAGTACTTTTTCAAGATCCATTGATTTCATATTACAATATTATATAGTGGGAATCATTGAAAGCATGATTAAACCATATGGTAAAAGTGCAATATTCATCACATATGAATCTCTGATGGATTTTTGTTTCTCCATTTTCAATTACTTTTAAAAGAAATTACTGTGATTTCTTTGCAGGTTGATGATACTGAAGTAATCAGTTTTCTACTATCAACAGAAATAATTCCTCTGTGCCTGCGCACAATGGAGATGGGCAGTGAACTGTCAAAAACGGTTAGAGTGCTTCCTCAAATCCCTTTTCTCCTCTTGTAAATGAATTTATGTTGGTCATACAATGATAATCGTCCTCATATTCTTCTGACACCAAAATGACCGACAACTTATGCTGCGTTATATTCTGTTCATGATAGATTCCTTCTTTAGTTCTACATTCTGTCTTGATTGTTTCCAGTTACATTCTCCCTCAGTTTATATCAGGTTTTCATAGATCTAATTTAGAGTCACGCTGGCAGGTTGCAACTTTCATTGTGCAAAAAATACTTCTAGATGATGTGGGTTTGGATTACATATGTACCACAGCTGAAAGGTTTTTTGCAGTTGCCCGAGTTTTGGGGAATATGGTTGGTGCACTGGCTGAACAGCCTTCATCTAGGTTATTGAAGCACATAATTAGGTGCTATCTTCGCTTGTCAGATAATCCAAGGTGAGATTTTCTGAACGTCAAATATCCCTTCAGCTTTGTTATGTATATAAAGATCAGGTTTCATGGAGTTTGTGCACCTTGACCTAATGCTGATGTGCATTGTTTATGTCAGGGCATGTGATGCACTAAGAAGTGGTCTCCCTGATATGCTTAGAGATACCACCTTCAGTAGCTGTCTTCGTGTATGTACATTTTCAATTTTTTAAGTGCTGCATCTTTTCTGCTAAGCTTTAGTTTTGTCTCCGTCTTCCGATAGTTGTATAATAGACCCTTGATTTTTCCCCTTGTGCTCAACAGGAGGACCCTACAACTCGGAGGTGGCTACAACAATTGATTAACAATGTTAATGGTGCCCGTGTTGCTCTACAGGCAGGTGGATTGGATCATATGCTGATGAACTAAGTATTTACTGGCGTTGTCCCGGAATTGATCAACAATGTTAAGAATTCAGTTTTCTTAAACTGTGGTGTCGTGTAGGAATTGTTCTTTTAGGTGCTTGGTAGGAATCTCTCTTCGTGATACAATTGCTAGAATCTGTTTTGCCCTGCCAGTATATGTTAGGGAAAATTATACAAAATAGACTTAACATGAAATTATTTATTTTTAATGGACCCAACTTAAATTATTTACTCTTAATGGACGTATGGTCCAAACTAACTACCTTTTTATCCTGATTTCTCCTTTTTATTTTGCTATAACGTATGCTGATGTCAACATGATGTCGGCATGAATACTATGAATGAATATTATGAAATAATTTTCTGTGGTACATCAACGGTATATGTACCATACCGGTATCATATTGAATGAATTCAATCATCTATAATATTTTGGTAGTATATTTGTTACTCTATTGGTGTCATAAAAAATTATATTTTTTTAAAAGAAATAAATAAGAAACAATTGAAAGATTATTAAATTTTAGATTAATAGATACCATATGAGTATCGTATAGGATTGGAGCTTATTTGTCTGTAATATTTCATCACTATATTAATATTATATTGATATCACATAGTTTTGGGTTCTTTCTTTAAAGAAATAGAACGATTAAGAGAAATTTATAAAAGTTGTAAAATTATTTATTAAACTTTAAATTAGTAGAAAATATATTCTTGTGATACTCTGTCGGTATATTGATATTCTATCGATATTAGATAATTTTGAGTTCTTTTTTTAATAAATAAAATAATTAAGAGAAAATTATCAAAATCACAAACTTATTTATTAAATTCTAAATTAATAGAAAATATATCTTTTGTAATATTCTGTATATAGGATTGAGCTTAATCCTCTGTGATACCTCGTTGGTATTCATACAAGGTAGGCACTTATATCATGCTGATGTCAGTATTCGAATTTTAATAGAAGAACATAAATGTAAGAGAACATATGGATGTAAACAATTTGCGTCAAAGTATATAAACTTAGTTTTCCCTTTACATTTTGGCTCAGAGTCACTATTTAAATGGACTGGAAATATCATTTCTTTAAGCCGCGTCTGTGAAAACAAGGGGTCGACTTTATTCTTGCACTACTCAATGGAATTATATATATACACACACTAAATATTTGAGTCCATGCTAGTACAAGCTTAATATAACTAATGTTTGGTATCAACTTTGATATAAAATTTTTAATTCTTTTGAAATAAAATTTATATATTTAACATCTATATAAAAAATACTATAAGTCGCAATAATTAACAATATTGATTGTCTAAAATAACTAATATAAATAAATCAAAATGGAGAAAATAATTATAAGTTTAAAAATGAAATCATAATAAAGAATGTGGAAATAAGAAACATGATGTTTTTATGCAAATTTAAAATGTTTTACCAAACAAATAAGATTCACCGATAAACTTGTAAATGACAATAAACTATAACAACAAATGTTAAAATTCAATAAAAAAAAAGTTCAACACTTTTTTAACCTACGAACCTAAAGGGACTGAAACAACAAGAGTACAGAGAATGTTCCACAATATTCTCACATGAGAAATTATTCAACCATATTTTTGAGCTCCTAAAATATGACATCCAACATCAACACAACAATTCTCAATTGTTCAAATCTATCACCACTTTGTTCTTGCTATCAGACTCAAGCTTGCCTTCAATTTAACTCACACAAATAAAATTCAATTATTATAAACACATGTCCAATTATATTTTCTTTGGTTTTGGTTTATAATTATAAAAATTAATAAGTATTAAAAAAATTAACTTACAAAAGTTTGGATTCTCCTTAAGCATACGCATGTAAGATCTACATGTAAACCTTTAGCAGCAAAGCTTGAATCATACAACCTATTTTCAATAGGGCTACAATTCAAATTAACAATCATTATTAGTTTTTGCACAGTTAAATTATTGTATTATCATGTCATACAAGTAAATTCGCGATTTGATTTTTTTCTTTTGTGTAATTCATTGAATTTTACAAGTTGACATATAATTAGTAAAAAAATATTTAATTAAGCTATAGATATATTTAAAAAAAGATAAACCAATTTTTAACTTTATATAAATATTTTGAGAAAGCTTTACCAAGGAGCAGAATATCGCCCGATCAATCATGGATGCACTCTCTTTCACCGTCCATCTTCTTTCTCAGCAATATCTCTCTGTAATAATTTCATTAAAATTAAAAATTACATATTATTGTATTATTTTAAAATGTTACACCCAC
>JAABOM020000012.1:5467764-5486010 GCA_011800125.2 Solanum clarkiae
CTAATAAGGAACTAAATATTTACAAGATATATTTATTCCAAAAATATCTACTAGCCTAATTCTAAGGAACTAAATATGTACAAGCTATATTTATTCCAAAAATAACTACATGATATATTTAACAATATTGACAAATTAACGGGTCAATTTAGATATAAATGGATCAGATCATATACAAGAGAGCTTAAATTCAATAGCCTTGCTCTAAATTAAATATTTTTTTTAAAAAAACAATTGTTAGATATATAATAATATTTACTTGAAAATCATTTTTATTGAAATATTACCATAGATTAATTTATAATTTAAAAAAATCCATAAATTTATAATATACGGCTATTTGAAAAATGAAAAATTGACAAAGTCTTAGTTATTATGAATTGATCTTAACCTCCTTTAACCGTTACACTTTATATTAGTGTTGTATTGTGGGGGGTTCAATATTTAAAGTCCAAATAAACTCCCTCGGTTCCATGTAGGTTTGCCCGTGCTCGAAGGCCAACAGTTGTACGGGGGGAAATTTATATATATATATATATACACAAAAAGTAAAGAATTTATAGAAAAAGTAATTTATATTTTATTTATATAAAAAATAGTCTAAAATCAGCGGAACTATACAATATAGTTTACCAAAGTTATAAAAAGTGTACAATACTTAGGGGTGGACAAAAAAATCAAAAAATCGAACCGAACCGAACTACTTCAGTTTTTTAGTGTCGATTTTTGATTCTTCGGTTCTATTTCGGTTCTTTTTTTTGTAAACTTCGATTCACGGTGTAAGGATCTCGAAACCGCGGTGCACTGAAAAATTGAAGTTTTATTATATTAATAATTTAATACTTCTAAATTTTTATTTTTAAATGTTAATCCAAACCCAACCCAATAACCACCGGAAAGAGCTTTAGTCATTATGAAAGAAAATCATTTGGATGGTGTGCTTTTGTTGTGTTTAGCAGTTGCATGGTTTTAAAGAATCATTTGCAGCTTCGATCAGTTAGTAAATCCTCTGCACTTAATAATGTTCTAATTTAACCTTTATATTAAGTAAGTTGATTTTTTTTTAAATTTTGTTTATAGATGGTGATGATATGAATCGATAATTATCTATTAAGTATGTATCATATTAAAATATTGGAGTAATTTATTACATAATTTTAATAAGAATGAAATTATTTTTATTTTATTTTTACTTAGCATCGAAAAACCATTTTAAAAATACCGAAATAAACAAAATCGAAGTTGAAAAAATCGAACCGAACTGATCTAGTTTGGTGTAGAGTATAGTTCTCATTTTTAAAAAATCGAACACCGAAAAATCGAACCGAACTTTAACAACACCGAACCAAAGAACCGAACACCCACCCCTAACACTACTATACAATGTAGATTACTTATACATGAGCTATACATTAAATATATATTATGATACATAAATATACACTGACTATACATTCCTATACAACGAGGCTAATTGCCCAAAATTATAAAAAATAGTCAAAGGTCAATCGAATTACTTTTATAATTAAAAAAAAGTGAGTTAATTTTTTGTGTAAATAATTTTTCTTGGTGGCTCGTGGGTCTAATTATCTCAATTCTATATTCATCTTGACTATTAACAGTTAGTTATTATGGACTCAGCTCTTGGATGACATCATCTCTAGCTATTGTAGCATATAATACTTTTCTTTGTCTAAAAAAGAATAAAGCCTATTTAAAAAAGATTGATTCATTGTTGACAATATTTTAAGTTGAACTTTTTATATGGCATATTTAATATTACAAAATTAAAAAATATTTTACTATATTTGACATAATTTTAATCTAGGATAATAAAATTAAATTCTATTTTAATTTTTTTAAACTATCTGCGAAATTAAATTAAACTATTCTTTTTGGAGAATTGTCTCATTTTTAAAATCACAAAGAATCATATCTTGAGGGAGATTACCTCTTATTTAATAGTTAAAAAGTTAATCTCTTCTTACATTTACGATATACTCCCTCCTTTATTTTAATTTATTTATCTAGTTTTAATTTGACACCATATTTAAGATAGTAAAGAAACAACAATTACATATCTAGTAAAATTCCATAAGTGAGATTTAAGGGTAAAGAAGACTTTGAATTTTGTTGTTTTAAACTAAAAGTATATAAAATATGTCAAAATATCTTTTAAACATGTAATGTAGAAAATTTAAAATTAAAGAATTGAGAAAAAAGAGATATTAGTTGACTAAAAAGAAAAATAAGATAAATAAATTGCAATGAAAAAGTATATAACTTTAGGTATAATGCATAAATATATTTATGCTCTTTGGCCTCAACTGACATGTATGTCTGCTAATTTTTGGTGTGCTTAAACTTGCATAACATTATATAACCAGATACAGATGCCTTCCATAACATAATACACACACATGATTTGTCACATAAAATATATGTATCTACTTATTTAACTGTATATAAATTTAACTGTCTAATTAAAATTTAATCTATATCTTTCTTTGAGATTGAAACTAAAAACTATTCTTTTCTTATGAAATCTTCACTATTCGTTAATAGATCTAAAAGTTTATATCATAAAAATTATGCACATTCAACATTAAAAAATATAATTATAAATAAGGCTAAAATAAAAAATACGTCATAACTTTAAATCTTAAATTGAAGAAGTAGTTTGATAGAAGTACTATTTTAGTGGTTGAGACAAATTACTAAACCGGTGAAAATAACGTGTTGATCACGGAAGCTTAGACAAGTAAAAAGTGCACCTCAAATCACAAGCTTCATGGGATTCTAGGTAGCAGGGTTCTCTTCTATATATACTACTTCTTACTTGGCATAATATTTAATTAAAAAAAATATTTAAAATTTATGGTCTAAAATTATCTATAGATACTTGTGTGGTTGAAAATTATTTTATTAAGGGTAAAAAGGAAATTTTAACTTAAAATTGTTTCTAATTCAAATAAGGTGATATTTTTTTGACGGACCAAAAAGAATATCACTTTACTCAAATTGAAAACAATTTTACCTTTTAAATTTCATTTTTACCCCTTAATGAAATTACACAAATATCTAACAATTATTTTAGATCATAAATTTTAAAAATCTTCTTTTTTTCTCTTAAACAGTGTGCCAAGTCAAAAGGCACCACATGGGAGGAGTGATAATAACCCCATCAATTAAACATACACTAGGACTTCCCATGAAATTTCAAGCTAAGTGAGGGGAAGAATCCAGAAGGAATCCGATAACCTTTTGATTCCAACTACTTTTGGGACTTCCTTTTTGTGGTAAAAGAAAATTGAAATGCAAGGAATAGGGACTTGATTCATCCATTATCATCCTCTACTTTCCAAGATAACCAACAATTTATTGACATGTTGCACCTTTCTCTTCTTGCCCTTGTACACAAGGTGCCTCATAAAAACATCACCTCATTATCATTTAAGATTTTACTATCTTTTGCTCTGTCTCCGCCTTTTATGTAAAGCTCCTCCTAAATTTCCATCGACATTTTCCGAACAAATTTTGGCGCAAAACAAACGCAATTGCGTAAGTTATATAGATTGACATCATATTTATGGCGGACGAGGATGAAGCTTTAGTAAATAAAAAGGTACTAGTGCGAAGCGCTTCCCATATGTATGATGAATTGAGGAGTTTTAGGACGTGGTTCAAGTGGATGTGTGTCGATCAATCGGACCCTTGGTCTGCTTGCTTGTCTTGGTTTGTGTTCAGTTTGCTGGCGGTTGTCGTGCCATGGTTCTC
Organism: Solanum clarkiae; assembly: GCA_011800125.2. Lineage (NCBI taxonomy): Eukaryota > Viridiplantae > Streptophyta > Magnoliopsida > Solanales > Solanaceae > Solanum > Solanum clarkiae. The sequence continues at coordinate 5,471,542 of JAABOM020000012.1, forward strand.
CCATCATCTTCTGGCTTGTAGAGATTGTGATGCTGACCATAGTAGGACTTACGACTCTGTTGTTCAGTTGTCGCTCAGCAGTGTTGCAGCTCTGTCATTCATTTGTCTTTCGAGGTTTAATAAGAAATATGGACTTCGGAGGTTCTTGTTCCTTGACAAGCTTTGTGATGAGAGCGAGACTGTTAGAAATTGCTACACACAACAGCTCAATGTATGTATTTCTTTCCCTCCTCCTCTCAGCCCAAGGGCGGAGTTATATTCATCCAAGGGTGGCCAGAACACCCTTCGTCCAGAAACTTATTGGTTAAATATAGATATTTTGATATATATTAATTATTGAACACCCTTGATATAAAAATCACCCGCTCATATTCTAAAAGTATGAATACCCTTGACGAAAATGGTGGTTCCGCCACTGTCTCAGCCATCTCCCACGTGCACATTTTCATGATCATTTTTATAAAGACGTTTAGTTTCTTATACTCTTTGTTTTTGGCATTGTCAATTCCATGAGACAAATTTTGTGTTTAAAACGATTGATTTGGAGTTGATATAGTTTGATAGTTAAGGACAAGTGAAGCCTGTTCTCGTGGTTGAATACCTCTACAATTAACCAATAGAGTGAGGGTTCGAGTCATGCTGGAGGCCATGTGGGAACACCACTGATCCTCTTGATAGTGTGGGATGGGAAAAAATGAAGTTTGATAGTAGTAAAGGTTCTTCTTTTAATGATTGGACGGTCGAGGGTTTAGATTTCTCTCGTATGACTTCACGGTGCTCGACGCAAACAAGAGTGAATCGAATCCCCAATTTCCTTTTCCATTCATAAATGTGGAATGAATAGCTACTCAAATTTATACATTTAGATAAATAATTTGAGTCATTTATGTTCAGAGATGACCTGAATTTATGAGGTTAGGCAATTCAATACTTGTTCACAAAATGATGAAAAACCATATTCTCCTCTTACTAATATGCAGAGATCGATGAAGATCCTCTTCGCTTTTGTCATGCCTTGTTTTGTTGCTGAAAGCACATACAAGATTTGGTGGTACAGCTCAGGTGGAACCCAAATTCCATTCTTGGGCAATGTCTTGGCCTGCATTCTGGAGCTGACCTCCTGGCTATACAGGACGGTCGTGTTCTTCTTAGTGTGTGTACTTTTCCGCTTGATCTGTTACCTTCAGATCCTCCGATTACAAGATTTTGCTCAGGTACTCTTCCATGTGGATTCTGATGTTGAATCCGTGTTGAGAGAACACCTCAGGATCAGGAGGCACTTGAGAATTATCAGCCATAGGTTCCGCGTGTTCATCTTGTGGGCTTTGATATTTATCACAGCAAGTCTATTTGCCTCCCTTCTCCTGGCTACGCGCCCAAATGCTGATCTACGTATCTACAAGAGTGGTGAACTTGCGGTAATGCATTCTAGCATTTTTTAAAATTTGCCTCTGCCCATTAGTGGAGCTAAATATTTTGGTCCTTAATATATGCAGCTGTGTTCCGTCAGCCTTCTTGCTGGGCTGATGACACTTTTGAGAAGTGCAGCCAGAATTACCCACAAGGCACAAGCCGTGACGTGCCTAGCTGCAAAATGGCACGCGTGCGCTACAATAGACTCATATCATAGGGCTGAGAGTGATATTCCCCCAGTATCTCATCAAGTAGATTTCAACAACGATTTCCCCCCAGAATCTATAGAATCATCTGATGCAGATGATGTTGGAGATGAAGAGGATGAACTTGATAATACGAAGTTTGTACCCTCGTATGCCTATAGCACAATTTCCTTCCAAAAACGACAAGCTCTAGGTATGCTGATTTCAATTCGCCCTTCATTTTAATTCGTTTGTCTTACTTCCTTTTTAAGTCTGTTTCAAAGAAAGCATGTGTACATGCAACTTTTAGTTCTAACTTTCCACATGACATGTTTTACAGTGACATATTTTGAGAACAATAGGGCAGGAGTTACGATATATGGCTTCATGCTAGACAGAACTTCTCTTCACACCATTTTTGGGATAGAGCTGACACTGATGCTCTGGTTACTCGGGAAAACCGTTGGCGTTTCTTGAATTATTAATTTGCTTGCACAATTGAAAATTGTGGTTTATTTTGTAGAAATTTCTATTTTATGGACTCACATATCAATATATATGTAGATATGTTATCATTAAAGTAGCCATTGTATGATCTAATAAAGTATAAAAGCTTTGGGCCTTAAGGATAAATATTTATTTTATGGGTTTAATTTAGATAATTTGAATACCCATGAACCTTTTCTTTCAAGTCTGATGGAGATTTATTGAAAAGGTACTGTTTAAATCTGAAAAGGTACTAAACAAATTATATAAAGATCTGGTACCTATCACGCCTTGGGAGGGTACCCTAGGCGTGGCTGGCACGCGAAGACTATATAGTCTCTGAGTGAACCACTTGGCCTCATCGTTACATTGTACTCAACAACGGAAGAAATAACTCAATTAGATAGAATATTATTAATGAAAACTCACTCAAAATTTTAAAAGAATAAGTTTGAAATTATACAATACTTTTTAAGAAATCACTCCCTCCATGTCTATGAAGCCTCTAATAAACAACCTAGACAATGCCATGACAGGCCATAGACACCTCAAATGAAAATAGTACTCAATAAAAGACAGAAGGCCAAAAAGGCTTCTCTGGAATGTAAGGAGAGCTCACCAACTCTGAGGTGTATGATCCGGATCTCAGCGGTGCGCGGGCTGAAGTCCTCTATCTCCAGAAGAAGAAGAATCCTCAAGTCATGCTCAGCTCAACATATAACAGTTTAGAACATTTCATACATTCAAACAATATATATATTTATATATTCATAGTGAAGGTAAACTCAAGTTTGTAAATCTCATATTCAAATCAAGTTGCTTATGAGTTTCTCTTAACCGACATGCCTCCCACCACCATAAGTTAGGTGATGTACAAAGAATCGGCATCGTTGCCATGACCGACCTATACGTGCCACGGCATAGGACGATCAACTCTCTCTTGGATCCAGGATAAATGTCCACTTGCGGGACAAGTCACCAGAATAATGATATATGACTACCCTACGCTGGCAACGTAGTTCTGTGGATTAAAGTAAAATTATACTCGCTCCCTGCTCGGTGTTCGATACTCCTCCTAATACTTAAACATGTTCAAATCATCATGTAACTCAATCATCAATACTCAATCAATCAACTCATCCTCAACCTCCTAGAGATGTCTCAATTCGTCTCAAAGATTCATCAATTCATTCAATCACATATATAAGTACTCAAATACCATCAAATCAATAATCAAGAAAATCTTATCATGCTTGAATCAATTCAAACGGTCATCTGGACTCTTTAACTTTACTCATCATGTCATGTAATTAAGTTTATAATTTATCAAGTATAACATACTATCATATTTAATGATTCAAGTATCTTCAATTGTCATATTAACCTCAACTTAATTGATATAAACTTATTGCATATAGAATCTAAATCTCAAGATATAATATCCATACAAGTAATATTCATACAGTAGATAACTTCTTTTATTCCATAACTCAAGTAAGTAAAGTAATATGTAGGTTCTTTCAATTTAACTTTATATGCTCATAATAATTTCCTAAAGCGTCATAAATAATATTCTCATGATAAAGTACGTAAAAGTACATGAAAATAAACTTATTTGTATAAAATATTTTATTATAAAAGATGTAAAAAATATTTGCAACTTACAAGAATAAAATTATCGAAACTCTAAACAATGAAAAACCTCCCTTCAGCTAATGAAACTCTCAAATAATATGCAAACTATTTTCTGTGTTTTTGCTCGTTTCTTTCTCTGTTTGAATGTGTCTCAAATGAAGCAACTAAACAAGATATATATAACACTCCACAGGCTTCTGTAACACTCCTAGCACTTGCTCCCAATGGAGCAATTGGTGAAGAGATAACAAAAAATAATAATAGGCTTTTTGAAGTGCTCCCAGCAGTTTCTCCCAATGGAGCAATATAAATCTTGATAATTAAGTAGGTAAGTGCGGTACAAGTAGCATAAAACATAATGGATGATATGCTCCAACAATAATAGAGCATTAAGCCACAATAATATTATAAAAATGCAACTACAATCCCTCTTTTTCTTAAAAAAAAATACTCCTTATACTATTCCAACTCAACTAGACAAAATTTCAGGGTCATTACATTATCTCCCCCTTGGGATCATTCATCCTCGAATGAAGAGAATACAAGTTAAGGCACGAATCCTCTCATGGACTTTAACAATTAATTACCCATTGACTGACTCATTTAAACCAGTTAAATAAGGAATGCAACAATTATAATAATCACATTATATTAACAAGTCTTACTAATCCTCGCTCGAACTCTATCATATCTATGAATGAAAGAAAAACTCAATGAGTAGGAATGTAGAAGGAATTATTACCATTAATTTTCTCGTCATCCGTAGACTATAATAAGTGGGTGTATCTGATCTTCATGTCCTCCTTCGCCTCCTAAGTAGCTTCTTCTATGAATTGATTCCTCCACAATACCTTAACAGACGCAATCTCTTTGTTTCTCAACCTTCGAACCTGGCGATCAAGGATTTGGACAGGAATATTTTCATAACTCAGACTATCTTTTACCTCAACGCTCTCGACAGGCACTACCAACCGTGAATCTCCCAAACATTTCTTAAGCATAGAAACGTGAAAAACCGGGTGGATAGCCGCTAATTCTAAAGGAAACTCCAACTCGTATGCAACTTCACCCACTCTCTTTATGACTCGGTAAGGGCCAATGTATCTTGGACTTAGCTTTATTTTCTTCCCAAACCTCATCACTCCCTTCATAGGTGATACTTTCAAATATACCTAATCATTGATCTCAAACTCCAAGTCTCTTCTTTAGACATCCATATAAGATTTTGTGCAGTCCTCAACCTCTCACGAATAGTCTTCACTTTCTCTATCGCTTGGTGAATCAAGTCTGGTCCAATCAATTCTGCTTCTCCTATCTCAAATCATCCAATCGGCGATCTATACCTCCTTCCATAGAGTGCCTCATATGGGGCTATCTGAATACTCGAATGAAAACTGTTGTTGTAAGCAAACTCTATTAAAGGCAAATGGTCATCCCAATTACCTTTAAAATCAATGGTGCATGCTCTCAAAATATCCTCCAACGTTTGAATAGTACGCTCTGCCTGGCCATCCATCTGAGGGTGGAAGGTTGTACTTAGATTCACCCTAGTACCTAATCCCTTCTGGAAAGACCTCCAAAACTGAGAGGTGAATTGAGCTCCTCTGTCCAAGATGATGGACAACGGAGCTCCATGCAACTTCACAATCTCACGAATATATAACTTGGCATATTCCTCTGCAGTTGTCTTGATTGCCAAGAAGTGAGCAGACTTAGTTATTCTGTCAACTATTACCCAAATCGAGTCATGCTACTTTCGAGATTTTGGTAACCCCGTAATGAAGTCCATATTAATCATTTCCCACTTCTATTCTGGAATCTCAATGTTCTGAGCCAAAACACTCTATCTTTGATGCTCAACCTTGACCTACTGACAATTGGCACACTTCGCAACAAATTTCGCAATATCCTTTTTCATTCCATTCCATCGATAGACTTCTCTCAAGTCATGATACATTTTGGTGGAGCCAGGATGGATGAAATACCTGGAGTTATATTCTTTCTCCATAATCCTCTCTCAAACACTGTCAATGTCAGGAACACACAATCTGCCTTGATACCTCAATATCCCATCTCCCCCTTTGGCGAAAGCCATAACTTTCTGCTTATGTACATCATCTTCCAACTGCAATAGAACAAGATCTCAGTCTTGCTTTTCCTTCATCTCTGACACTAAAGATGAAGCGGACCCATTCTGTACATTAAACCTTCTCTTATTATTCTCTTAAAGTTGTACTCTCAATCTAGCTAGTCTATGCATCACTTTGACTAACTCTTTCCTTTCTTCCTTCATATGGGTGGTGCTCCCCATGGACATCCTGCTAAGAGCATCAGCAACCACATTAGCCTTACCTAGATGGTAGAAAATGCTAATGTCGTATTCCTTAAGAAACTTAAGCCATCTTCTTTGCCTCAAGTTAAGCTCCTTCTAGGTGAAAACATATTGTAGACTTTTGTGGTCTGTGAACACATCAACATGCACTCCATACAAGTAGTGGCGCCAGATCTTGAGAGCGAACACTACTGCTGCCAACTTTAAGTCATGAGCAGGGTAGTTCTTCTCATACACTTTGAGCTGTCTAGAAACATAGGCAACAACCTTCCCTTTTGCATCAACACACATCCCAATCCCACTTTCGAGGCATCGCAGAAGATAACAAACCCATCAGTCCTATTGGGCAAGGTCAAAACCAATGCAGTAATCAACCTCGTCTTTAACTTCTGAAAACTTTTCTCACACTCGTCGGACCATTGAAAATTGAACTTCTTCTGAGTCAGTCTAGTCAATGGTGCCACTATGGAAGAAAATCCTTCAACGAACCTTCGATAGTAACCAGTCAACCCAGAAAACTTCTTATCTCAATCAGTGAGGCTGGTCTTGTCCAATTCTTAATCGCCTCAATCTTTTGAGTATCCATTTGAATTTCATCCCCAGATATCACATGACCTAAGAAGTCCATGGATTTGAGCCAAAATTCACACTTAGAAAACTTTGCATATAACTCATGATTTCGGAGCGTCTGCAAAGCAATTCTGAGGTGATTGATATGCTCCTCCTCATTCTTATAATACACCAAAATATAGTCGATGAACACAATCACAAACGTGTCAAGATACTGGCTAAATACCCTATTCATTAAGTCAATAAAGGATGTAGGTGCATTTGTCAACCCAAACGACATCACCAAAAACTCAAAATGACCATATCGGGTTTGAAAATCCATCTTTGGGATGTCTCATTCTCTCATTTTCAACTGGTGATAGCCTGATCTAAGGTCTGCATACAATCGACCCTCCCCAGACCCCACTTGTGGGATTATACTAGGTATGTTGTTGTTGTTGTTGTTGATAGCCTGATCTAAGGTCTGTCTTAGAGAAAATAGTGGCACCCTGAAGTTGGTCAAACAAGTCATCGATTCTCGGAAGGGGATACTTATTCTTAATTGTCACCTTATTCAGCTGACGATAGTCGATACACATCCTCAAGGAACCATCCTTCTTTTGTACAAACAAGATTGGAGCGCCCAATGGAGAGATACTAGGCCTTATGAATCCTTTTTCCAACAAGTCTTTTAGCTGTTCCTTCAACTCCTTTAACTCTGCAGGGGTCATCCTATATAGCGGAATGGAAATTGTCTTGGTGTCAAAAAGAACATCAATCCCAAAATCGATCTCTCTATCAGGAGGGATTCTAAGAAAATCCTCAGGAAACACATCAGGAAATTTATTTACAATCGGGACTGACTCAAGAAAAGGGAGCTCAACATCATCCGATTTGACTCGCGTGAGGTGATAGATACATCCCTTAGAAATCAATCTTTGGGCCTTGAGGTAAGAAATAAATTTACCCTTTGCCACAACCGAATCTTCCTTCCACTCAATAAAAGGCTCATTAGGAAACAGGAATTTAACCGTTCGAGTTCGACAATCAATCGAGGCATAGCAGGAATGAAGCCAATCCATACCAAGGATTATATCAAAATCAACCATCTCCAGCTCAACCAAATCAGCAGAAGTATCCTTATGATGAATAGATACCACATAGTTTTTATAGATTCTCTCGGCTCGAATAAACTCACCAACAAGAGTAGAAACAGAAAATGGTTCAAGCAAGTACTCAGGGAGAATCTCAAATCTACTCGCCACATAAGGAGATATAAATGACAAAAAGTAGCACCAGAATCCATCAAAACATAACAATCAAGAGTAAAGATTCGAATCATACCCGTCACAACATTTGGTGCATCCTCTTGGTCCTGTCGATTCCCCATTGTCTATACACTGTTTGTCCCTCCACCTGGTACTGGTGCAACACCTCTTTGGTTACCCCTCGCTGGTAGTGATGTGGTAGCGGTTTGGGCCTTATTTCTCTACGTTGGACATTCCCTCTGAAAATGACCTAGTTGGCCACACTTATAACAACCATTTCCCTCCACCTCTACATTCTCCCAGATGCATTTTTCCACATTTCCTGCAAGGTGGCCTCCATTTAGAGCCAAGAGTCATACTGGCTTGCGAACCCTGTGCCCTAAAGTTTGGCTGAACTTGAGACTTTTGATCGTGTCTGTGGCTCAGAGTTGGTGCACTAGGTGAAGATGGTGCATAGTTGGAGGACCTCTTTTGGAAGTAGGACTTATCTCCCTTACCCTGCTTGTGCTGACTGGACTCAGGCCCCGCTAACCTGGCCTTTTTTCTTAGATGCTCTTCTCTATCCTTTTTCTTGTCCTCCTTAGTTTTCTGAGCATAAACTATTAACCTCAAAATATCCATAACTGGAATTAACAATGCTGCCTTACATTCTCTCTTCACGTGCTTACCTAACCTAAATACGAACTTCCTCATTCTTGAACTCACATTCGAGACCATCTCTGCAGCGTACTCCTCAACTCACGCTCAACTTAGTATATAACAGCTTAGAACATTTCATACATTCAAACAATATATATATATTTATATATTCATAGTGAAGGTAAACTCAAGTTTGTAAATCTCATGTTCAAATCAAGTTGCTTATGAGTTTCTCTTAACCGACATACCTCCCACCACCATAAGTTAGGTGATGTACAAAGAATCGGCATCATTGCCACGACCGACCTATACGTGCCACGGCATAGGACGATCAACTCTCTCTTGGATCCAGGGTAAATGTCCACTTGCGGGACAAGTCACCAGAATAATGATGTATGACTACCCTACACTGGCAACGTAATTCTGTGGGTTAAAGTAAAATTATACTCGCCCCCCGCTTGGTGCTCGATACTCCTCCCAACACTTAAACATACTCAAATCATCATGTACTCAATCATCAATACTCAATCACTCAACTCATCCTCAACCTCATAGAGTTGTCTCAATTTGTCTCAAAGATTCATCCATTCATTCAATCACATATATAAGTGCTCAAATACCATCAACTCAATAATCAAGTAATCTTATCATGCTTGAATCAATTCAAACGGTCATTTGGACTCTTTAACTTTACTCATCACGTCATGTAATTAAGTTTATAATTTCTCAAGTATAACATACTATCATATTTAATAACTCAAGTATCTTCAATTTGTCATATTAACCTCAACTTAATTCATATAAACTTATTGCATATAGAATCTAAACCTCAAGATATAATATGCATACAAGTAATATTCATACAGTAGATAACTTCTTTTATTCCATAACTCAAGTAAGTAAAGTAATATGTAGGTTCTTTCGATTTAACTTTATATGCTCATAATAATTTCCTAAAGCATCATAAATAATATTCTCATGATAAAGTACGTAAAAGTACATGAAAATAAACTCATTTGTATAAAATATCTTATTATAAAAGATGTAGAAAATATGAGCAACTTACAAGAATAAAATTATCGAAATTCTAAACAATGAAACACCTCCCTTCAGCTAATAAAACTCTCAAATAATATGCCAGTTATGTTCTTTGTTTTTGCTCGTTTCTTTTCCTGTTTGAATGTGTCTCAAATGAAGCGACTAAACAAGATATCTATAGCACTCCACATGCTTCTGTAACACTTCTAGCACTTGCTCCCAATGGAGCAATTGGTGAAGAGATAACAAAAAAAAATAGGCTTTTTGAAGTGCTCCCAGCACTTGCTCCCAGTAGAGCAATATAAATCTTGATAATTAAGTAGGTAAGTACGATACATATAGCATAAAACATAATGGATGATATGCTCCAACAATAATAGAGCATTAAGCCATAATAATATTATAAAAATGTAACTACAATCCCCCTTTTTTTTAAAAAAAAAAAATCCTCCTTATACTATTCCAACTCAAGTAGACAAAATTTTAGGACCATTACAGTACCTAAGTCAAATACAATATTCTTTTCTTTTCTATCCCATCTCTGAAAAGAAACAATATATTAGGAGAGCAATATCAAGACTTAGAAGATCTTATCTTCTTAAATCAAGATTCTTACAATGGAATAAGGTTAGTATTCATTCGTTCTTATGAATTCATATGCATGTCTAATGATTTACTAGAAAGGTTTTGGGTGAATTCTTCAAGTTTTCTAACAAGTGGTATCAAAACATGATCATGTTAGATCATTAGATGTATTTTTTTATATTTTAAAAATCAAAACTCTGTTCTCAAAATTTTTTTTTTGGACTGAAAAGTAATGTATTTGCCGTTTAGTGAGGAAATGTTATTGTGATTGTTTTTGGGAATTAATGGAATCAGCCAGAAGTTTGGTTTTCTTTTCATTATTTTATTTTTACTTCTTGTTCTATTTCAATATTGGTACAAGGAAATACTACGTATCTTTATGCCCAACTTTCCTCTTCACGTTATTTATTCTTTTATTTGGGAAAGTTTCTGCCAATTTGTTTGCTCTACAGTGATTATGACATTACTTAAAAATCTTGATAGCAATAGAATTGAGTTATGGAAAATCAATTCCCTATCTTCATGGCCTTTCACTGATTGTATCTTTTTGTGCTAATAATTTTATTTTCTTGAAAAGCTGTTCATTTATATTTATTTGTTGTATTTTGCATTACGTTACATAGTTTGATTAAAATATGAAGTGTGTTCCTTTTGAAGTTTCTCCATACAACAAGGTAATTAAATTTTCTCATTTATCATTAGGGATTGCATGACTTCCTTTGTCTGGAAGTTTGCTATTTAAGATATTTAAATTATAGGTATTGGGAAAACACATAACTATGCGTTGATGTATTTTGTAATTTTTTTTCCGTTTGGATTAATGTTATCTAAATATTTAAAAGAGAGGAAAAGTCAAGAAGTTCTTCGAGAAACAGTATCATCTTCTCTAAATTTGGAGATGTAATAAGTTTTCTCAATTACTGGAGCAACTTTTGGACTATAGTCCTATTTTCTGCTCAATTTTTAACAGCAGAATCTTATTGAGCTTTTTGTGTTCTCCCCAGATTTATATACTATTATTTATTTTTGCCATTATTTTATTTATGATTCTAGTTCGTAAGTGAATAAAACAAAATAATATGTTGCCAAAGTAACCTCTATTTTGTAAATTTTATTTACTTGAACAAGTAAACATATTTTATCTATGCGAGATAATCATCCCAAAGGAAGATTGTTTTAGCCAGATTATAGATAGTTATGAATATATGATACGTTTGTAATACATTCTAATAATATATCGGTCCAAAGAAAGGCATATTATTAGATCGTTTTAGTAATCATTGTTTATGAACTATATATAAGAGTACCACTTACAAGTTATTATTTTTGTCCAAAGACTAAATGATAATGTTTTGCAAGGTATCTTGAGATAGGCCCACTATATTATGTGTGTATGTTTGATAAATATCAAAAGCTAAAGCATAAGGACATTACATTTCTGGATATGAAAGAAAGAGCTCAAAGTCGTCTTATGTCAATTGAGCATATAAGTACAAACTCAATAATTTACGGAGCCGCCCATGAAGGGTTTGTGGCCTAAAGTATTCCGTGGGTGTGTGGCTCATCTCGGTATTATAAGATTCAATGATGAGCCATTTTAGTGGGAGTTTGTTGTTTTATTTATAATTTTGGCATGCTAAAGTTTATTTTCTGTACAGATTAAAGTTTTATGAAATTTATGAATTTTCATGTATTTATCGACAACTCTGAAAATCAAGATATTGACTTTCTATTGTGATTTTGCACAAGGTATAAGAAAGTGATTTTGGACGATTAAAGTCATAAAGTGGGACCAGTTGAAAATAGACATGACTTGATCATTTTTACATGTTATTTCTGTATTTGATCTATGTCACTGGTATTGCTGATATTTGTGACCACTGATGGGTTTAGTTACAAATGTATGTTAGGAAAATCGCTTTGATCCTATATTAGTATTATCGATAGACCAGATTATTTTGAGATATTTAAGTTAAGATAGCAAAAGTTTGTGCACAATAAAGTTTCAACAATGTATGATCCTTCAGAAATATATGTGGTCCAAGTGGGAGATTATTAGAAATTTCCGTTTTGTGGACTCACATATCAATAATATGTAGATATATTATTATTAAAGTAGCCCATTGTATGATCTAATAAAGTATAAAAGTTTCGGGCCTTAAGGTTAATTATTTATTTTATGGGTTAAGTTTAGATAACTTGAATACCCAAGGACCTTTTCTTTCAAGTCTGAGGGAGACTTATTGAAAATGTACTATTTAAACCTGAAAAGGTACTGTTTAAATCTGAAAAAATACTAAACAGATTATATAAAGATCTGATCCCTAAGTTAGATACAACGCTCTTTTCTTTTCTATCCCATCTCTAAAAAGAAACAATATATTAGGAAAGAAATATCAAGACTAGAAGATCTAATCTTCTTAAATCAAAATTCTTAAAATGGAATAAGGTTAGTATTCGTTCGTTCTTATGAATTTATATGCATGTCTAATGATTTACTAGAAAGGTCTTGGGTGAATTCTTCAAGTTTTCTAACATATTTATATTGTAGCCATTGAAATTGTATAGTATCCTAAAATGTGGATCCATGAGATGCTTGTACTTGTATGGTTCCTTGGACACTGCAACAGAGATGAAAATTTTCTTCTTGCTTGTGATAAATTTCCATGAATATTATGCCTGCAGGAGTGCAATTGAAGGCAGTCTATTGATTCGATGACAAGAAATAATTTTATGGATTTATTGTTAGTTTTCTTTTTTTGCTTTTGTTTATGCTCTCTTGGCTCACAACATTTTGCGAAAAGCTTTTAGAATTCACTGCGCAGACGAGTGGGTTGAGTAAAAAATCGACGATTAAATATGAGGTAAGTGAAAATGGATAAAATACCAACTTAACCCATATTTTAAATGGGTAAAAAATGAGTTATCCAATGGATAATATAGGTAAATATAAATACTCATACTATAGTAGGGATTATGTTAAAAGTTTCAAAAACAAATCCTTTTAGTCATTTTTCACCTCGAGCCCCCCACCTCACCCTTAAGAGCCCCTTACACAAAATAAAATGTTTAAAAAAAATCAATTTTTTTTTGTAAAAAATTTAAGTTATTTACCCCCACCCAAGCTCCGGGAAAAAAGTTTTAAAAAAAATCAATTTTTTTAAAAAAAATTTCCCTCTAACTTCCGCCCCACCCCTGAGTATTTTCTTATTTCCCACCCTACCAAAAAAAAAAATCCAAATAAGAGTGAACAAAAATCAAAACGATAAAATGTTATTGATTTATTTGCGAATCACTGCTATATAATTGCTCCTTGCAAATTGGGTACTTGGTTCTCAACTTCCACCACTTTGGCGTCACTTATACAGAATTGCATGCGCTATCCCAAGTCCTCTCCTTGATTATATTGTTAGGGAAACTCAACAAATACATGGTCAACATGGTTGACAAGGAAAAAATATGATTCATGCCCATAATATTTTATGAGCCCACGTTGGAGCTCGACTAAATCTAGATTCGTGCCGGGAAGTTTCATATTGGAGGGTAAAATATTCCCTAACAAAGGCAGACGACTCTGTATCCAAGGGGACTCAAACTCAATACCTCTGATTAAGGATAAAGGAGTACTTACCACTCCACCACAACCTTTGTTGGTGAGTAGTCCGCTTGATCAGCTATAAATGAAGAGTTCGTTAATAACAAAAATGTAGTTTAATATTTGGTATAATTCTATTAGATCGGAACAACTCCAGTTATTCCTTACTAATAGGATATTATAGTTGAAACAAAAAAAGAAAATCAAGATAACCTTCAGCTATTCTAAAATCAAATCCCACTTTCAGACAATTCATCTAAACTTATATAATTCAAAATTATCACTTTCATTCCTCACTTACTATGGTTAGTATAACATATATAGGTTTTTGTATAAAATTTTAAACTCCAAAGAAGAATAAGTTCTTTCTATCAATTTGCACTATAGCCACTTCAAATAATATTTAGTGGTGGTCGAATCGACTATGAATTTATGCTTTTTGTAACTTTACAATGACTATTTAGATGAAGCCTAACCGATTACCAACTTACCTTCACTTTTATCACTTCAATTAGTATGATGCTGAACCGACTACTTTTTATCATTTCAATAATAATTTAGAGAAGGTCGAACCTATTAAATAAATTTGAAAATTAAAAAGTTACATATTACTAATTTATAAATTTAAATTATTTATACAAATTGTTGACACCCAATTTTTATCCTTCACGGTGTCAAATTATTCACGGGGGCTTTATTTTTCATATTATAACATTTTAAATAAATATTTATTTATATAAAAAA
>JAABOM020000012.1:5486110-5504262 GCA_011800125.2 Solanum clarkiae
AATCTGATCAATAAAGTCTTGGGGATCTTCATTAGGATCTGACCTAGTGAAGGATAGAGGGTCCAAATTAAGGAAGTCACATATCTTTGTGCCAGTTGCCCTATTCGCACCACCTGCACCTATAACCGAACCTTTTTGTCTTTGACCTTGGCCAACAACTATATGGTTCAATAGTTGGACTGCATTTCTCAAATCCTGGATGGTAGCGTCGATGGGTGGTTCTGAGGAAATTTCACTACTTCCGAGTTCATCAGGAGCTAGAGGAGTTGGAGATGTCTGTGACAGAGGCTCATCTTGAGCCTTATTTTGTTGTCTCACCTGACTGGGTATACCAACCACCACTTCTACTCCCCTCCCTTTACCTTTGTTCTTCCTAGTTTCTAGCATACTTGCTGTACTAAACAATTTAGGGGTTACACAAAATCCACCTATTACACTTACCTCTATGGTACGATCTAAAGAATGAAAAGAAAGTAACAACTCCTAAATTCCACGTAGCTTCCTACTTGTAAATGGGTCTGCACAAAACATCGATAAGCAAGACTCTACATATACATGGCTTTGTAGACTCTCTAGGATGACCTGCTCTGATACCACTTTCGTCACGCCCAAAGTCCCATTAAGGCGGACTGTCACCCGCTACCAATAAGGCTTGGGAGAACCGACCTATATATCTATGCTTTCTATACACATTATACAAGATTCTTACATTCAACATGCCTTTAAGAAAGTAAATAGTAATAACAAGCCAAAAGGACATGCATATGGCTTGGCTGTTGGGGCCACGTTATCTGAGGTACAAGATGTGACCACACTTTAATTTACATAGTTTACAAAGTCTCTAGATAAGGAAAAGTATTTTATAAGAGTCCGGACATGCCCCACTCCAACTAACTATACAATACAAAAATATAAGTTCTAGACACACAAAGCTCCAAAACAACCTGGAGCTTGGTAATAGCAGCTGGATATCGTGTACTCCTACTGGGGAGATCTACTAGCACCCGTACCTGCAGCATGAAATGCAGGTCCCTCATAAGGGATATCAGTACGAAATAATGTACTAAATATGTAAGGTATGAAATATTGTATATGAAGTAAAAACGTAAATAAAACTATGCACTGGTGTAGGATAAGAGACTACCTTTAGTTGTACCGTGGGATCTTGTACTTTATGTTCTTTTTATTACTTTACCTTTACTGTATAATTTGTGCACAATATGTAATACAAATGACCAGTTGATCAGTGGTAAATATATAGGGATCGGCCCTGGCTAGGCATTTCTTTTAGCCCCTCAAGCTACCCCCTCCTCCCATGATAGGATCGACCCTAGCTAGGTGATTCTTCCACCCCTCGGGTTACCGCCCATCAACAAAGCAATATACTTTACCCTTTAATTACCTTTGAGATGATTCTTTTGGTGGTCACAATATTGGACCTGTAGTTCTGTATGTGTAGCATGTGACATGTAGATAATCATACAATACAATATGACAATGAAAAGAGTACGTTACACAAATAACGAAATGCGTATGAGATGAAACAACTCGTGAACTTTATTTAGCAACAAAAACCCATATAACTTAGTATCCAAGTATGTATGCAAATTTGAAGATAACTATGTATGGAAGCATCTGAACATGTGAAAGAGTAGAGACACGGTTAATAGTTGTGTCAAAGTTGGTAAGTTCCTTTATGTGCCAAGGAAGAAACTAGATTTCATGCCAAGTAATACGAAATCAAGTAACGTTACATACCTCGCTGCATGACCTTGCTATTACCTCGAGATAACCTTCCCTTCCTTCAAATATTTATCTACAAAATAGTAGGTGATTAAACTAGCATTAACAGCCAATAAATACATCTTGGCAACCCAATCTCATAAAAAAAAAACACGGGCAGCAAGCGTATAATTATAAACGTGAGCATATTCTTTCAACCTTTCCGCCCCTAATCATATTTTCTAATATACATTATCATATACATTTCATGTGAAGCCTATTTAGGCGCTATAATAGTGTCAGAACATCCCACAAATCACAACACATAATAATTCTACACAACATACAAATAGGCGGCATAATGTTACGTCCCTTCGCCACATTTTGACGTCGACAATTCCAAACCTGTTCCAACTTTACCCAAACTGTCGTCAACATATCTATACATAGAAATAGCCTTTAAAAAGTCTTATAATAGTACCAAAGCATTCATAAAGACGTGAGGCAATAGCCTTCCATCCACTAGCCCACAAGTTCATACTAAGAATACAATTGTGATATCCTATAAGAACTCACTTTCGCGGACAGTAAAAGTGGTGCAGCAGCTTAGTTACATCACTAAAAACTATACCTTGTGAAAAAAAAAGTCTTATTTCATAATTCAGCCAACCAAGAAGATAAAATCCTCTTGAATAATAAGAAAAGTTCACAACAATCTTTAGGATACATGCTATCCAAATTTTTCAGCATATACCTAACCAACATAGTCTTTTATTTTTCATGAAGAAACATTACTAAATACATAACTTTAATCACTTACCTTTACTTTCAAGGTTGAGGGCCTCCTTAAGAACCCTAAAAGCTTCTTTTGGCTGCTTTACAAAGTCAAGAAAGATGAATAAAGAATCTTTGTGAAACCAGAAATTTTGCTGCTTGTAACCCCTTTTAAAAGATTACTTGGGCCAACTTTCTTTTACCTTTTAAGACTTATTTTATCAATTTAGTAAGGTACCATTTTGTCCCTTTCACTTAGGCCTTATTGGGTTGCAAACTAATGGGCCTTGGCTGCACATTTTTTCCCTTTCTCTTAGTTAGTTTGGGCCTAAATTATTAAAGAAATTGTGATGTCTTTGAGCTCTTTTAATATCCTTCTTGGGATGAAAATATGGTCCATTTATGATGCTAAAACATGGGCTAAAGTTACACCCTTAACACAGACATTATTCATAATTGGACTTGGACAAATTCGATATCGGGCCTCGGCTCCATTTAACTAGCAATTTAAGCGCAAGCAGGTGACTCACCTGCTAGCCTCCTAAGTCCTGCAAGCACCTCAATTCTCTCACTTTATTTCAGGCCGCAGTCTCCTCAATTTGACTTAAAACTTATTTATACTCGACCCTCTTCAGCGTTAGACATACATATCGCCCTCTAATTTGAGATTCAAGCACTTTTAAAAATAGGCGCTAATTTGATCAAATCATATCATATTTCATTTGCATAGTACTAGTATTGTAAGATATGGGGTATTACATCCCCCTTGGGACCATCAAGCCTCGATTGAGATAAAATCTAGTTTCAGTAGAGTAGAATAGATATCTAGCAACCCAACATGAATGTAATAATGCAACTTAAACATCACATTCATGAAAATTTCTAATTTTTACATAAGACATCATTCAAAATGAATGTCATGAACATATATGTATGCACAATGGTACAGAGAAGCTAAAACATATGAATTTGGAGAATTTGAGCACGAATAACCAAACACCTTGAGCTAGAATTGAAGAAAATAAGTAAGGATATCATTTTATCATGTTAGCTTAACCTTCCCATTTAGTACTTTTAACTTATTTTTTTGTAGCACCTTGACGAATGTTATTGATGTGTTATCTAAATACAATACTTTTGATTCTTAAAATATGGAATTTTGTGTGTTCTCATAGCAATGTTATTAGATTTAATGTGTTTTTATATTTATTTTGCAGGATTACATGGTTGGCATGATTTTTGGGCTAAGTGTGAAGAAAATGCAGAAGTTGTTTTTCTATGTCACCCTTTATGGGCCATGGAAGTTTCTACGGGCCGTAGAGTAGGTCTTATAGAAAAATTAAATAAAGGGTGATTTTCTAAAATTGAGTCTACGAACATGGAGATGAGACATAAAAGTTTCTAGGAGTCATAGTCAGTGTGTTGTATCCTGAGAAACAAAAAGTGGAGAGTTGCTGAAAAGTCATCAGACAAAACCCTTCATGAGCCATAGAACTTTATATGGCACATAGATAGGTCTCATAGAAGTGACCCCTAGATTTGTTGAAGGAATTCACAAAGCCCTAACTACGAGCAGTAGAACTTTTTATGGATCGTAGACTTATCCATAGAGCCTGCTAACCCAGTTCTCCTATTTGGATTTGGTCTTGTATTTTAAATGCTTTAAACACATTTTTAGGTTATTTTTTGCGTGGAACTATAGAGACACAGTAGTAAAGAGTGAGAAACATTGTGAGACACTTGAAAAATAATATTTTATTCTCTAAATTCATACTTGTAATTCTTGGTGAAGAGTTTGGATTCTTGTGCTTAATTCTCTTATGTAAGTGCTCAATTATGTTATTCAAATTTGTGTCTTGGATTTACATTAATCATGAGTAGCTAAATCCACATCTAGGGTTGTGGAAACCATGAAGAACTAACAAGGTAAAATCAAATAATTCGTAATTCTTAAAAAGTGTGCATGTATATATTAATTAATTCTCTTCATATTGAATGCTTTCTAATAGTGGCCAATGTTCGAACTCACTTAGTGTTACTGACTGGATCAAGGTACTAATGAATAGGAAAAGATATTAATTAATGATATTTGATTAATGTTTCTCATCTAATCAACCAAACTAGATCAAGGAGAGGTTATACTGGAATAATAGGTAAGGGTTAGTGATGTCACACTATCAGTATGGATCAAATCACACAGTAAAATTTGCCTCTCACTTGAATCAAAGGTTTTGGTTAACTTAACTTATTGTTCTGCATGTTACACACTAGAAAAGAATTTGATTATCGGGTAAAACCAAGTTAGGGAATCATGGGGAACATAAAACCCTAGCTATTCTTCATACTAATATCATTTTTGTCTTAGTCTAGGATTTCTTTCCATAGTTGTACAAAATTCCTGCCAACCCCCCTGGGGAGATAAGTAGGTTAATTAACTCAAACTTCTAGAAATTCTTCTAAGTCTACCCTATTCCCTGTGAGATCTACCCTAACCTCGGTTAGGTTATATATCTTGACAATGACCGCTTTAACCTTCAAAAAGGTGTTGTAGCTTGGGCGTCATCAAGATTTTGGCGCTGTTGGCGGGAATATAGCTAGATTTTTTTAATTTGAGTAGTTAGGAAATTCATCTTTATTTTCCTTATTTTACGTTTTTATTTTTTTGTTTTTTTAGTTTCAACGCGTAGGTGTTGTGTATGCACAACACACGAAGTCTAGGCATTTCCTTAACTCTGTTTGGCCTAGAGATCTAGAGAATGTTAAGAATAATGGGCCAAGACAACATGAGCAACACCAATAATGTAACTCTAACCAAAACCAAAATGAGAATGACAATAATCCACCTCATCTTGAAAACATTCATCCACAGACGCAGGATCTCAACACTAAAGCTTATCAAAAGAATCAATATTGGTTGAATCCTATGGCTATAGATGTTAGTGGAGCTATTATGTTACCGTCACTACTGGATGAAACAAAGTTCATTATTTTAAGTGAGTTACTTTAAATGCTATATAATCATGGTTGTTCGAGGGCCTATCATCAGAGGATCCACATAACCATCTACATAATGTTGTGTTTGTCCATAAGAGTGTAATGGGAAACTAGAATCTGTCTATAGATGTTGTTGAGCTTTATGTCTTCCCATGATCTATAACAGGCAATGTAACACTACAACCATCTGATCTCCCACAGAGTTTGATCACCAGCTAGGCTGAATTGTAGAAGGCTATTTTGAAGAGGTTCTTCCCGAGATCGAAAAAGCTGAAGTTGAAATCCCAGATCAACAACTTCGAGCAACTTCCTCGTGACTCGATCAGTACCTTGTGGGAGAGGTTCAAAAAGTGTCTGAGAACTTTCCCTGACCACAAGGTAGTTGATGATGCCTTGGTGGAAATCTTCTACTGCACCCTGGACAAGAACCACCAAGCATGTGCTGATACTATTATTGGTGGCATGTTTTTAGATCATCTATTTTCAAGGGTTGTTGAGAAGATAGAAAGAGTGCTCAATCTGAATTGTGCGTAGGGAATGAGAGATAGGTCTTGTACCAAGAGCTTGTGTGTAGTCAGTGCTAGTATGGCGCAAGCTAAATAAATGAGGAGATGATGCAAGAGCTTGCTCCGATTAGTACCAACGCGGAGTTATTAATGAAATAGAATTAAGAACGTGTTAATATAGTTGTTCATCATCCTTCACAAGCACCTAAGTATAAGGAACCATACTATGAGGAGGACACTTCATTTTCGATCATACAGGGGGTTTCCAGACCAACATCCAAGGGTCCAATCAGGACTATTGGTGCCAAGGTTAAGAAAACCAAGGTTGGAACTACAACAGGGATGGTGCCTTTAGAGAAAACAATCATGGAGGTTATTACGATAGAAATAGAAGCCAAGATAGAGATGTTGATTGGGGTTGCAGAGATGGTTACAAGAATGATCCTTATGTGCCACCATAAAATCATGATTCAGGTACCCGTATCTCTAAAGTTAAGGAGATATTTGATTGTCTGTTAAAGAAAGCTGACACACAAGATTAGACCTTGAGGGGATGAAGTCTGACAACTCCAGCATTAATCAGAAGATCGAGTCTCATTATGTTGCTATCGGACAACTAGATAATAGTTTGGTCAAATATCGACTCAACTCAACCAGCGATAGAAAGGTACATTGCCTAGCAGCAAAGTTCAAAATCCAAAGAATGAAAGGTAGTGTATAGAGGTGACTACTCGTAGTGATAAGTAGACCACTAATCCTCCTATGCCGATTGATGATGATGATATTTGTGAGGAGATAGTTGAGGTCAAAGATGCAGAGATCGGAGATGATCATGCTAAGGATAGGGTGACTATTGGTGTAGAGATGCCAAAGAAGTTGAAACCCATTCCGAGACCTTCTTCTCTCTTCCCTCAAATAATCAAAAAGATGGAAAAAGGTAAATTCAAGAATTTTTTCTCTATGTTAAAATAACTATCCATCAATATTCCTCTCATTGAGGTATTGGAGAAGATTTCCAGGTACTCAAAGTTCATTAAGGACTTGGTCACAAAGAAGTAGACCATAAGTTAGGAGCTCTCCTAAGAGCTTCAACATTGTAGTGCAATTACTACAAGGTCTTTGGTGAAAAAGCGAGAAGATCTCAGTGCATTCACCATACCCTGCACTAACAAGGATGTGGAGTTCACAAGGGCATTGTGTGATCTTGGTTCCAGTATAAATTTGATGCCTCTTACGGTCTTCAAGAAGGTAGGAGTAGGAGTCCCTACTCCGACGACATGCGATTGCTGATGGCTTATCACATGGTGAAGAAGCCTATGGGGATACTCTATGATGTCCTTGTAAAAATAGAGAAATTATTATCTGTATACTTTGTGATCCTTGATTGCTGGATCGACTTCAAAGTCCTAATCATCTTGGGAAGGACCTTCTTGGCCACTGGTCGAGCACTAGTGGATATGGAGGCTGTCCAACTCAAGTTTTGATTGAATGATGAAGAAGTTGTCTTCAATATCTCTCAGTCAATGAAGAGGCCAGAGTACTTGAAGATGGATATGTGGGCAGTTGGTTAGCTCTAAGTAACCAAGTTGTCTAAGTCGAACCGCAACAATAAATCAGGAGCTACTTTGGAGGCAACCCAAGATATTTGATGTAATAGTGGTAGTTTTGTTTGGTTTTAACTTTTGGACCTATAGGTAGTATAATTTTTAGTGTTTTGTTTGTAATATTTGGACATTGGACTGATTGATATAGGGTAATAGCGTGTTCTATGAAGAATATGTAGGTACATGACAAGTCAGTCATTTTTGGCTGAAAAAGCATCAAGAAATATTTCTATGAATGGTTCGACGGGACATGTATAAAACTACGACCCGTACACTGACTTGTAAAACATTTCTAGTAAGAAAAACTTTGTCCATTCTAATTTAGAGCCAACTTTACATCTTGTAGATAAAATTACGAGCCGTGAATGGGGCTCATGGACCCCAGGTAAGTGTCATGTTTATGACTAAGTATTACTAAGTCTTGGAGGGTTCTACGACCAACTCTATGAGTCACATTTTATTATATGGCTCATAGATTGGTCTGTGAAACCCATCTCCAAAAATTAGGGTTTGGGTACTCTACAAAACTGGGATCTACGAGTCGTAAAATCTTCTATGGTCCACAATTGGGCTTTTGTATAAGCCTGTGCCCAATAATTTTGGTTGGCCCAATCAAGGTATAAATGGGGGGTCAAATAATTTTGACCCCCATTCTTTACAAAATTATCCAAAATACTTGACCCCCCACCCCAGAATTGTTTGACCATTTTCGTCTGGCTACTACCTATTTTTCCAGCAACTTTTTTCGGCCACCTCCGACAGCTCTAGGATTTACCCTCTCGACTCCTCCTTCATTTTTTTGTATCTCTTTGCTCAAATTTTGTAATCTCTTAGTCCTAAAATATTTTATATACCGAAATTAATGCGATTAGGTCGAAATTAATTGATGGGCATGGTAATGCAATTAGTATGGGTCCAAATCCATGGTTGCCTTTGTATGTGCTTAGAATTTAATCATGAGTAATATGTTATTGATGTTTGAATAGTGCTAAACGCTGGAAATTATGTGTGTGGCCACGTGTAATGTGTTTGAATGATGCTATGTTGGAATGTCCTCACATGTCTTTTGAATTTAATAGACCATATTTCTTGAAAATTGATATGTGATTACATATGTATAATTTGATGTTTATACATTCAAATGAGGTTGGTTTTCTTTGGTAACATGCAAACATGGGATTTGATGTGGTTTTATATGATCATCGCATGTGAGGCATTGGGCATTTGTTGAAATCATATGGGCGTATGTCATGTCTTGCTTCGATACTGATTTAAATGTTAAACGTGTCATTGGGATCCATTTTATAGACTTGGAAAATAAAAACTTTTTTATTTTTTAAACTACGAGGGTCTATTACGGCCCTCGGAATGTTACACTATATTTAGTTGTCCCTCATATGAAATTCCTGAAACTTGAAGTTTCTGAGACTCTATCAAATGAGACCTTCTACGATCCATAAATTCTTCTATGACTCGTAGCTAAGTATCGTAGATCCCTGCCTGTAAAAATTCAACATTGGATTACATCTACGACTCATGGAATATTATATAAGTCATACCTGGTCTTGTAGATGCAATTCCAGTAACCAAACTTTATGCACCTTATTTCTACGAGGCTCGTAGTTTTTACGACTGCCTATAAAAGTGCCTTTGTAGACCTCTATATAACCATGTCTGAAATACTTTTTGCTTTTCATTCCTTGACTTTTAAGGCTAACCATGTTTGGTAAATGTGTACGTAGCAGGTACAATGGCTCTAAAGGCAAGGAGAGATAAGATCAAGGTACTGCAGTGGAGACTACGAGATGAGCTTTTTGAGGATTAGGGCACCTCCGAGGCCAGTGGATCACTTTTGGAGCTCGGTGTCCAACATGACCTGGACGTTGAGTGACGATAGAGACAAGTTGCCACCATACATGTCGCGCATCCTCAGACCCAGGCTATCATTGTCCTCCCTCCTTAATCTGAAGAGAAAGGCAACAAAGATAGCATTTCCATTCAGATGACTACTTCAGGAGAGGAGTCTGACTCAGGATCTGGCGACGAGTTGGAGACATAGTCCTCTACAAAACCTCAGGCATCATAATTACCACCAAATTCTCTATCTAGCCGATGGTGGATTGAGGGCATACAGGCCATCTATAGGGAGGGTATATAGAAGAATGAGCGGGGCCGAGTAACTCGTTCCATTTTTGAGGAGCCACGAATTATTACTACGGGATTTGACAGTGTCGGCTGATGTTAACACTCTAATAAAAAAGCAGTCACTGTTAGCAATTAACCTAATCGAAGGTTAGGGAAGAATTTAGGGGAATATGGGGCTTGACTACAAGAATCCACTACTAATCATTTCAAGCATAAATAATTGAAATCTATAAATTGAGGGGTTTTCGCGAATTCAACAACAAAGTAAAATAAACACTAAACTAAGACACGAGGAAACACTCAATTTTGGGGACAACTTGGGAATTGTGTTCACCATGGTTCGTTAACTAAATTAACCTAGGTAAAATAACTACAATTGGAAGTTCGCATGCAACACAGTAACTTAGATTCTTCCACTCTCTTGTGAAGGTGAAGGTCGAATTTCACCATGGCGCTTGGTCAACCACAATGACGTGCCAACTAATCGTTACCCATTGTCCCAGTCAACCTTCCTTTGGTTAGGTTTGGTTGATTAGATGAGAACACATCAATCGAATCCTATTATCTACTTCCCTTTTCCTATTTGTCACCACCTTGGTCGGGCTAGTGATAGTAGGCGGGCTTTGGTGTTGGCCACCACCAAACCACAATCATAATAAAGGGAGATAGATAATACATGCAAAACCCAGTCATAGAAATGCAATAAACCTAGGTTATTTCAAAAGAACTACCTATGATTTCCGCAACCCCAAGTTATGGGTACTTAGTTACTCATGGCTAGGGAAAAACAAGTAAAAATGGAAATAAATGACATAGTTGAGAGTTTTACCAAAAACTATAAAGATTGTAGATACAACAAATTGCAAACCCAAAAGATTGGTTGATCAACAATGAGTACAAAATAAGATTTGCAATCCCCAAAATTGGGTTTTTCAAGAGAAAATAATAAACTAATCTAAAACCCTATAATATTCTTGAGAGAATATCTTAAAAATCTGGAATCTCCTTCTAAAAATTGAACTAAATGTATTTATAGTGTTTACAAATAAACCCTAAAAATAACACAGAGACTGTTGGTAGCTGGTATGCCTAGCAGGTATGACTTGTAGGGTGACTTATGAGTCGTAGTCGGGGTTTGGCATCAGGTTCTTGGCATCTTGGACTGAACTGGTAGGACGCATAGGTATGAGTCATTGCTTGAACTACAACTCATAAGTTTCTCTCATAGTCTTGGCCTTCAATTTTTGGTCCAACATTTTGGCTCTCTGATTCCTGCTACGAGTCCAGCTATACGAGTCGTGGTGAGAACTATGACTTGTAGGATGGCCTCATAAGAGTGACCTCCACTTAGAAGATTTCTGAAATTTTGGTCGCTAATTATAGATACAACACACCCTACAACTCGTACCTTGGACTACGACTCGTAGTGAGCTCATATGTCATATGATTCAGCAAAATTTGCAACTTTTCTTCAAAACTCATGCCAACCTAACTTTTCTGCAAAAACAACTCAAAACACATAAAATCTCTTGTTTTAGGAATCAAATGTGTTGTATTTTGACAGCGCATCAACACCCTCAACTTAGAATTGTTGCTTGTCCTCAAGTGATGACTCAATCTAAGCAGACAATGAGAAATACATAGCAGCTACACTAATGGCATATACAACAAGTCCTTTGATTTAGGTACCCAACTACCATTTGCAACTAGGATTGCGAGATTATTAAGCAAAACTAAAACATAATGAGAAACCTGGCAATCCAACTATGATAAGCTAAGGAGCATCAACCGTCCATAATCGCTGGTATAGTCATATGCTACTCAAGTAGTGAAAATGCCCTCTCTGGAAAGAAGTCCCTCATACTCACTCAAA
Organism: Solanum clarkiae; assembly: GCA_011800125.2. Lineage (NCBI taxonomy): Eukaryota > Viridiplantae > Streptophyta > Magnoliopsida > Solanales > Solanaceae > Solanum > Solanum clarkiae. Next base: position 5,497,729 of record JAABOM020000012.1, read on the forward strand.
AAGCATTTAGAATTCAGGGACTGAGGAAAAATTCTCACTCTCACAATTGAAATTCATGCATGACGACTAACACCATAGGCTTGCCTTTATACGCATCTTCTAGCTTGGTGATAAAGTGAATTTGGATCACTTAGGACTTATGGGCTTGTAATGTAGGTCCAGGGGGCTTTGCTATGGCATTTTAGTCAAGTAGTTACTAAAAGATATCCTTGAACCATGTTTACCAGCACTTTTTGCTTTAATTATCCAACCCTTTTTCAATAAATCCACCCTTATTCTCCTATTTTGAGCTTTTCTCGAGTACCTTTTCCTTCTTTTCCTAGTTCAAGCCTCTCTACTTGAATTTGGTTGGATTTGAAATAGCATGAACTTCATAAAATGCAACTTCAACTTCGACCCTCTCCTCGAGTCAGTCAACTCTAGTCAAATCTTTGACCCTTTGGTCTGCCTGTAGGTCCAAGCCAAAGATGAGTTAGGCTGTCAGAAGTCAAACCCTGTTAGCTAGTCAACCTTTGTTTTCAATGCCTGTCACTTCAATAATTATTTAGAGGAGATCGAACCTACTAAATAATTTTGAAAATTAGAAAGTTACTTATTACTAATTTATAAATTTAAATTATTTATACAAATATTCTTCCAAAGAATAATAAAAATTACTTTATTTAGTTTTAACTTAAAATTGTAAAATAATTTGTTCTGCTACTCCAAAACAATTGTTAATTAATTTGGACATTAAACTGTTTTTTATTCATATTGGCAAAGATGTTTCGTTCAAAAAATGATAAAAGGACAAAAAAGGAAACGAAAGATGAGACCGTAAAAAGCGTCCCTCTAAAAGCAGGGCAGTGAGATAGGAATAGGAAGGTCTTTTTGAACAGCCAATGGAGTTTGATACATCTCCGATTAATCGGTGCTCCAAAGAGCATGAGAAAATCTATCAACAATGGTTTAGTTTAGCCGATTCAGGTATATGATTGATGATCATTTTTGTCGTTTTTACACTTATATATATTATTATGCTCCATTTGATTTCATAAATTTATGCTCAAAACGAATTTGGGTTTTAATCAGATGGAGATGGACGTCTCACCGGTGGCGATGCCATCAAGTTCTTTGCCATGTCCAATTTGCCTCGCCAGGACCTCAAGCAGGTTGGATTATCTCAATAGACTTCGTAAACTTCCCCGAAAGCCCTAATCATTACAGAAACCATTTTGGAATGTCTAAAAAGAGTCTATCATTAGTTGTTGTGTAGACCTTGCCACTCTACTACTTCGTGGAGAAACTGTTTCCTAAAGACTTCACTTAGAGGGATCTCACTGGTTTGTTGTTGTTGGCGCTGAAGTAGTGAATAAATAGGCACTTTAGTCAGTGATATACAACTTTGGAATTACAAATAACACGATAATCGAAGCAAAGGTAACAGCATGTAATAATAAAATCGAAACATGAGGCACTAGGAGCATACTAATAATAATACAGAGAAGGAAAACTAAACGGCACCCAAGTACCTATTAATTTTAGAATTTAGACTATAAAGGATTCAACATTTAGATTGCTCGCTATTGGACAACCCGCACGTGAGTCTCAGCAACTTAGGGTACAAGTGTGAAAGTAGAATGCATAAATACGAATAAAAGAAGGTTTCATGAGATGGTTCGGTCATATCTTGTGTAGAACTCATTGGGAAACGATGAACAAGTGTGATTCTATGATGATGAAGTAGATGTAAAATCATAGAATCAAATTAAAGTTGCGTCAAAAGCCATACCGCTTCTCATAATTGATGTTGATGTAGCCAAGAATACAAACAATGAAGACCATAGGATTTAAATAGACAATTTCTGCTACTGTAGATGGATTTAGTTGTTATTGTCACTCACGTAGTTGACCCCAACTAGTTCGACATTAAAAAGCTGCTGATCGATTGACATTCTAATTACTTGAGGTTGTAGTGCTGAACTTGAGTGATGTGCTTTGTCATTTGAACTTTTCAAACTGGTGTACCTCTTGCACTGTTGACACTGGAGAGTATTTCTGTGAACTTTATCTTTACAACTAATGAGAATGAACCCCATCTGAAAGTCAAAGAGGATGAAAAGACGTGGATTAGCTGGTCTTGTTGAATGGGGAATCCTGTTTGTTGGACTATTTCTAGTCATTTGCAATTCATGTTAACACTTCTCAGTGATTAGTGACCAGAATAAAGGAGTGGACAAAGTGTGTTTATCATGACTAGCACAGTGGTAGAACTAAGTTTGGTTGGTGAAGAAACACTGACAATTTGGATGGCAAAGTTAATCCTCCTCCCTTCTCTTACACCCAAAAATGAACAGATGCTTACGTATACAACAGTATTGATGTGTCAGTATCAACTGACTATCTGCAACAATATTGTATTTTTTATTTTCATACTGTCTTCTATTGTGTGTCAGTTGTGCACCCTATGCTATTATGAGTCAGTTTCCACCTAGTACTGCTGTAGCTATTACTGAATCAGATTGATCCCTTCTTTTTTGCCAGTTCTGTTCTTCTTAACTTGCTAATTTTATTTCAATGTGCTGTTTTTTCTTTTGTTCTTTCCCAAGGTGTGGGCAATTGCAGATTCCAAACGGCAAGGTTTTCTTGGTTTTAGAGAGTTTATTGCTGCAATGCAGGTACAAGTTCATTGCAGACTTGCATATCAACCTGGTTTTTGATTTTAATTCAGAAGACTTTGATCCTTTTTTCTCTCAAACATGTAGTTAGTCTCTTTGGCACAAGCTGGTCACCCGGTAAGCAGTGATCTCTTAAATGCCGAAGGTAACTAGCATGCTTTAACTTATTTTAGTTTTAGTCTGCAATAACAAAGAGAGGAGTCTCTAGAATGTGACTTCTGGCAAACTAGTTGGTCATTGCAGTGCCCTGTATTCACTTTCTTTAGCTGTAAGATTGTTGTCATATACCGTTCTTACAATTAGACCAATTTTAATCATGGCAGTTGACTTTGAGAATCTGCAACCCCCTAGCTTGGAAGGTCTGGATTTACTTCAATCTGTAAGTATGCTAGGTGTAATTTCTGCATTAGTTTTCATTTACTGTGGTTCTATTGACTTGTATTTTCTATACAGAAGAAAAAGCTTAAGCCCAAAAGTGAACCTGAGCAGAATGGTAATGTTACTTAAACACACACGGCATCTTTCTTATATGTCTTTCTTAATCATTCTTGGGGACTTGAGAAGGGAGTTGGATGGATCATCTATGTCTAACTAATTGGATTGGGAAGCAGGCAATCCTTCAGTGCAATCTTCTGTTGCAGCTAATTGGTTTTCATCATCTACATCTGTGAAGAAGGTAACTGTGGTTACTGTTGTACTTTATTTGTAAGCTCACAGACCTGCACTTCTGTTCATCTAGTCGATGCATTTTTCTACAAGCCAGTTGTATGATCTTTTTTTTTTAGTGTCATGCTTTCCAATTTTTGCCTTGTTAAGCTGATATTCTTGCTCCTAAGTGGAATAGCTGCCACTCACTCTGTCCCTCCTGAGTTGTATGACAGATGTCCTGATCGGGACTCCTTAAAATATTAACACACTTATGTAAAAAATTATCTAGTTCACAAGTTACAAATATAAATCATTTGGTTATCTCGAATTGAAATCATATTACATATTTTTCCTTTGAAGTCAATTTGTAAATAAGCATCTTTTTTCCTTATCTATTAATGAGAAAGTTGTTTAATTTTAGGGTAAAGGGCCAAAAATTACCCTTGAACTATCTGGAAAGGTTTAAATATATCCCGCATCCATCTATTTGGCTAAAAATATCCCTTACTCCACCTTTTTGTATCCACTCTTACACTTGAAAACTAACGGACTTTTCATAAATTGATTTTATTATAGTTATTAAAGGCTAAGAGTTAAAGGTGGAGTGAGAGGTATTATAATTAAAGAAAATTAATTTAAGAAAAATCTGTTAGCTTTAAGGGTAAGAGTGGACCAAAAAGGTAGAGTGAGGGGTACTTTTAACCAAGTAGGTGGGTGAGAGGTATATTTAAACCTTTTCAAATAGTCCAAGATTGTTGGCCCTTTTCCATTTATTTTATATTATAAACCATTTATTGAAATTGTTGCGTTGAAATGTACTCTCCCTTAATTCTCCCTATACATCCTATAACATTTCATAGCATGTTTAGTGCTAAATTTTCTGGTTTTGCTCTTAAAATGAGGCTGGATTCTGTTAATCAACCCTCAGGTCTCTTTAAGCTCTGTCACATCGATAATTGATGGACTGAAGAAGTTGTACATTCAGAAACTAAAGCCACTGGAAGTAGCATATCGCTTTAATGATTTCGTTTCCCCATTACTGGTAGGCAATTTATCATCTTGTGCTTATTTTCAAGATATAGGAGAGGAAATTCTTGCTTATATCTTTTCCATTTAACTATAGTTTCTTTAGTACTAACCCATGGAAAAGTAATGTAGAAGCAACTGACTTCTTTCTTCATGTGCTATGTGTTGGCAGACAAATAGTGATTTTGATGCCAAACCAATGGTGATGCTTTTGGGTCAATACTCAACAGGAAAAACTACGTTCATTAAGCATTTACTTAGAACCAGTTATCCCGGTTAGCTAACACTTCTTTTTCCCTGTCCATGTTCTTTTGTTTGTTCACAGCTTCCAGTTGACACTTATGCTCCTTATTTGTCTATAGGTGCTCACATTGGACCAGAGCCTACAACGGACAGATTTGTAGTTGTCATGGTACTTTCACTTATCCTTATTTCCACTAATCACTGTGATTGCTTGTTTTCTGTCCTTGGATTATATTGCTGAACAAAAGAGAAGTTGTTCTTGTTTTCACCTTGAGTTGAATGTCTGTGCCAAAATATTGTGCACTAAATTGACAAAGATGGATTTTGAATTCATTGCTATATTTTTGTGGATATATCTTTTCTCCTTTCCATCATAGCACACATTTCTGAATATATCATATCAAGGAGCTCCTTCAGAATTCTTTGTCAAAAGAAAAAAAAGGAGAGCTCCTTTCAGAATACTCTGCAACAGTTTTGCTAGTTAAACCTGACATTTAGTGTGAAAGGAGAAGGCTATACCCATGCCATGCATGTTTGGTAATAGTTTTCTCAAAAGTGATTGTTATGATTAATTTTTTTTTGTTGGACTGGTGTTCATTTTTTATTGTATTATTCAGAATGGACCTGACGAAAGGAGTATTCCAGGGAACACAGTTGCAGTTCAAGCGAATATGCCATTTAGCGGTTTGACAACTTTTGGAACTGCATTTTTGTCAAAGTTTGAGTGTTCTCAAATGCCACATCCTGTGAGTGCTACTTGATCGTACTCATACATAAAATGATCAGACCTTTCTCATAAACTCACCAGATTCTGAATATCTTTTCCCAATTTTTCCCTCTCCCATGTTAGCTGTTGGAGCACATCACATTTGTCGATACTCCTGGAGTTCTATCAGGCGAAAAACAACGAACACAAAGGAGCTATGATTTTACGGGAGTGACGTCTTGGTTTGCTTCTAAGTGTGATCTCATTCTGCTTTTATTTGATCCTCACAAACTTGATATAAGTGATGAATTCAAACGTGTGATTGCATCTCTTCGAGGCCATGATGATAAGATACGGGTGGTTTTGAACAAGGCTGACCAAGTTGATACACAACAAGTAGGCATAAACTTTTTTTTGGGGTGGGGATCTGTTTATATTTTTCTCCTATTTCGGGACTAAGATACAATTTTGTGTTATTTTTGCTGTCAACTGCAGCTTATGAGGGTTTATGGAGCATTGATGTGGTCACTGGGGAAGGTTCTAAATACCCCTGAAGTTTCACGTGTCTACATAGGGTATGATCTCTATATTCTTACAATTAGTTCAGGCATTCTGCCCAACAAAGAGTATTATTTTGGGAATTCAAATATCTCTGAGTATCTGGATGTCTTCAAGATGTATCAAACCTGCACTTATGTTAGACTATTGCCAGTGGAATGAGTCTTGATTGCACCTTATGAGACTTGACATCTGTTTTGGGTTTGACTTTTTTTTTTTGGTTACGATAATGAAGGGATAGATTAGTGCTAAGGACACTCCACCTCCAATCATTAGGCTTGGTTTTTGAGTCACCGGGGAGTAAAGTGGAAAAGAGCCACTGGTTGTGGTTTTCTCTTTTATTTTTTTTTTTTTTTGGGGGGGGGGGGGGTTTACACTGTCCCAAAAATCTACCTCATGTTTGAGTTACTCACCCACCACACTTTTTTTCCTCTCATGTTTGAGATACTTGTGCACCATGCACCTTTTCCTCTCATGCTCGAGTGTAGGTATAGCATGCATGCTCTAGAAGCTGATAAGTTATGCATGTTCATTTCCTATTTCTGTGTATAGAGCAAAATTTTATTTTCCATCAATCTCGGATGGAGCCAAAGATTGACTATTTTTTGGCCTTGGAGTGTGATGGAATAAAGCAAAATGGCTCTTTAAACTATCTGCGCTTTTTTCATTTGTGAAGTAGCAGTTAGTCAATGCAAC
>JAABOM020000012.1:5510941-5533368 GCA_011800125.2 Solanum clarkiae
TAATTTAAATTTTAGAAAGAAAATAAATTTAAACTCAATATTTAATGTAAAAATTTTATATCTTTGATTTTTACTAAGTACAAATATTTAATTTTCTTTGAATTTCTATTTGATTTTTTAAAACCCCTCTCCCCTCATATTAATTTTAAAAATAGCTATTTCAATTCGATCCGCACTTATTTCCCATCCTACATAGTTCTAAACTCGCCCCGTTGCTATCCCTGAATACCATTCCAAATTATATTTTGTTAAAAGGGGTTTTCTGGAGAATTCATAAATTTTCTTTCTCCACAAGCCATTCCAATTTTTTACATTTCTTCTCTGGACACCTCCACTTGTCCATTACCCTAAAGCTCAAGCAAAACTGTGAATTCGGAGATGTTGATTAGTAGAATTTCATCTCGTTTCCCTAAAGCCTCCGTAACTCAGTGCCGGAGCTCCGTGTTCCTATATTCTCGACAACATCTACAGCAACAGCACGTTCCCATTCTTGTATCTCAGTTCCACTCCCTTCCTCAATTCGAACAAAAGGTTTTAACTTCTTCATTTTTCGTCGATTTTCTTAATGTGTAGGGTTTTGCTAGGGTTTAAGGATTTAGCTGTATCATACGCTTATATTTGGATCGTAATAGAGGAATGATATTTAGCTGATGATTTCCTTTGATGATGTTGTCAAGTTTTGCTTAGTAGTAGTAATTGTTCTTGTCGCAATTTTTATAATTCCATGTTCTGTTTCAATGATAGGAGGTATTAGAGCAGCAAGCTAATAAGCTAGTAGGGATAGATTGATGTCTGGCATTTGGATTTAGTAGGGTAGTCGAATTAGTTGGGTCTTTATATCCTGTGGTGTCATTATTTGATTTATATTTGTTAAATTTATCGTATTTACATTCTATCGTTACTTTTGTTATTAGTCATTTTTCCTTGTTTTTCTTTCTTTTTTCTTTTTTCTTTATCTAGTTTATTATGCTTTGGGTTTTTGAGATGAGTGTTTCACGGAGAGAGCCTCTCTACCTCTATGAGGTAGTGGTAAGGTTTGCATACATTTTATCCTCTCCAGACCCTACTTGTGGGATTACACCGGGTATGTTGTTGTTGTTGTTGTTTAGTTGTGTTCTCAACCTATATATAACTATGTATTGGTTATTGACCACTATTTTTATTGAGCACTATTTTTATACATAGTAAAAAATGACATTAACAATACCAGTGATATTACTATTTTAATACACACTATTCATTTAATACAACTACTCAAATGGTCTATAAAAAATAATGTCAGCTTAACTTATCCCAACATTGTTATACATTCTATTCGGTGTTATTCTTATTCTCCCTAACAAATAACCCCTTAAATAATACATATATTAGCTTTGGTATTATTTAGTCCCTTGTTTGGTGGTGTTTTGACTTTTGTATAACTAACACATATGATAGTTAGTTCCACATTCCATCCAATGCTATTCTTATACCTAGTGAACAATGGTATTGACAATTCAGGATACTATTCAATACTACTTCTATTCTAATAAGCCCCATTCATTTAATAAAACAAAAAATAATGTTAGCATCTCTCATCCCAGCATAGCTGATCTCAACATTACCAATGCACTCTATTCAATATTATTTTTATAACCTCTACCAAACAACCCCTTAAGTACCTCCATCCTCCCTCTAGAAAAGATATTGGGTTACTCTGCCAACCAATGCTTAGGTAAATGGGAAGAACTTTTTTTTGCAAGGTTCGGGCTTGAACTCTTATCTGAATCATTGGAAGTATTAGAACCCTTTTATAGTGTTTATGCAAAAATATAACCCAAAATGGTTTGTAAGTGGATAGATGTAATGGTTTGTAAGAAGATAGATGTAACATTTTACCTTCAGCTATAAATTGTTTTTAAGAACAATATTTTGTCAGTATAGCGTGTGAATATTCCAGTTGGAGGAAAAGAATTTCCGGTTGTTTGCTGGGTGCTTGATTTTGAAGTAAGCACAGCCTAGTGTGGTTGTGGAACACAAAAGTGATGATGTGTTTCTGTTGAAGGATTTAAAGAGGATGGAACAGGTATAGTTTAGAAGTAACAGAAGGTGATATTCACCTCCTAAATTTGGCATTAGTGACAACAGGAATATAGGCAAAAATATAGTTTGCAAGGGCTATACAACAACAATATAACCTATGTAATCTCACTTGAAATTGCTAGACTGATCTTAATTTTTTTATGAACTTTTGGATGAATGATCTCTGGAAGGGTTTTACTGAGTTGAAATATCCCTCCTCTCTTTGGTTCCTAATTCAGACCAAGTAGCTGAGACTGTTTGACAGTATAAACCATACCGCTTGTTTCCTATATTTTGAGTTCTACCATAACAATGAAACTTTCATAAAAGCATCATGTTCAGTCAATGGTTCCATTCCTCCCCATCAGGAAAGCTACTGAGAATAAAAAGAGCAGATGATCCTCTTTTTTCATCTTAAAGTAATAGGAAGAAGATAGAGAGAAGTACTAGAGTGCAAGCATAGTACAAGAATGTCAACACTTAAATTACATAACATCCTATGAAGTTCAGGTAAAGTGGCGTAGATGAAGATCAGCGCTAAGGAGTTCCATTGTTGAATTGATCTCAATTTTTGGATTTTGTATTGTGTCCAGAGAAATAACACAGATAAGATTATCGCCAAAAACAAGGGACAAGTATTGGCTGCTGAGGATGTAGAACCAAAGGTTGGGAGTTGACACTATTAGTTTCTTAGACAAAATGACTGAAACATAATCAATCTGTAAGCCATTCTACCCCAAAAAATGCTGAGCAACATTTGATTGGGCCCGAATAACTAGAGAACCAAATTGTTACCTTCTCCATTAAAAAAAAATAAAAAAAATATAAAAAAATAAATAAATTAGAGAACCAAGATGTATTTCAGAAGCTTCAGTAGTTGAAAAATTAAAAACCACCATAGAACTGAAACTAATTTGAAGAGGGAAGGAACCAGATGCGGATCTAATAACTCAATATTAACCCCAGTTTGGAGCAAGAGCAAAAACCAATTCCCATTACTGTGATTAAACTAGAGAAGATCTTTAAACAAACTTGATTATTAAACCTTGAGATTATAAGAATGAAATGCTAAATAGAAAGAGCACCGAAACATTGATACCCAATCAGACTATGTAAACCCAAGTAATCCTACAAAGTGCAACAGTGAACTGGGGCTAATGAACTTTGACCCGAAAATGAACTGATAACCGTCACTGACACACTAACAGTGACCTTTCACTGAATGAGAAAAGCTGAAATGAATTGTGGTCTTCCGATTGCACTCCATCCCAGCAAAATATTGTGAAAGATCGTGATGTTCAAAACAAACTCAACAATCAGTTGAAACCTTTACTGAAACTTTTGAGAATCTAAGGTGCCAGGGAATTTAAAAGATGTTGGAGTGCCTTAATTGGCTGCTAGCTTACTTTCTTAAACTATAAGCCATCTTTTTCTGCATTTTGAGATTGTTTGCAATATTTGGAGCTTGTTCCTGGGATGCTTGGCATGGAATGGGTTATATTGACTGCAGTCACAGCATGTTTATCAGTTGGATTGGCTCTGTTATGTTTCAAAAGGACATCATGACCACATAATTGGAAAAATAGTTGCCTGGCTAAGTTGTTCTTTTGCTGTAATCAAGATTTTGTTCAGTGCCTAGATAACTTTATAGATCGTTTAAATTGCTGAAGCTGTAAACTCAATGTTCTCTTGGGAAATTGTGCATAATTTACTCTACTTGTTAAAAGAAGAAAAGTTCATTCCATATGCACCTAATTTTTGCTGGTTCTGCTAATGGTGAATCAGGTTACTCTATTCCATGGATCTTCTTTGCAACGATTTGGAATTTCATCCTCTGCATCCCCACAACATAATGAAAAAGAGACCTCTCATTCTGAAAGTAAACCAGGCAGCACAGAAGAGAATGGAGAAGTGAGTGGAAATTGTGAAGCTTCAGTTTCTGCTGCTTCTCAGGGTCAAGATGAGAACGATAAATCAGGTTCTGATTTGTCATCCAATGATAACAAAAATGAAAACGTCAAACAAAGGAGAAGACGTATTAGACAAGCTGTATCATCTGATTCTGATTCTGAGTCTGATTTAGATACCGACGACCTATCTAGGGATGACTTGGTGAAACTAGTGGCTGAGAAGGAAGAACTCCTAAAGATAAAAGATGATGAGTTTCAGAAAATGAAGGAAAAAGTTCTTAGATCTTATGCAGAGATGGAAAATGTCATGAACAGAACCAAACGAGAAGCAGAAAATTCCAAAAAGTTTGCCATTCAAGTTAGTTTTTCTAGGCTCATGCTTTGTCAGAGAATCCTGCATTTACTTGTTAGCATATTGTGTTATGCTTGTGATTTTCTCTTATCTTTTGCATAAATGCTGTTGCAGAATTTTGTGAAAGCGCTTCTAGATGTTGCTGATAATATGGGTCGGGCTTCTTCTGTTGTAAAAGAGAGCTTCTCCAAAATTGATGAATCAAAGGATACTGTTGGTGCTGTACCACTTCTGAAGACACTTCTGGAAGGTGTTGAAATGACTGATAAACAGCTTAACGAGGTACGCGTTGCACCTAAATATAGTCCATGGTTTATGTCTCTTTAACTGCTTGGTAGTCTGCAAATCCACTTATGAAACACTTGACTTTTGTTTTACAAACATAAAACAACTTTAGGTCTTTTAGGGTGAATTCCAGATAGTAGTTCCAAAAATTAGCCTTGAAGGCTGTGTAGAACCCTGTAGATTTTGGCAAAAGAACCCATTGCCGCTTATTCACTTCTGCTAAATGCCCCAACATGCTTCTGAAATGAAGAAGCAGCGAAGAAGGTTTGCAGCTCATTCACCTTAGTGCTCTCCATAGCTACCGTGACACCAACTTCAGCTGGCCGAATGATTCGGTCATGCAAGGTGTACCCAGTAGAAGCTCCAAATATTTTTCTTTGATGTTGGAAAATCCTAGTAGAATGCTTGCAGTTGCTCCATTTGGAAAGTAACGTTCAACAATTTCAGGGGCTTAAATTTGTAGTCCTTCCCATTTCCTTCTGGTCTATGTTATTGTTGCTTCTTCAGACTTCAATGTACCTTTGCGAGGGGGTCTCCATTGTATGCTTCTCACCTGCTGCTTTAGGCTTACAAACTCATTACTTTTCAGGTATTCAAAAAATTTGGTGTGGGAAAATATGATCCTACAAATGAAGAATTCGATCCAAATAAGCATAATGCTATATTTCAAGTACCAGATCCTAAAAAGGCTCCTGGTATGGTCGCTGTCTGCCTCAAGGTATTTGTTAGGCATTTCTTCTCTGGCATTCTGTGTATTTTATTTGCTATTTCAATCTTCATGCACTTTTATCGTTATTGATTATTGCAAATCTAGAATGTACTTTAGGTGTCCCTTTTCATTGAAATCGGATGACTAACAGACATGACTTCCCTTGTTGTTGCAGTCAGGGTACACCTTGCATGACCGAATCATTCGGCCAGCTGAAGTTGGTGTGACGGTAGCTATGGAGAGGAGTACTCAGGCAGATTGAGGAACTGAAAGCTTAAAAAGGTGGCTCATGAGCCTAGATTTTGGAGCTCGAAAATTCCTAACTAGTTGGAACCAGAAGAAAAATATTTGCTCATCGTTCGTAAAAGAATTTAGTTCCAGATTTTCCAATAGAGCTGTCCGTCACAGAGAGAGATTTTTCTAGTATTTAGATTTTTTTGTTTCAGGTGTTGAATGTCTGTTAACAATGACATTTTTATTTAGTCTTGTGACCAAGGAGCATCACGTTGATTCATCTTCCATTTGTTGGGTATTTATACATTATTAGTTTGATTTATTGATTTTTTATTTTTAAGTATACTAAACTACTGAGAAACTAATAAAATAACTTTTATCGATTTTTGGTTTATCAATTTTAAATTATTAACTGTCCAATTTTTTATTTATTCGATAAAAATGATAATTAGAATTTGCATTAATAAAAAAAGCAAATTGAGTTACGAATTTACAAAAATTATAATTAGTTAATTACAAATTAAAATATTAAAGTATATACTTAAAATATTAAAGTGGATAAGTAAATTGTAAAGATTAAAATATGTAAACTATTGTTATAATGTCTTATTATTATTAAATTATTAATAATTAATATCTACAAAGGAGTAAAATAGTACATTATTACAATTCTATTGCATAATCGATTTACGTTGTAGTCCAATAGTTACAATCGATGTCGAATCGATAATTCAATAATCTTTTTTTTAAAATCCATTAAAAATTCGATAACTTTATAATTCGACAACAATAAATCAATACCTCAATTTGATTTATGCACGTGCAAAATTAACCAACTCGAATGGACTATGAAAAGGACGCTGACTGCTACAGCTACTTAAATAGGAAAAAAAAATGAAGGAAACATAACTCGAATGCAAGCTAGCAAGTCCTCAAAAGAAGCCACAAGGGTTATATTTACAACCATTTATACTTTAGAACCTATGTTGGACACACAAACTAGAGGTTATATTTACAATCATTTATACTTCAGAATCTAAGTTGGGCACAGAAACTAGAAGTTATATTTACAATCATTTATACTTCAGAATCTAAGTTGGGCACAAAAACTAGAAGTTATATTATCATTTAGACCTAAATAACACTAGGATCTATGCTAATATCAACCAATCTTTTCCATTCCTTCAGGTGCTCAATCACAGCCTTCCAAGTACAAATCATAGCTACGCTCGCTTTCTGTGTAAACGGACATATCTGTCCTCAGTTCCTGCAGTACATGAAAAAAAAAACTTCATTAAATGAGAGTATGTCGACTTTAGCCATGTCCATACATAGATACTTCAGGCTGTCCATGTGATTGTATGATGATTGAAAGTGATAAAAGTTGGACGGGTACTTAAACCACATGGGAGTTATAAGGACAAGTATACAACAGAGAAGTTGAAATCGCTTGAGAGAGTATTTCACCAGAAGATCAGAACTTCTTACCATACTCATATAGGAACTTGAAATCGCTTGGAAAAATTAGCTATAGAACAGAACAATGTCGACAAATAAATCATTTAGGCAATAGTTAATATTGGACTAATTAGTAGTGTATGATAAGTCTGAGATTAAGAGAACTATAAATTCGTCCTGAGGCAAATTATTTACTGCTGGGATGAAATGAACCTGACTAACATGAAATGGATACGGAGAAATTATATAATCAACTCTAGTTGATTTAGGATTTAGATTTCAATTTAATTTGATTGTTGAGAACTTCTAGTTTTTACACAATAACAAGGTGGCATGATAAAATGGAGAAACCATGAGTAGAGGAGACTTTATTGGAATTTCACCACATTTCAAGTAAGAGATTTCTTGTCGTTCAAGCGAATCAAAGTTTGATCAAGGGTAAGGAGAAAATTGACCAAAGAGAGCAGACATAAACTTGTAGAGAAGAAAATATAAAACAACAATAGTGACAACAGAAATGCAACTGTTATCTGAAAAAAAAATACAGCTCAAAATATTACCTCAAGATCTTCATCAAAGATATCATCAATGCTTTGTTTCGTAAAGATATTATCATTCGGCGTTGAACTTGTGATAGCGTGATTCAGCTTCCTTGATTTTGCTTCATTGTAAGGAGCTTCCTTTTTCTTTTCTTCCAAGTTAACAATCTGCATATTCGATAGGTCAATAACAACATACCCAACGTAATCCCACAAAGTGGGGTCTGGAGAGGTAGAGTGAGTGTACGCAGACCATATCCCTTTCCTCAAAGGTAGAGAGGTGGTTTCTGATAGACCATCGACTCAATAAAAAACAACAGATGGTAGTGGAAGTACAAAAACCAACAGATATATAATAACAAAAATAAATAGATAGTAAAAGAACATTATCACAACAAAATAATACGATAGTCAAAGTACAAAAATCAATAGATAGTAATAGAAATCAAAGGACAAGTAAACACCAGATAGTATGCCTACTAGTATGGACGACCAATGCACTCTTACCTATTAAACTTCTATCCTAATATGCGTTCTCCACAACCTCTCACCTAAGTAACAGATTGTATATATCCCGACAAAAATATGCAGTAGCCATGCTTACAAGAGAAAAGAACTGTCAAAACAAGCTAAAACTGTATTTACAAAGATTCAAATATCTCCAAAATAGATAGTGTCTAATGAGTATTTCTTCTTTACACCATCAATGAAATTCAAAATTGATTTCATTCTTAAACTTCTCAATTGAGCTATTACTGTCTTTAAAGCATCTCAGATTTCTTTCTCCGGATAGTCCATCAAAAACAGGCTGGTATCATCTTCCATCTGCTTTTCTACCTAGGCAAACCTCCTCCCCTATTTCAACATTCTACTAAACTCAGTGAGTGATTTGGCATTACCCATGAGATCCCTCTCATACATAGATGCCTCAAATTGTGGAATCAACTTACAGTGTAGGAATATAGGACAATTAGTCTCAGGTTCCTAGCCACAAAGATGGCATTTGGAACACAACTTAATACCTCTCTTTGTTAGATTTTCTTCCGTTAGACAAGCCCTTTTAACCACCAACCAAACAAAACAAGCCACTTTCTATGGGACTCCACCTTTCCAGATATTCTGACATGACCATATCTCTAATCGTATTGGGAGCTCTTATCAGCAAAACATAAGAATCTTCGACGGTGTAGATCCCTTTAGCATTTCTCGTCCACCACAACCTATCTTCAATTGACTCCAAACCTTGAACTGTTCAAGCACCATACGGAACCTACACTCTTTCAATTTCTCAATCATTTAAATATCTTCTGAGTGTTAAGATTCCAGACCTCTCCAATTTTACTTCTTTATTGTTGAAGTTATAGATATCCAGATATAGAACTGTCAGAACACCAAAACCCAACCAATTATCCTCCCAAAAAAGTATCTTCATACCACTTCTTACCTTTAAACCGTTTCCATTATAAGATCTTAACCACAAATTTCTCATATTTTCCCATACCCTACTCCATATGGAGCAAGTACTTTCTTTGCTGTCCATGCGCCTTCCTCCCCATACGTCGATCTGATCACGTCTTCAAAGTGAATTTGCTTCTGTAATTAACCTCCAAAGTCTTTTCATAAGCAAACTTCGATTACGTCTTCTCATGTTTGTTATGCCAAACCTCCATCCTTCTTACACAGTACAAGGGTTACCCATCTAACTGGATTGGAACCTCTTCCTTATTGCCTGCCATGGCAACTTCCTTCTCAAGGAATCCCATTCTCTTTTCTACCATAGTTGGGATGGAAATAGAGACACCAGGCAGGTAGGAAAGGAATCAAGTGCACTGTCTATCAAGGTTAATGCGTCCTCGGATATAAGAAAAACTCCTCCATCTTGTGAGTTTTTAAGTTTTTACTCACATTTCGAAATCCCATTCCAAATTTCCTGGATTTGTGTTTTGCTCCCAGAGGCACTCCCAGGTTTGAAGTTGGTAATGTTGGAAAAATCAGGCAGGCCCTTGATAGCATCACACGGCACAAAGAGGATGGAAGAGGGAGATAAACATTAAGCTCACTTCATATCATTCTTAAGAACTCCATTCTTACATAATATCATTAAAAGGGGCTTATATAGGTGTTAATAGTGTCTTCTAGAATCACACTTATTGTACTTGCGCACACTTGAATCTAGACACATAAACATTTTACTACTTTCAACATTCTTCCTTAAATAGACGTCCTTTCACATTTTTCAATCTTTCTTTTACAATTTCAGTATCCTTTTCAACATCCTCTTCATGTACGCCTTCACGACGATAAGTAATTCATGTTCCATATCCTTCAAACCTTTGGCCATTGCAAACACAATCTCACAGAAGACATCTCGCGTCTTCTTTCTTATCTTGTGAAGTCTTTCAAGAGTCACACCTTCTCGATGGTAGCTCTTTGTTCACACATGGAGGAACCACTCCTCTTCACAAATAGTCGGCCTCTCTATCGATTCTCAAACCTGAAAACATACCTTCAATGGGTATTCCCAAACTTTTACCTTAACACCTTCCAGGATTGAACCAACGCTTTGATACCATTTGTTAGAAAATTTAGGTGGGCCCTTGATAATGTAGAGCTGTCAAAACGAGCTAGCCGAGCCCAAGCCTCGTGGGTCAAGGAATTTAAAGCGCTAGGATGGATCGACCCTTCATTTGAAAGGGCCTTAAAATGGTCAACCCAACCCAACACTAGTAGGGCTATGGGTTGGGGCGGGCTAGCCCTTCCTTTTTTATAAATTTTTCTATTTTCAATCTAAATTAAAATTTAAGATTTAGTCAATATATTAAAGTTTTAACATGTCTAATAAAATTATATGAAAAAACATAATAATTACAATCACAATATACATTATACATATGATTGGTGGTGTTTTCAATTACAATCTCAAATTTGAAAAATATAACATCAAGAAATAAGAAAATTTTCAAATAAAATATAACAAATAATGGTCATAAATTTGAGTACTACAACAAAAGAAAAATAATAATCTTTTTTGACAAATAAATAAGTAAAGAAAATTTGAAAAAATAAACTTGTAAACTAAAAAACAATTACACCTTACAACTTTAGTTATTTTAATTCAAATTAAATAATATTTCTGATCCATGGGCCGACCTTAGCCCAGCCTCGGTCAAGCCTTAAGGGTCAAGGGCTTAGTTGGGTCGGGCTTATAAGCCCCAGTTCTAAATGGGCTTGAAAATCACATTCCTCTCCAATAACGGGTAGGGTTAGGCCGACCCTATGGACTAAGCCCATGTTGACGGGTCAAAAGGCACAAAGAGAATGGAAGAGGGAGATAAACATTACACTTCATGTCATTCTTAAGAACTCCACTCTTACACCTATTGAGTACTTTCATACACACTTGAAAAGCTAACCGCATTGATACCAAAAAAGTCATCTGGATAATACAAAAGACATGTGAATCTAGCCACGTACACATTTAAGTTCACTACTTTCAACAGGTAATACTTTGTCCCCATATTAAGAGCTAATCTTTTCATCTAAAAATCACATGGGCTAAAAACAAGAGATTTTTACGCCAATTGATATGTAAATCAAATACAATCAAAAAAAAAAAAATACCCTCTGAAGTCCTACAAGTGAGGTCTACGGAGGGATAGAATGTACACAAACCCTATCGCTACCTCATAGAGGTAAAGAGGTTGTTTTCGAGAGACCCTTGGCTCAAGTGCAACAAATCTAGGTACAGAAAGGAAAGAGACAATGACAACAAAAATAATGTGATAGTTAAAATAATAAAACAAGAACGACAATATACTAGTATAACTACAGTAACAAACACCAATCACCCTAAGCAAGACAACACTACACTACCTACTAACTGCCTACCCAAATATATGTCCTCCACAGTCCACACCCTCCTATCTAGGTTATGTCCTCGCTACCCTAAAGTTGGATCATATCTTGTATTTATCACTTCTCCCCAATACTTCTTCGGCCCGCCTCTACTTCTTCTCGTGCACTGTATGACCCACCTCTCGCACCTCCTCAATAATGCATCCGCTCATCATCTCTTCACATGTTCAAACTATCTCTGTCTCACTTCCGTCACCATGAGTGTCACTCCCACCTTATTTTGAATATCCTCATTTCTAACCTTATCGCTCCTATGATAACCGCACATACACTTCACCAAACTCATCTCTGCAAAATGTATCTTTTGGACATGAGAGCTTTTGATTGGCCAACACTCCACCTCATACAACAAAGCTAATCTAACGATCACTCAATAAAACTTAGCTTTAAGTTTTGGTGGTACCTTTTTATTATACAAGACTCTAGAGGTGAGCCTCTACTTAATACACATTGTACCAATACGATGTGGGATATCATCGTCTATATCTCCACTCCTTTGGAATATAAACCCAAGATCCTTGAACATGTCACTCTTAGGGATACTTCGTGTGTGAGGCCTCACTTCCACGCCTATCTCATGCACCTTAAAATATAGTTAGAATCACTCTTATCATTCTGATTGATCCAACTCAGCTTCACATAAAATGAGAGTCACCTGCATACAATAGATTTTTTCATCTCCAGGTAAGTATCATTCCTATTTGTTAGGTTGAAACCCTTAATCAAGCTAATCTTTTTGCCTACTTGCAACATGTTAGTTTACATTTCTATCATCCAAATAAAAATAAAATGAAGGGTAGGGATTACCTTGTCTCAGTCCCATATGAGAAGGAAATAAACTTTCGAGTGATCCATTTACAAACATTGAAAATCTTACATTAGTTATACAGAACTTCACTTGGTTCATCCATTTCCACCCAGAGCCCATGTTCTCCAGCATCTTCAATAGAAATCCCCAACATGATCACATGCTTTTTCCACATTAGCTTATATACAAGATCTTAGGTTTCCTTTCTTTGATTCGGAGTCTACAAGCAATTTAACAAAAAATTAAAAAGAAGGGCAAATCCAACCAGGGGAAGGGGCAAATATATCCTTGAACTACCCAACATAGATCAAATATACCCTCCATTACATTTGTGGCTCAAAATGCTCTTGTTGTCACACTTTTGAATCGAAATACCCTTAACTAGACAAATAGCTCAAAATTACCCTTACTTCTAATGGTTGCTCTAAAACAAGGGATGGGCTCCTAAACTATTTTGAATGGTGCAATTTACCCAAGTCGAGACATGCTCTTAATTGTAAGGACTTGGGCAAAAACTTATATTGGAGATTGAAAGACTACTTTGACTGTTTTAATAATAGTTGTATACAATTCCAATTGTATGTAATATAAGGATTAAGTTCAACCATTAATTTTATTCAGCGAAATTATAGTGTTTTCTTTCAAAACTATTATCTTGGATCTAGACAGAGATTTGTGATGACTTAGGTTTACATTTACAATAAGTAATATAGTGAACCAATGTACAATTGAATTTGATTAGTTTTTTATTTTAATGAATTGACTTGCATCAAGAAGATGCTGAAAACAAAAAAATTAGGTAAAGCTCCTTGATACAAAACCTATTCGATAGTGCATTTACCCATTTCCCTAAATGAGCAAAATATCTGGCTGTTAAGCCAAAGACAGCAAGCTAATGAAATCTACAAGAGGAATAAAGACAGCAAGCTAATGAAATCTACAAGAGGAATAACATTATTTACAGGGGTTAAATTGCTCCAACTAAAAAGAAACACCAAACAGTTAAAACATCAGAGAAGAGTTAGAAATTGACACCTCATCAGAACATCTAAAATTTCTTTGTATCCAGATACTCCAAAATATGCATGCTGGTATCATCTGCCAGATCCTCCTTATGATTCTGTCAACTACCCAAAGATAACAGCTTTCAATAGTTTCCTAACATTCTGTAGCACTGTCCAACTAATCCCAAAAATTGATAAGAACATGTTCCATAGATTTGAAGTAATTGAGGTATGCAAAAATAAGTGGTTGATTGTTTCAAAGCTATGTTGGCACATGAGCACCTATTTGCTAGTTGAAACTTTCTTCTGCAAAGGTTGTCCTGAGTCAGGATTGCGTCTTTGATGGTTGTCCATGTAAAGCACATGATTTTATTGGGGAGTTTAGTTCTCCAAATCAGCTTCCAAGGCCAGCATTCAGTCATTTCATTTTGCACGCACAAATTTACAGTAACCTGCCTTGATCAAGTATCCCTTACTTGAATTACCACATCTTAGCCTTTCACTGGCTTGGGGTTGACTGTGCAACTTCTAAAATTTTGTAAAGACCAAACTAGTGTTGTGAATGGCGATCGCCTTGTCAACAATCGCGAGAGGCGAGGCGAGGCAAGAGACCCTTCATTGCCTTTTAGCTTTGTGGTGAGGCGATCTTCAAAAGGCGACGCCATAGCGACAATGGCGACAAAGGCGAGAGGCAAGAAAGACGTTGCCTTTTGTATTTTCTTTAAAAGAGCGACTAATTTAGGGTGTTTTAAAAGTTAAAAGGTAATTTTAGGGTTTTCTTTTCAAATTTGCACAGTTGCACTCTTAGACTTAGACTGCGGCTCCAACCAAATGACCCGACTAGACTTCTCCATCGACTGGCCAAACTTTTTTGGAGACTCCAAAGTCCAACAAATACACATTTCTTCTTTTCTTCTTCAAATTTCATCACCTTGTGTTTCTTTTTATCCTTCCTCTTCAGACTTTCGAGTTACTTCTACCTCTATTTTTTCCTCACTATTGACTTTTGGTTTTGTTTTTTCCTCATTCAAGTTCTAGACTTTTGGTATCTCTTATCCATTTTCAATTTTATAATTGAAATATTTGCTAATAATTTATTGAGATTTTGATTATTCATATATGCAATTAAAGATTTTAATTTTTTGGTATTAACTGATGCTATTTCAAGAAGGCGAGCGCCTCGCCGCTTGCATCGCCTTGTGCCGAGGTAGACCCTGGTCACCTTTCGCCGTCCAAAACACTGGATCATACATCTCTTTTAGTTCCAAATCTTGCAAAGTCCAACTAGGGAGGAGGTTCCATGAAGTTCTAGCTCTATTTTGTGCTACTATGGACTCAGGATTCACAACTAGCCAATAGAGGTTGGGTGAGAGATCTTCAGAGGTTGGTTGTGAAGCCATTTATCATTTCAGACTATGTTGCTCGGACTCTTCAGAAATGTCGACAGTTGAGTGCCGGATCCTTGAAAATGGATCCGCCAAAAATAGTGTATTTTTGAAGGATCCGACATGGGTGCGGCAACATTTTTGGAGAGTCCGAGCAACTTAGATTCTGGAAACTCTCTACATTTCCATTCCAACTGAAAAAGAGACATCAAGGAAGAAATAATCCCTGAGCTTGCTTATGTGTTTCCAGAGCCCAACACCATGGGGAGCTCTGCTTGTGTTGATGCTCCAGTGATTATGTTTCCCAAACTTGGCTGTCATCACCCTTTTCCAGAGACACAGCAGTTTCTGACCATATCCCCACCACCATTTCAAAAGCAGGTTGTTATTGTGTTTGGATAAGTCTTTTGATTCCCAAACCCCCTAGGTTTTTCGGTTGGATAACCTTTGATCAGTCCAACAAATGAAATTTATAACCTTCATTGTGGCCTTTCCCTAGGAATGTTCTCCTTCATCAAGTTGCTCCAGGACCTTAAATGGCATAGGAAAGAAGGAGATGTAGGTAGTTATACTGTTAAGAACACTGTCGATTACAACCAACCTACCACCCATAAAACGATATTGCACTTGCCAGATAGCTAATTTCTTCTCCACTTTTTCTATCAGCTCCATTCCATACTTCAGCAGCCTCATATTTTGCTCCCAGAGGTAAACCTAAATAGATGGAAAGGAAAGAGCCTACACCATAACCCATAATTTCAGCCAATTCATCCACATTATCTACCTCATTAACAGGGAAGATAACACTTTTGATCCAAGAAAATGTTCCTTCTCCCGGCTTCCCTTTTCTCTATATTGTTCAAAAATAGGGAAAGCAAAAGGTCACTACTTTTTTCTTCCTTCCCCTTCTCCTTCCTAGTTCCAAGAGAAATCCTAGAATTAGAATTAGCATCTATAATAAGACCAAAGCTCTGCAGATAGGGATAGGAACGGCACAGGGTGGGTGTGGGGCGGCTTTAAGCTTAATTATTCTGTCAAACATTTCTTTTAGAAGAATTATCACTTTAGAAAAACTGAATTGAAGCAGTTCCTATTATTATCTGCAGAGATTTGGAATGGCTATGTCCAACATGTATAATATAGAAAAATTAAAGCTAGTTGCAGGTTCAAAGGATAGCATATCATGTATCATATATATTACATTATGCATACACATAAACAATTTAATAATAGCTGACTTATCATTTATTCTGTCAAACATTTCTTAGTTCTAATAAGCTATGCTCTTAGATTATTTCTCTTCAAATCAAAATAAGTAGCTATTTAAATTAAGGAGCTTTGCAGTTGAAATGTTGAATAAACAATTAAAGCTTATCTTCAAAGCATTCAATTCCGACCAAACATTTTTGGTACATAACTAACCAGTTTCTAATTCTTACAGATGGTATGACATTATTTGGAAAAGTATGTTTGACAAAAAAGAAGCTTAAATCAAATATGTATTGGATAATTGTAGTTTTTATTTTTGAACTGTTTGTTTAGGAATATTTGAAAGTCTCAAGCCTTCAAGCTCCAATAATTAATTAAATTATATGATCATAAATTTCTAAGCAAAAATAAATATTAGAGAAGGGGAAAAATTAAATAAGTATTATTTACTAGTAATTTACTTTCTAAAGATGGATTTTTATTTTTATTTTAAGTAAAAGCCTACCTCAAACTGAAAAAAGAAAGCAATGGAGATAGCATTGATGACCTCTCAAGTTGGCAAATGATTTACCATAAACCTTTTCTTGCTATGCGGGTCCAGTTGAAAACATGAAAGTTTGTTATTTTGGGTGTAAAAGGGGTGGGGTTGAACTCTTTGCGGATTAAGGTCAAAACTCGAACACACCCCGCCCACTGTCATCTCTATTTGCAAACTTCTTGATGAAACCCCACCAAAACAAAAGCAATAAATATGGTTTTAAATTATTCTCCACATCCTAGCGAAATCATGAAACCCATCTTTTCGACACAAAAGACGGAGTAGGGATCCAACAAAGTTATAAAAACTAGTAGGAAAGATCTAAAAGAGATGGATTTTCATTATATATACCCAATGTGCGATTGCATTTCCAACAACAATAACATGGCCAGTGAAATCCCACAAGTGGGCTTTGGGAAGGGTAAAATGTATAAAGACCTTACCACTATCTCATGGAGATAAAAGAGGTTGTTTCCGAAAGACTCTCGGTTCAAATGTATCAGCCCCGAGTAAGAGAAGAAAAATTTTGTAAATACAGCATAGTGGCTAAAAAAATGAAGAGCAATGTGAACTCTACAAGACAAAAAAAAAACCAGTAGTAAAATAATTTGATAATCAAAAAGCAACAACACCACAACCATAGTGGCACGACTTGTCCTATGACAAACCATAACGCATCACAAGGCAAGACAACATTCTACCCCCACTAACCTTCTACCCTAATACACAATTTACACTCCTTTCTATCTAAGATCATGTCCTCAGTGATATGAAGTTGTGCTATATCCTGTCTAATCACCTCTCCCCAATTCTTTTTTGGTCTACCCCTCCGTGTAACCTCTAAATTCTTCGCACTTCCTAACTGGGCTGTCGACACATCCTCTGCACATCTTTCTGCCGGAGAAGCCACTTCCACCTTCTCCCGGATAACCTTATTCCTAATCTTGTCACTCGTATGTCCACATCCATCTCAACATCCCCATCTTTGTAACATGCATCTTCTGAACATGTGAGTGTTTGACTGGCTAGCACTCCACACATAAAACAAAGACAATCTAACCATCATTCTATAGAACTTACTTTAAGTTTAGGTGGTACTTTTTAATCACACAATATCCCAAAGGCAAGTCTTCATTTCATCCATATTGCCCCAAAGCAAGTATGACATAATCATTGATGACTCCACTATTGTAGATGATCGATCCAAGATATTTAAGGCTTTCTCTCTGAGGAATAGATCGAGCAACAAGCCTCACTTTCAAGCCCGCTTTATCTATCGCAACATTGAATTTGCACTCCAAGTATTATTATTTTGGTCCTTCTCAATTTGAACCCTTTGGACTCCAAAGTTTTTGTCTCCAAACCTCCAACCTATTACTAACTTTGTCCTCTGTCTCAACAATTAGTATTATATCATCCATAAATAACATATACCATGGAACCTCAACCTGAATACACTGTGTCAACTCATCCATCAACGAGGCAAAAAGAAAAGGACTCAGCATTGATCCCTGATGTAGTCCTATCTTAATAGGATAATGCTTTGGGTCTCCTTTATTGTTCTCATCCAAGTCTTGGCTCTATCATTCATGTCATTTATCGCCCTAATATACACCAGTAGAGCACCTTTAGCCTCTAACACCTCCATAGGACATCCGTCAAAAATTTGTCATATGCCTTATCAAGATCAACGAACACCATATAAATATCCCTCTTCTTTCAATATATTTCTCCACACAAGATGGATTGCTTTAGTAGTCGACCTCTTCGGTATGAATCCAAACTGATTCTCTAAAATGGACATTCTCTCCTCACCCTTATCTCCATCACTCTCTTCCAAATCTTCACAGTGTGGCTTAGCAATTTGATATCCTTATAACTATTACAGATGTGAATATCACCTTTGTCCTTGTACAATGGAATCATCGTACTCCACCTCCATTCGTCAGGCATCTTAACTGTCTTAAAAGAATTTTTAAACAACCTAGTCAACCACTCCATACATACCTTGTCAGTGCTCTTCCAAAATTCCACCGAATCTTATTGGGTCCAGTAGCTCTCCCGTTGCTCATCCTATTAATAGCACGTCTAACCTTTTCAACCCTAGAACACCTGCAATACCCAAAATCCCAAAGACTATCCAACTATGACAAATCATCTAGTACAATGTCTCTATCCCCTTTTTCATCTAAGAGTGTATGAAAGTAAACTTGCTACTTTTGCTTAATAAAGGTCTCGTCCACCAGCACCTCACCTTCCTCACTCTTTGATGCACTTCACTTTATCTAAGTCGCAAGCTTTTCTCCCTCGGGCTTTTGTGAACCTATACAATCTCTTATTCCTACCTTTTCCCTCAAAGCTTAACATATAAGTGTTTAAAAGTTGTGGTCTTACCACTCGCGATCGCCGACTTTGCATCTGTCTTTGTCGTCTTATACATATCTTTAAGCCACCACTTTTCATCCTCATCCACATACTCCAACCACTTTGTATAGGCAACTTTTTCAGCTTCCACTGTGCCCTGAACTTCTTCATTCCACCACCACTCCTTGACAACCACCAAAGATCCCTCTTGATACCCTTAGGGGTCGTTTAGTACAAAAATAAATAATGCATGGATTAGTTATGCATGGATTAGTAATACTAGGATTATTTTTTATCCCATGTTTGGTTAATCGTTTTCCATTTAATTTTATGCTTGGTTTAAAATTCTATAAAAAAAATTCCGATTATACGCTTGAACTATTATGAGATTTTATTTCATGTAATTAGATCAAAGTAGATTATTTTTTTGTAACTTCTAACTAGTTAGGAAAATAATAATTTGTCATTATGTTTGCTATTTTCTCACCTAAATTATTTGAGAATAAATAATTGTAATCTTAATAAATTCATCACTAATAAAATGTCAATCTTTAATTTAATAAAGATAGACCATCTATTATTAAAATAGACAAGATGGCAATCTATAGACAATCTATATTTACACCCAAAAATTTGTAAGTTGTAATTTTAATATAGTGTTTATATCTTACAAGGTCACTCAACTTTGAGAATGTATCTAACATCATTGGACTTTATATTGTATCAATAAAATCACTCAAATAAAATTAGTTATTAAAAAAAATTGACATGTCAAAATATTTTTTTGTGCATTATGTAAATATGAAACTACAAATAAATAAAATTTAAAATTTTGACATGGTAAATTTCTTTATTTTTATATTATGAAAATATGAACCCACAAATAAATAAAACTTGTACGTTAATTTATTAAATAAATTTACTAGTACAAAACTACAAATATAAAATCAAAAAAAATAAAAAAAATATAAAAGAATTTGAGGGATATTTGTGTCTTTATGTATTTAATCCCATGGTATTAATCCAAGGTATTAGCTAATACCACCAAATGGGAGGTATTCTAATACCACCAAATGGGAGGCATTAGCTAATACCATGCATGTGGGATTAACTAATACCATGGATTAGTTATACATGGTCCAAAATTTCTACCAAACATTGTACTAATTAATACCATCAACTAATCCATGGATTATTACTCCTAATACCTCCTACCAAACATACCCTTAGTACCTTGGTAGTTGCTTTTCTAATGCAACCAGCAATCATGTCCACATGTTATTCACCTCCCCGCTACTACTCCAAGCCCCCAAAACAATCAACTTCTCCCCCATAACCCGAGAAAGGGCGAGAGTCAGGTCTTTCCATCTAATCCTCGGTCAATAAATGATCTTCTTCCACCTATCTCTCTTACCAAAAGCCTACGTTGAGTAGTAATACTTCCACTCGAAATAACTTTGCAATCCTTACAAAGGCTTCTATCACCCTTCCGAAGGAGTAAGTAATCTATCTGAATCATAGCTATCATGCTATAAAAGGTAACCAAGTGATTTTTCCTCTTCAGAAACACAAGTTAACAATCACCAACTCAAAGGCTTCAACAAAATCCCAAAGTGACGCCCTACCTCCATTCCTCTCCCCAAAACCAAAACCTCCATAAACATAGTCAAAACCACTAGGTGCAATGCATTCCAGGTGACTATTTTGAATGTTTCCTACTTCTTACTTACCTTATATTTGTAGGTGCAATATGAGAGGAGGCAAGTGTACATGCCAAAGACATAGTTATATGAAGAATTATCCTTGCTTCAATGTGATGGGGAATCTGGAAAGAGAGGAATCCTAGGTGTTTTGGGAGAGAAAATAGTGTGTAGAAAGTTAAACTTAACTGCATTATGTTGTAATGTTTTTGGTGTGATCAATTATATTCAATGAAACTGTCTCTATAATTGATGTCATAGAACAGTGATGTTCGGGGTTCATCAGTATATAATGTTTCAGTACAATCCATGTACTGTTGTGATATAAATACAAAGTTACCAAGTTCAAAAAAATATATATTCTTATTGCAATACTAGCCAAGCATATGAAAATTCTTGATTTTTCTGCAGTAAATATTCGCAATATTAATGTAATTTATCCTGTCATACTAGGGTATTTTGTCTCTATCCGTAAATGATGATTATATAGTGTTACCTGCAATTACCTAGTAAATTTACCTGGTTGTGTAAATATTTCTTATGCTATAAATGCATAAAACTTGAAGTCTAAGAAGCTATTTAACTTTCATGCTAATTGATATGCTTGCACTGACCAGCTTTAACATACTAAATATATGAATCACCCTATGGGCCAACTGATATTCATATATAAGTTGCTAGGGTTGACCTATTATATAATAAGGTAGTCTTTGATGTCAGTTCCAATATGATGAAAACAAAAGATGAATTTTTTTCGGGCAGAGAAAGCAAACACATCCCATTCTTGTTTGATTGTTAAAACACACACAAATTCTGCAAGATTATATTCTAGGATCTTTTGACTCAAAATACATGAAAACTACAGTAAATCTTAAAATTTCATCACAAAAATTCAACCTTGCAAGTAGAAGTGCAAGGTTTAACATGTCATTTGGAATTATTGTTTCTAGGCTACATCTTAAATAAACAAATATGTAATCTCTAAATGAGCTATTTTAACTGCCAATGTGCTTTAGCTGGAACTGGTTCGCTTTTGCAATACCAAACTTAAAAAGGCTTGTAACATTAACTTTTGTTGTGTTGATTTGCTAGAACTTAGTACTTCTGATGCAGTTCACTTTGTCGCTAATTTTAGACATCGTTGCTGATATAATTCGAGTACTAACTGAAACTACCTTACAATTTTACCATGACTCATTTAGCTTTTTTGTAATTTAATAGCGTACCAATTTTATTCAGTTCCATAATTTAAAATGCAAAAAAAAATCCCCTTCACCGATATAAATTTAAATTGCAGAGTCTAGAGGTGGTGTTGTTGGATTACACTATGTATGTTGTTCTAGAGTCTAGGGGTGTGTCTAGTATGGTTTCTGATTTGCTCATGTTTGGTTGGTTCAAATGTCTCCGAAAACATTTTTTCCGGAAAAACAAGTTCCTTTAAGAATGAGGATAATGACTTCTCTAACATTAGAAGAGAAAACAAGTGACACTCAACATAATTGTCTCTTCTTCATCTACCCAACCCCTTGACCATCCTACCCCAAAACTAAGAATGAGGAAAATGACTTTTCTGACGTTAGAAGAGAAAACAAGTGACACTCAACATAATTGTCTCTTCTTCATCTACCCAACCCCTTGACCACCCTACCCCAAAACTCCCACTCCCCACCCCATCCAAATTGCACATAAATGCTTTCATGATAAATGGAGTACCTTGGGTCCATCATCCAAGGTAGTGGCGATATCGACGAGGATGTCACACATTGTATTGGGGCTGCATGGACTAAATGGAGGCTTGCCTCTGGAGTATTGTGTGACAAGAAGATATCACTTAAACTCAAAGGTAAGTTTTATAGAATGGTGGTTAGACCATCGTTTTTGTATGGAGTGGAGTGTTGGCCAATTAAAAAGGCACATGTTCAGAAGATGCATGTCGCAGAGATGAGAATGCTGAGA
>JAABOM020000012.1:5535131-5553849 GCA_011800125.2 Solanum clarkiae
TTACGTATATAAGATCTAACAAGTTATGTAACATTTAATTCACCTCTCGGTCCCTCTTAAATGCATATCATTCATCATCTTTCAGTCTTAGAACGTCTACGTACTAACCCTTGTTGTTTATCCTGCAATACTCTCACTTTTCAGTCTCAAGTACTTAGACTATGTTAAAAACCTCGAATTTCCGTCATAGAATTCTTTTCCTAATCAAAACATCCCTTTCGGGTATGCAAAGAATAAAGGCTTACCCTAAAGCGTCGACTCATCAAGGAAGAAATTAAAACGAAGATTACTATGATATATACGCTAATCAATCCCGAGACTTACCCCATATTCGTCTATCTTATTGATTTGTCATAGTTTCTACAACCCTAGTTGTGGGTTTAGCCTAACATATTCAAGGAATAAAACTCACAATGATACATGAAATTCATAATAGAAGACTTACTATTGAAGAATTGATGAATCCACAACCTACAAGCTTGAATTCGATAAGCAAAATTCCATAATCTTGTGAAATCTCTAAGAAACTAATATTTTTCAATGTTTTCCGGCTCTAGCCATCCAAGACTTATTAAAAATTAAATAAAATAATCATTTATATATAAAGAAAATTTAGTCCTAATTAAAATAGGAAAAATTCATCGGTATGGACACTGGTCACCACACGGCCCGTGACGGTAGATGGACCTTCAAACGGTCCGTGTGGCTTTCCTTAGCTTCACTTCGCTGCTCGTTATGTACTGCTACACACTCAGGCAAACGGTCCGTGTGAAGTGAGACGGTTTGTGAGATGGGCCGTCCGTCGTGCTTTTGTCATTTTCGCTTAACTTCTTTCACACGCCTCCAAGTCATGGGCCGTGGTTGATCACACGGTCCGTGACACGCAACGTCTGACCTCCCTTAGCCCATTTTGCTGGCTTTTCGACAGTGTCACCTTCACGTCAATCACATGGGACATGGTATGGCCCGTCGTATGCTCAATGACCCATGAAACGAGTTGTCTCTTTCCATTTTGCCAAAATTTTCTAACCTTCGACGGTACCGTCTTCACGTCGCTTTGACGAGCCTCATAACGACCCATTTGACGTCCCACAGTCCGTGGTGCCTGCCGTTGGACTTGCCTTCACCAAATAACCACTGCCATCATCCAAGTGTGAGGCGACGATGGGCCTCATGGTCCGTGTGGATGTACATGGGCCGTGTAGGCCCCCGTGTACCCACATTTGGGTCCATTTTGGCTCCTCTGTACACTGTTTTTTAGGTGGAAGGCGAAGAAGGCCCCCTTCCCGGGGGGGGGGGGGAGAGCCATCAATGAGATACCACTCTGGAAATCCTTTTTGTTTCATATTCTTATTTCTTCCATGCCTTAGTCTTTTTCCTGAAAAAAATAAAAACAAACATCAAAATAATAAGTTTGCTTGAGAATGCACGACAATTCTTTATTTAAAGTGTTATACAAGTAGTATTTCTACGACTCATCAATCCATCAAGAACTCTCATCACCCAACCTCTACGGGTAAGATTTATCTATCCAATCTAAGAGAATTATACCCATTCAACTCTATCAACAATAATTTCAGCTATCACAGTCACCAACTCACTCACCTCAGGACTCAGACTCAGTCAAGCATCACTTTCAGACATTCAAGGCTCTAGACATCCCTCTAAGTTCGTTATTCAAGTATTTACAGAGAGAAATTTTAAGGATCAAGTCACAGTCACATAGTAATGAAAATATACAGTAAAAGTTAAACACGATGATCATCACACTTGGATATAAAAATATAGTTTAAAGAATTAAAACAAGAAATTCAAGATACTATCCAAGAATTTAATACTAACGTTCAAGAAATTTCAAAAAACATGATTCAAGATTTTCTACGTATGATTTTCTCATCCTAACTATATACTGGCACATAGGAGATCAATCCCATACTTTTGGGTAGCCTTTACATACCTGAGAATGACGAATCTTTGAAGAACTTTGAATTCTCCTCTGAAACCCTTACGTTTCTCTCCCCTTCTTCTCTCTGACTTAGCGTAAAAATATTAGACTTAGAATAGTTTTGGATTTTCAAACCCTTTTGTATGAAGAAACGTCTTAAAAATTGATCTAGGATATAAAAATATATTGAGAAGGATAAAATTGCCCTTCCTGAATCAAAAGAAAAAACTGTCTCTTCCATGTCGCGCACTAGTGCAAAAATGCACTTTTTCGCAAATTTTCGATTTCCGTCGAACTTTTTTGAAAAAATATTAAGTCTGATTCCGCGTCCTCTCACGCATCGTGGAAGGGGCGCGAAAATCTCACTGTTTTAGGCTCTCTTTGGAAAAATTAATTCGCGTTTTTTCGCATTAAAACCGAGTCGAGACCATTTTCCGAGTCAGTTTTTCTCACTGATAGCAAACTCGGTCTCAAATTTTTCATCAGAGCTTGGGAAGATGCGTTGTGTGCATGATATATTTTAGGGGCATTTTAATAATTTTACGAGGTGTTACATCCTTAATTAATTGCATTTTGATTAATTACACGAAACAAATATTTATAGTTTTTCTATTGTTAAAAAGCACATCTATCAAGAAAATATTGACTCCCTCTGCTTTAAAAAAAATGATCTATTGTATTATTCTTTTTAATTTGTTTTAAAGAAATGACCTTTTTCCCTTTCAGACAATATTTTAATTTCAACTTTTTACATGACATGTTTAAAGTTATAAGATTAAAAAACATTTTGGTGCATTTAACACAATTTTAATTTACTATCATAAAATCAAAAAGTTTTTTTTTTCTTAAACTTCACGGCAAGTCAAATTAAGTCATTCTTTTTTAAAGAAGAGAGTATTAGTATAGTGAGTATATTATTTTATCTCCATTAATTGATAAGATTTCAAACATATTTAGTCATTAGATTTTTTAAAGATATTAGCTCAATGTTAATAAAGTATCCTATCTTAATTTGTTATAAATGACAAAAAAATAAAAATTAAATTAAAAAATATTTAACAAATAAACTCAAATGAAGAAAGTATAACTTTAAATCATTATTTCTTACTCTATTTGGTTGGAAAATCTTGACCTTAGAAGAGAAAGGAAGTGTTAAGAGAAACTGTGTGATTAGTTATAGACACTAAAATTTTAGGAATCATTTGGTCAGAGAATAAAATTATCTTGAATTAAATTAGTTTATTTGGGAGAGAAAATAAAATAATATTAAGTTAGATAAAATAATCTGGATTAAAATTGAAATTAAATTTATATTTTATTTGGTTAAAGGTTTAAAAAAAATAACTTTAATTTCAATTTTTAATCCTGAAATATTTTAGCGTATCCTACTAACTAAACGATCCCATAGACTTAATACTCCATCTGTTCCATATTATATGAGGATCATTCTATAAATATTTATTCCATATTATATGAGCACTTACTAAATTATGATAGAATTAATTATTCTTTCCCTATTTTACTCTATCATTAATATAATATTTGAAATTTCAAGAGGCTGATTAATTACTTTCACATTCAAAGAGCAAACTATTCATATATTTTATGTATGTTTTTTCTAACTTAATTTAATATATATTGATATAAATAAAAGATAAAATGGTAAAGTTTACTAGTGTAGTAATGATTTCTCAATCACTGTATAAAATAAAAAGTGTCTATATAATAGGGATAGAGATAGTACCAATACATTACTCCCTCTATCTCATATTAATTGAATTTGTGAGGTTATGTATTAATATTAAGAAAAATATTCAAAGACAATATTTACACCATACTTTCCACTATTATCGTTTGTGAAATCATCAATATGTAGTGTGTTTATCTCCTAGAAAATATAAAACTTTAATAAATGAAAGTATAAATATGAAAAAAAATTTCAAATATTCTTTTATAAATTTTGAACAATTCAATCATTTTGAACATTCAAAAAACTCTAAAAAATTTAATTAATTTGAGATGGAGGTAGTATTATGCTTTCATAATTGTAAGAGCATTTGGATTTAGCGAAAGATTTCGATCCGTACAAGGTGTAGTCTACTGAAATGTTTGCGCAGCGGGTTTCCCGGTCAGTGTCATTTTGGTAAATAAATGCATAAGAAGTGTCAAAAATTTATCTGTGCGTTATTACATATAGGAGCAGCAGTCAGTTGTCCCCACTGGACTGCTCCCTATATTTCCGGCTTCCAATATATCCTTTTCTCTTCTTTGTGCTCACACTCATTTTACACAAACATTCATGATAGTAGATCTGTCATCTGTAAGCATTACCTTCTTTTTATCTTTTCCTCCGTTACAAAACAAGCAACGAGCTTCATAATTCCTGTTTTTTTCATTCAATTCTGGTAAATACAACTATTTTGCTCTTAATTTGAACTATGTTTGTATATAAATAGGAATTTCATCACTGCTTCAAATCTCGCTATGAATTGTTCATCAGTTAACAACAACAATAACATGATCAATGATTTTCCACAAATGGGTGTGGGGAGGATAGAATATGGGCAGACGTTACTACCGCTATCTACTCGTAGAGTTAGAGAGACTATTTCCTGGAACATCTATCAAGGAGATGTAAAAGGAAAATTGTAGTAGCACGTTTTTGATTTACAATTATTCACACATGATATGTTTATTAGTTCAACGAAGAAAAATGATTTTAATTAAATGTTGTTTCAAACATTTCTTATGCTGTAGTGCGGGTTTTTCAATGTATATATGGCTTTATTCTCTGAAATTTAACTTGGTTTCGTATATATCTGTTTCAGGTTTGATCCGAGTGACTGACAGAAGATGGCAGCGGTGGATACTCAAAATCCTCTTCTTGGAGAAACAAGTTGTACTTTTCTACTACAACAGTTGCAGGCAATTCTTTTATTCTTGATGGCAAATTTCCTGTTTAAGAAATAAATCATGGATTAGCTGTGAGAGGAATGCGGAATTCTTAATCTATGTTGATCGGACTATTTAAAAATGCTGATGGGTGTGTGTTGGTCCTTCAAAAGTGGTGCAGTAGCATTTTGGAGAGTCTGAGCAATGTAGTTCTTAATATATAATGACTGATGGCCAGTAGCGAAGTTAGGATTTTGATTTTGAGGGTTCAAAATTTGAAAAAGGAAACACATGAACTTGGGGGCTCGACATTTTGCTATATATACATAAAAAGTTATTTTAACCATATCTAAAATAGTATAATTTTCTGCAGAACGGTACTCAAATGAACCCCCGATGAATAAGTGGCTCCACCGTGCTGATGGCTAAATTATCTCTTTCTCGTGTAAATGCAGAAAATTTGGGATGAGGTTGGTGAAACTGATGAAGAACGAGATAAGATGCTTCTTCAGATAGACCAAGAGTGCTTGGATGTCTACAAGAGAAAAGTCGACCAAGCAGTGAAGTCACGGGCTCACCTTCTTCAGGCTTTGGCAGATGCCAAAATTGAATTCTCCAGGCTGCGATCAGCCCTTGGAGAGAAAACATATGATGGAATTGTGAGTGGCTGAATTTCAGATTGTCTATGGATGGGCTCAACTATTAGAAATCTTAGCTGAAAGTCATTAGATTGTTACTTTTTTCGTATGTTCATGTTGTTTTGTCTTGGGGTTTGTTTGCAGCCTGAGAAGAATTCAGGATCAATCAAAGAACAACTTGCAGCTATAGCACCAGCGCTGGAAAAACTGTGGAAACAGAAAGATGATAGAGTGAAAGAGTTCTTGGATGTACAATCACAAATCGATAAGATTAGCGGAGAAATTGCAGGGACTAGTGATCAAGTAGAGAGTCCTAAAGTAGACGAGTCTGATTTGTCTCTTAAAAAGCTGGATCAGTTTCATGCACAGCTTCAAGATCTTCAAAACAAAAAGGTTTTGCGATATTTTAGTAGGATTATTCATATGCAACTGCTAAACTAGTTCAGCCTCGAATGAGCTACTCACTGTACATCCTTGTTTAACATTGCAGAGTGAGAGACTGCACAAAGTCCTTGAATTCGTGAACACAATACATGATCTATGTGCTGTTCTCGGCATTGACTTCTTTAGTATTGTTACTGAAGTTCACCCAAGCTTGAATGATTCTACTGGTGTACAATCGAAAAGTATAAGCAATGACACACTATCAAGTCTGGGTAGAACTGTCTTAGCACTAGAGGAAGATAAGAAGCAAAGACTGCAGAAGGTAAATGTCCTTATTGTTTTAAGTTTGTTCCTGTCACTTAGAGTAACACTTGATATCGGGTTAGGATATACAGTCAGTAATGGACATATGTGGAAAAGTAACTAGAAGTTAATTCAACTTTTGTTCGACTGTACTTGGATCCTTAAGTACTAGAGATTTCTTGTATACTGAACAAGAGAATTGCTGTCTTTGCTGTATATGGATCTCTTTTCCATCCTCTGCACGCGATAGGAAATTTTTTCCTTTGAATTGTTCAAGTCACTTTTAGCCTCTCGTAGTTCACTTTACTGCGCATGATATCACTTGATATTGGACTTGCTTGCTATTGATAATTTGGCTTCTCTTTAGTGTTTTCACTATTATTTGGAAATCACATCAAGGTGGAATTTTAACTGAGGCCTTTGGATGTGTCGAACCAGTGATCTACCACGTCTAGATGATACATATTTTAGCCAGTCCTACATTTCTTTGAAACACATTCTCTAACTTTGATCCCCTCTTGCAGCTCCAAGAACTTGCAACTCAACTGATTGATTTATGGAACTTGATGGATACAACTGAAGAAGAACAGAGCTTGTTTGACCATGTCACCTGCAACATATCAGCTTCAGTTGATGAAGTGTCCATTCCTGGGGCTCTTTCTCTTGATCTGATTGAACAGGTATTAGGAGGATATGTGTTACGAAATTTATTTTGAGCATTTACAGTAGTTTGTCGGTGATTGACTTTAGCTTGTTATCTTCCAGGCTGAAGTGGAAGTTGAAAGACTAGATCAGCTAAAAGCTAGCAGGATGAAGGAGATTGCTTTCAAAAAACAGGCAGTGCTTGAAGAGATTTTCGCTTGTGCGCACATAGAGATTGACTCTCAGGCTGCTCAACACAAAATTATGGCACTAATTGGTTCTGGGAATATTGAGCCTGCAGAGTTACTTGCGGACATGGACAACCAGATTGAAAAAGCAAAAGAGGAGGCTCATAGCAGGAAAGAAATATTGGATAAAGTTGAGAAGTGGATGGCAGCTTGTGAAGAAGAGAGCTGGCTTGAAGACTACAACAGGGTAAATATGTCTAGTCTTCATGCTGTCTGTTTTACCAAAATATGAGATGAATTGAACTTGATTATTAGTAGATGTAGATCGATATATGACTTTGTGATATAGTAGGTTAGTAGGAGCAGTGATGTCTTATGATTGTCATTATTAGTTCTATATGGTAGTGATGTCTTTACATCTTATGATTGTCATTATTAGTTCTATATTTGTTTACTTTTATCATATTATAGACTATCATTCCCTTTTCATTACTAGTAATTCTCCATTTCCTTTCTGTTCCTTTTTCCCCTTTTTTTCATATCTTGTGCCTTCTACTTATGGAGCTTGATTCTTTTAGACGAGGGTTTTCCGGAAACTGTCTCTCTATCTCTATGAGGTCTGCCTATATTTTACCTTCCCCAGACCCCACTTATGGGATTCCTCTGGGTATGTTGTTGTTGTTGTTTAATATCTTAAAATACCATCCCACTAAAACACAGTCACATAAAATCAAATGGATGGAGTAACTGAAATCACAGGGGATCTTTCTTGGAAAAGAATCTGGCAATTCATGGTTTGTGCTTTTCATACATAGCTTCCAAAGAGATCAAGTAGAAGAAAACCAATAAAGCATCTCTTTGATGAGAAAAAATAATAGATTCTTGAAAGTGTAATGAAATTTTAGCTAGTCCCATCACAAAATCTACAGCATGAAAGTGTCACTGAGTACTAAAAGACTATAGTAATCAACTAATTGCAAGTTTCATAGAAATTTCAGTTGTTGTGGGAGTTAACACCATATGTGGTATATGATAGTCAGCTGATCTGCCTAGAAACAGAGGCTTCTAGTTCTGGCTTCATCTTACCATCTTTATAATCTTTACAAGTGCTTGTTTGCGACAAATTTTATTGTGATAAAAAGATAAATTGCAATCACAAATAAAATATGAAGAAACATAATTTTATTCATAAACGATGGGTACAAATCTGTTCCTCCCTTGATTCTTCTCTCGTAAGATTTCTCCATGATTCAAAGGCCGTTAGTGGCGCATTTCTCGATCGAACGTAGGATGATTTTGACCTTCTTAAGCCATATTTTGATCTCTCTATGCGAGATATTTGAGATTTTGATCTCTTTGTAAACACCCCTGAATTGGGAGATATTTAAGATACCTTTTCAAGGAAATATAATATCCTTTACATAGGCATGAATTAGGTTTAGGGTTGTTGAGTAGCCTCCAAGAAACCCTAACTGAAATAGACTCATCTTGTAGAGTCCTACAAAATTTCGATGTCTACATGCTAATAAGCAGGTTTCTATAGTTATATGATTCAGACCAGTAAGATTTTGCGATTTGGTTGAAATGTGGTTTGCATGCCCCTTATTCATCAAAATATGTTAGAAGTGTCTCTCCCAATAATTATGATATTAAAAAGTCATCATTTATGGTGAAACAGGACCAGAAGCGGTACAATGCAAGCAGAGGTGCACACTTAAACTTGAAGAGGGCTGAAAAGGCTCGGATATTGGTCAGCAAAATTCCAGGTAATGTCAAATGGTGATACATATCCTCAAGTAGGGGTGTGCATTATTTCTTGTGGATTATAACACTAGTTGACAATGTTGGCTATGTAGCTCTTGTCGACTCCTTGATTGCCAAAACTAGAGCATGGGAACAAGATTGCGATACCACGTTCAGATATGATGGTGTTCCACTGCTTGCCATGCTAGATGAATATATGATGCTCAGGCACGATAGAGAAGAAGAGAAAAGACGTTTGAGGGTAAGTGCTTTGTTTTTCAGGCTTGTGATCAAGATAAGCAATCTTTGAGTTATCATTTATCCCGCGTTCAAGTTCATAGAACGGGGCTCGTTAATATGTACATTGTATTGGTGTTGTGCAGGACCAAAAGAAGTTCCATGAGCAAATCAAAGAACAAGAAACTCCATTTGGATCAACACCAACCGCAGCTCGACCACTTGGTACAAAGAAGGTGGTAGGTCCACGAGCAAATGGGTCAGGCAACAGAAGATTGTCTTTAAACTAGCTCACACCAAAATGGTTCCAGGTCAACAACTAAAGATGGGAATAGAGACCACTCAAAGGTTGCTCCTGTGAACTATGTTGCCATGTCAAAAGATGACGCAGATGAACATATTGCCAGCACACCGTAGTAACTACTCAATTAGAAACATGTGCAACGTTTTCTGTTGTGATTAGTAGCCCAGATCATGTAACAGGATAAATATTTTGATGAGTATAGAGACTGTTTGTATGTTTGTGTTGTACTGATAAGTTAAAAATTCCTGTGAATAGCTTGCATTTGTCAGAGCTGGATATCCTCTTCCCTCTTTTTCTCCATCTTCTTCCTCCGTCTTGCAATAAATGA
Organism: Solanum clarkiae; assembly: GCA_011800125.2. Classification (NCBI taxonomy): domain Eukaryota; kingdom Viridiplantae; phylum Streptophyta; class Magnoliopsida; order Solanales; family Solanaceae; genus Solanum; species Solanum clarkiae. The sequence goes on from JAABOM020000012.1 coordinate 5,544,736, forward strand.
AGAGCGCACATCACAAGTTAATCATGTTAGGATTTTTTCGATTATAGATTGTCAAACATAAATAATATAATTGAAAATTCCACACATCTTGGAATTTAATTATTTTCACAAACAATGAATAATATTAGTTTAATCAAGAAAACATATCTGAACCCACAATGTTTTTTTCAATTATTTTAGCGGCAAAATTAAGAGAAATTGATTTATCTCCTTTGGACTATACTCTTTCTCATGTTATTTAATGAAAATATTATCAAATTGCAATTATCAAAACATTAAAACGATCTTGAAAAAGGTTACATGGAACCATACACACAAAAAAAAGAGTAAAATAAAAAACAATACAAAAAGCAAAACTAGATTAAAGAGTTTACACTCTAATTATACATAGAGTAGAAGTATATAATTGAAACTCTACTTTTCTTGACGTATAACAATGAAATCATAATAAGCTAGTTATAGAAGGACAATTGTCACAAGCATAACACAAGCACATCATGAGACATGACATCCATGCATGTTCACTTATCTAAGAGGTTATGACACCTCTTATGCATGCTTGACAAGTGGCACCCATGCAAAATTAACCTTTTTTCGGTCACGATTCAAAATTCTGGTGTGAGGATACTCACTTAACTCATCAAAGTAAGTCAGCCCAAACTCTAAACAACTCAACATAATGAAAAGCGGAAGATAAACAGTCTATATAGGATAAATAGGCATAAGAAATCAAACTTATAACCTTACCAAGACTAGTGTCACAAGTACAAACCTCTAAGTATAACATGCTCAAACGAAATACAAGTCATAGTGTCCACAGTCCTCGAATAGAATAAAATATGATAGTAGAATCTCCGAAGGTCTACCGAAAGAACAAGCAACTACCTCTCAATAGATCCTAAAGCTCAATCCAAGAATAATCAGAAAGCTAAAAAGGTGGACCGAGCTCATAACCTACAAAAAATATAGCAAGGGGTAAGCACCTAATAACTAGGTACTCAGCGAAATGGAACTAACCTAAAGTAAAGCAACGAAGAACACAAGTAACTCCTTAAGTTTCATGCACAATCCACTGAACTACAATCCTACACTTAGAAAAGTCTCAACACAATATAATAAACATTTCACAATAAGTACAGTCATACTCAACACCTGACATAACATCTCAATAAACAAGTACATAAGTAGATCCATCACTTATTCAAAATAAGGAATACAATAAGTATATAATCTCATAAACAATACAACTAATATCAATCAGATAAGGTATGAGATGGAGTATATGCTATAAAATATAAATAATGTGATGAAGTGTCAAATAATCGTAATGCATGTCTGTCCTACGATACACATTCACTAACCAGATGACTATCTTAGTCGGAACCCATGAGAGTCACACATGGACCATGTATTCGCCAGAATAATTTTCCTTCGACAATAACTTTCATATCTAGCAGAAACCATTTCCCTTCGATTTTTTTATTTCTTTTCCTTTTCACTAGCCAAAAACATTTTCTTTCGAGTTTTCATCATCAATGGATCATCAAACAAGCACATAATAATAACACATTGATCATGCCCAAGGAAATATAGAGTATGTAAGACGTCTATATGCATCATGTATATCAATAATAGAAATCGGATAATTCTCAAGTGTCTCAATATCACCATAGAATCAATATAGGAATCATACCACAATATAAGTACCATCTCGCTATCAATATCAAACGATTCACAAGATCACATGCAGTTAATCTATAAGTCAAAATATTACCATAAGAATAATCATTCACTCCGGAATATTATGATCAAACCTACGGTGATGCAATTTTACCCCCAAAGTACTCAATTCCATACACATAGGAGCATACGAGGTTCATTCATACTTAACAAAAGATTAGAAGCTCACTTGCCTTAAATAAAGTCCCGAATAAAGTTAAAATCGCCGCTTTCCGCTTCTATGATATTTCAAATCACCATAATCTATTCAAATATAGCATCACAATCACAAAAGGAATCTAATGACACTAAAATCAGTTAATTCGGCAAAAAAAGATTAAATGGTCAAAAATCTCATGTCAAAAAATGTAGTCAGAAACTGAAAATTAATGTACAAAAATGTTTCTCACATAATAAGGAGTTCATCGGTGAAAATAATTTCGAAAATAGAGCTAAGATGAGGGAGAAATCATCAATTTAAGTTTGAAAACCAAAGTCTGAGAAATTCCCAATTTACACCAATAAAATCCCAAAATTATAAGTTAAAAATGCTAAAATGTAAATCAATGAAATAGGTTAGAAAATAGTTACCCAATCGAATTGTCTTGAAAATCCTTGAAATCTCTCTTGGAAATGAAGCTTGAAGGGTTGAAAATGGTGGAAAAGGGTTTGATCACATCTTTTAAAACTGAAACTGTTTAGGCATTTTATGTACTCCACAAACACGGATCCATATCCGCTAACACAGAGACATGAGAGGCTTAACACTCCATGAACGCGGGCCCCAGCTCCGCGAACGTAGAAGTCAATTGCTGTCACGCTCCACGAACGTGGAGGGGTCCATGTGAACACAGAGAAAGGTGCTAATTGCATCAAAAACAACCACACACTAGCAATTTCAGAATTCGTTCGGAATTTCATAAACACAAACCAAACGTGAAACCATTGATGATCAGATTAAGACTTTTAGCGACTAAACCACTAATGATTTTTTTTCTTGTAGTGCAAACACACAAACATTAAGTATAATTTTGTAAGAAACTTAGTAAAATAGAGAAATAAATTTATGATACATCCTACATCAGATATGACAGTTAATCCCTTCATAAAGATGGTAGAGAGACTTACTGGAAAAACATATTGACTCTAGGTTTGCAAGGATATGGCAATATATATTTCTATTGTAAATTAACTTGATTAATATAATCTTTTTCATGTATATGATTCTTGAATTTATGTTTATGTCGCATATGCACATGCTAATTTGTCTTACTAATAAAGTGTGTAGAAAAATCGTGAGATTGACTCTCTCCCACAAGCAATTGCATATTATGTTGAGAAAAATGAAGAGATGTGATTCATCATATTATAATGTATTTCATATAGTCTGATGTGAGTTTGTCTAAGAAGAGGAAGTTTATGATCATCGATAAAAGAAACTTAGATTAGATATCTAGAGGTATATAGACCGAAATCTATACGATATTAAATGACTAAAGAATGAAATGCATGCACCAATACAAGGTGAAAATATGGTAGCATATGTTTCACATCACATGTGGTTAACAATCAATGGGTTAACGAAAGAAAAGTTCCTTGCTTCTTCATTGTGGGAGACCCTAAAGGTTACATTAACTTTTCATTGAAATACCTATTAACCTTTGACTATTTCTTGAAGTTTCAATTAATTCTGCTATTTTAGCATGTTACTAACAGTCATGCGTAATTCAATAGTACAGTGTATGTCTAAGAAAGAAATTCATTTGAAATAAATAGATTAAATAAAATAGAAACGAAAGGCAGTCAACATGAATAATTTAATAAACTATTATGCTAATTGTTATGCCTCGAGCCTATATCTCGAGAGTGACTGGCACTTAATATCATTTATGGTATGGGTGAACCCTTAATCTAACATACTATAATATTAAATGCTGATTAATACCAAAGTTATTAAAAGATGTGCATGCAATAACTTAGAAAAATGAGCTCAATTCCTTGATAGTTAGTGACAAATATGAAATATGTATAATATACATGTGTTTGTAAAACAACAAAGACGGTAAATTAACTGATTTATTTATAAAGCCTTTACATACTCTAGCAAGTACTGAGACAACACCGCAGGCTAGCTAAATATTCTACCAATAATATGTATGAATAACAATAATTTAAAACTAAATATATGTAATAAGAATAAATATTGAAAATAACATAACTTTAATTTTCGTGAAGAGGTTCTTACAATCGATATTATGTGAACAATATAGAGTACAACCGCTAGCCTAGTTAAGAGGGTCTCCTATAATTTATCAGGATATAGAAGCTATCTATCTAATATGAATTTACTAACTAAGCCTCATAGGACTAAAGGAGTTGACTGACAAAGCGATATACTCAAATCTTATAGTGATACATAGTTATAGGACTTAGATTTTCTAAATTCATAAAATTGTAATGTTGGTGCCACTAAGTTCATAACTATTTAAAACATGTTGAGATTTGATCATTGATAGCAAATTAAAAAGTCACACTGCATAAACATTGATGGCATATCTAAATGTCATACTGTTTAAGCATTGATAGCATATCAGATTGTCATACTAATCATAAATTGTATACGTAATCGATTGGTTATAAAAATACTTATATACTCATAATAGATAAATTATATGTCTATCTGAGTAAAGTTTGAGACTAAATTCAAAATTTTCTTTCTAAAAAATCATATGCTGATTTTTTTTTCAAAAATATATCTTTTAAATGACTACACTTTCTTTAAAGCATAATTTTTAAAATAGGTATAAAATTTTTTCATAAAAATATACTTTCTTGAAATAATGCATTAAAAGTAAAATATACTTTCTTGAAACTCTTCAAAAATAATGCACTTACTTTCTTGAACGAACTTAATTCAAAAACAATACATAAGAAATATTATGATAATATTTTCAAATAACTTGAACTAAAAATGGATCCACGTGACATAATAACTATGAACCATAAATCAAATATCATTATTAATGTGAAGTACTATAACTTTGATACTAAGATCAAGAATTAACAATAGAAAAATATAGAGGATTCAAAAATCATAAACTTTGGGGTAAAAATTCTAACTTTAATTTTACTAACTAAAAAATTGTGGATGTATGACATGAAGAAGAACTTAATCCCTCACTATAATGATCTTACATATCTTAAAAGCTATATGAATCTTGAAAAAGAATCCTCACTTGATAAAAAGAAAATAAAATTTTTTTCTTAAAATTCTATAACCATTCTTGAAAATCGTATATTTTGATGATAGATTCTTACTTAGGATATGTTAGAATCACTAGAAAATTATGGGAATATTCTTACTTGATTTGGAAGAAAGAATTCTTAATGGACTTACTCAAAAATCAAATCTTTGATTCCTAGAATCGATAATAAATGATGATTTGATGTTAGAATCTTGTAGAAATTCAAAAAACTATGTTTTTGACATAATGGAAAATATATACCAAGGCTTAGTAGGATTGAAGAGAACATTTGGTGGTTGTTGGGGTTGACCAAGGGATTAAAAATGAGACGCGAAACTTAAAATAACATTTTTATGAAATCTAAAATTTTTGATATACAACTGATATACATAGTCGACTAATCTGAAGCAAAAATTTCAGATTGGAGCACCTTTGATGAAATGATTATAATATTTTACTTTAAGTTCAGATTGATGCAAACTTGATACCACTGGAAATAAAACTTGTATACCTTAATTTGGTAGGTCATAGACTACCTACTTCTTCATATTCTAAGATATATAATTATATAAAATTAACCCTTGTATTTTCTTATGCAAAAATTTAATGGTAGGGGATCTTTGAACTAGATTTAGTATAAGAGGTTCCTTATGACCCTAATTTACATTTAATACAATTCAATACATAGAAATTGATTCTAACACATATATACAATCAGAAGTCATTGATTCGGACCTAATACACATATAAATATGGTTTGGATCTCAACTTATAAATTTTTGCAGTGTCACACTAATCATATAAGTGTTAAGTGTAATTGTGTCCATAAAGTTAAACATGAACTCAAGTTTAAACATGAACTCAAGTTCACCTTTTAGAAGATGACAAATTCGATAAGTAACTAGTAAAGTAGTGAATAATGTCTGGAATATTGTGAATAATAATATTATCCTAATATCATCAAATTCTTTCTAGATGTGATTGGATTCTTATTTGGAGTTTGCAAAACCTTATAGGTAAGCTCTTGATATTCACATATCACACGAACTATTTTTTATATGAATTGAGTGTATTATTGATATTACATTGATTGACTTGGATCTTGTCCTCCATGTACGAAATGAGAGATGTAACATTTTTTAGATTGTGGATCGGTCATGTGAATCGACGTGATCCAATTTGACCTGGCCTATTAAACCTCTCTTTAAAATCATGATAACCCCTCTAGCGATAAAAATAGAGAAGAATTTTTTTTTCTTTTCGTATTAAATATTAACATTCAAAGGATATTTAATTTATGATATTGACACTGTTTCTTAGTGAATCAAAGTAAAATATGAAGTAATTCTTTTCGATTCATGATTTTCACTCCGTTGCAACAAAAAAGTACACAAATCTTGTATCATTTTTTGTTTAATTCTTACACAAGTTCTTAAATATAATGTCATTGAATTGAGAAAACTATATTAAATCTTCTACTTTGATTTTGTTTGTTTATTTTCTGTTCGTTACTGTGGCTTGTCATACATTATTATTTCCATTCAACAATCTAGGATTAACGGGTTGATCATCTTAATTTGTGTGTCCTTGTACCAACAACAACAACATCATACCCAGTGAAATATCATAAGTGGGGTCTAGGGGAGAATAGAATGTACGCAGACCTTATTACTATCTCATAGAGGTAGATAAGTTGTTTCCTGAAAACTCTCGTCACAAAAATCCATAAGCAGAATAAATTAAATATGAAAAAAAAGAAAAGGAAGAGAAAGAAAATCGAAAGAACGACTAATAACGAAAAATACACAATAATATATAAATACGAGACAATTAACATATACAAGATAGATGTAGTACTCATGCAAAAGAAGAGAAACAAAGTTTTGTCTAAAAAAGACAATAGCCATGACAAAAAGGATAGGTACATGAGTATATATACCCCACAATTATCCAAAGACATGTATACTCCGACAAAATTATATTCAATTAATAAAGCATATGAGATGAAGTTGATTTTACTATATAGCTTTATTTACTCTGCTTGGACTAAGGGGACATCAAAAATTCAAGACCATCATTTATCAACCAAACTACAGTAGTAATAATGTCATAAAAAGAAACAAAAAACCGAAAAAAACAAGGAAAATCAGATAAGAATAATAACACATATATGGAATTTGACTTCTCTTTTTTGCTTCTCCACTTTTGACCCACCCCCTTTTTCCCTTTACGTTGAGAATTGTTTCTTCTTTATTACTATTTTGTTAAAATGGTTGGACTTTATAACACCTTTTCTTCACTTTTTTTATTTATTTATTTTTGGTTGAGGTCCAAGGGAAAGACGTTTATATTCTTTGCTCATAAGCATTTTTTCGATAGCATTTTATGTGATATTATTTGACTTTGCATGATATTTAAGAAAAATACAAAGATTTTTAAAATTTGTGATTTAAAATCATTTTTAGATATTTATGTGACTGAGAATCATTTTATTAATGATAAAAAGAGAATTTTTAAGGTAAATTGTTTCCAATTAAAGTAAAATGAGATTCTTTTTGAGACGGACCAAAAAGTAAAAGTTATCACATAAAATGCGACAAAGTAATATTTTAGGAGTAATATATATAATTTGTATATACTGAATTTGATAATGAACTTCAATATTTGATGTGAAATTACGAAAATTCACATTTATCTTAGCTCATTGGGCTTAATTTTTTTTTTTTTTTGGAAATATGGCGGAGCTAGTATTCTCGTTAAGGATGTTCGTACTTTTAGAACATGAGTGAGTGATTTTTGTATCAAGGGTGTTCAACAATTAATATATATCAAAATATCTCTATTTAACCTATATATTTGGCAAAATTTTCTGACGAAGGGTGTTCATCTGACCGCCCTTGGGTGAATGTAACTCCGCCTTGGGATACAAGCATTTCTATAATAATTACTTAGATTTTTTACCTGAACTTTGTATTCAGGAATTTCATAATCGATTGAGGGATTAAATTCAAATGAAAGGAAATTTTTTCTAAAAAAAAAAATTCATAGCTAAACGCAAGTTCAAACTTTCACAAGCTTCTTTTAAGTTTAATTTCAAGCAAGTACCTTTCTTTTTTTACCAACTTCCAACTACATATTGCCAAAGGGCAAAACTACATAAGAGAAAGGGAAGCAACTATATGAAAAAACTGAAGTTTTTCAATGAGCTCTTTTGCATGGAGCGAGGCTCGACGCTCAACTCTGGTGAACAGCTCATCCCCGAGTTGTTCACCAATGTGAGCGTCCACAAGGACTCCACTAACACTTCTGCAGCTGATGGCTAAGGCTCGTCCGACTTCAGCTGCGTCATCAGGGTGCTTGACAACAAGAGGACTCCCTCCCCTGAAAACTTGGAGCTTGTTGGTAGTGAATGAGCCATTGGCTTCAACCACCTCCTTAAAATCTTGTATACTTGGTGCATACACTGGGATGTTAAAGTTGTCCCTCTTTTCACTTGTAATTAGTCCCTGACATTCAAACAAATGTTCAATACTTTGAGAAATGAATAAAATGTTCAATACTGTGACTAAAATAAGTCGTAGATATTTGTGTAACTATAAATCATTTCGATAAGGATAAAAATGAGTATTTTAATACTAAATTATTGCTAAATAGAAAAATGTGTTATTATTTTTGAGTAAAAGAATGAGTCATATAAATTACGAGAAAGAGAGTGTATGAACAATATAATCTAGTAACATCAGCTTGTTACTACAACTAGTCATGGAGTATGATATTGCTGAAAGATGGTGATGAAACAAGAAGTTAAGACTAGTCAAATTGTGATGTGGGGTATATAGAGAGTAGAGCCGTCAATATGGGCTAGGCTCGTTCGACTGACCTGATCTAACCCGTGATTTAGCAGGGTTGAAATAAGATTTTTTGGAGCCCATTTAAAAATGAGTTTTTTAGCTCGGCCTGAATAAGCATGCTGATTTGTGGGACTTTTGCAATATGAGTTGGGCCAACTCATGGGCTGAATTTTAAAAAATAATTAAAAATAAAATAGAATATTAAAAATAATAAGAGTCCCAACTCAAAGTTCATTTAAACATTTTAAATATTAAAATTTAGATATAAATTATATTTTTATAATAAATAATAGTAACAT
>JAABOM020000012.1:5558512-5576875 GCA_011800125.2 Solanum clarkiae
GGTGCAGTGGTCTTCCCTGGCCCATGTGAGTGCAGCGGTCTTCCCTGGCTCACCCGACTATGTTCATGATGTATGATAGAGATTTCGTGTATTTAAACTTCTGGTGTGATGCTGTGGTATAGCGTTAGTCTGGAGGTCGCCATCATTTCCGTCCGACATGCATGACTTTCATGTGTTTTAAAAAGATTTTTATTCGATACTTGCTACAGGTTTGATTTATATACATTTACCCATTTCCTTTGGTTTATGAATTTTATCGGTATTGTTTACTTCCTGTTTTACATATTCGGTACGTCTTTCGTACTGACCCCTTCCTTCGGAGGGGAGGGCTGCGTTCATGTCCGCAGGTACCGACGAGCAGGTGCGAGACCTTTTTGCCTAGGATCTCCAGTTTCAGCTGCAGTTCCCCTTTTTGTTTCAGGAGCCAGCTATTGGTAGCTTCTCACGTTCACATGTCCTTTAATTGGGTCATGTATATATACACGTACTGTTTGGCATCTTTATATAGAGGTCTGTGGATATTAGTGGGTAGTGGGTATATGAGAGATACTTGACTACATGGTTTAGTATATGATTTTGACACTTGATCAGGCAGCGAGACCGCATTATTTTATGTGTGATGTGATTATTAGGCGGCAGGACCGCAGCGAAGACCTTGTCGGCCCGCATTTATGTATATGTATAAAGAAATATGTATTTATATTGTTGTCTGGGGTGCTGCTGGATTTTATTTGCAGGTGAGGTTAGTTAATAAAACAGAGGAAACTCTGCCGAAATTCCGGCAGGTTTCCAGGTCGGATAAATTGGGAAATCTGAGTTAGTATGTGTCTAAGTGCCCCTATCGGGCACTGGTCACGACCCTAGGTTGGAATGTGACACTATCCTTCCTTTTATCACTTTTTCACTTGATTAACCAACAACAACATACCTAGTGGAATCCCACAAGTGGGTATGGAGATGGTAGAATGTACGCAGACCTTACCAGTACCTCGTAGAAGTAGAAAGGTTGTTTCCTGGAGACCCTCGTCTCAAAAACCCATATTTCACTTAATTAACCAAAAAAAATAAAAAATCCTCCTTATTCAAAAAATAAAAAATAATTTCTAGAGGCTATCTGCCGTCTTCGGGCAATTTTCTTAGCCCATTTTCAATGGCTAATTATCTCACTTATTATGGACGGTTAATTAATTTCTTACGGGTGTGTGCTATAGAGTTTTTATTTTTTTCCCCCTCCTTAATCTGTAAATTGGTCTTACACATATTTTCCTTCCTTTGTCTAAAACAATTGATTAAAATATTAGAAAATTTGTTGATCATCCTCCTTTTGTGGATGGTATATGATGATAGTAAATGTATTTTTTTTTTGTGCTATGTAGATCTTTTTATTTACAGGTCATAATTTTGTTTGTTGATTAAGCATTCAATCAAAAAGTTTTATGACTTAAAAAAATAAAAAAATTAAAAGAAACAAAAAGTAAAAAGTAAAAAAATAATTAAGCTAAATAAGATAAATGGTTTGCTTTAAGAATGAGTAACTAAAGCTCTAGCAATGTATATTTAAAAAAACTCAATAAAAAGATATTTTTAGAAAGAAACAATTTATGTTTAGGAATATCCTATGGATACTATATTTAGTGCAATAAACCAAACACTCAAAAAGAACTATTGTCAGAATAACTAAACCCAGCATAACTTCGTTAGAGTTTGGCAATGACATTCATGGTTTGTTTCGGATTTATCAGGCAAAATGAAATTCTGGGCCATGTCTTGAAGTCTTGCATATGCTACAATTATTAATGATACTCTAGGCAGACTTTTAGATTTTTCTTTGTTGACCTATATTGTAGGTACATGTTCAACAAAAAAACATTACTTAAAATTGAAGAATGAAGACTTGTATAGCTTCTCAATGGCTAAGTTAAAGCATCATGAACTCTCTTATTAACTAGGGGAAAAAAAGAAAATGTTTCCCTTAGTAGTATTTAGTTTAAGATAATTAGAATTGTAGTTGCATTGATATTTGTGTGATTTATCTGTTTTTCACATGATAAGTTTTATAAATGTGATTGTCATTTGTTTGTATTGTTTATTATGATAAATGTCAAGTTATTTGAATTAATTTGTCTACTGAATTCCAATATGTGAGAGGGCTAATATGGTACTTCCAATATGTTAGAGGGCTGATATGGTTTCAATCTATGAAAAATTACATAGAATGCCCACCAAATATATCGTCTTAATTTTTTGCCCTCTATAAGAAAAGTCTTACAAAACTGCCCTCTTTTCATTTTAAGTTGAATCAAAGTACACCTCCTATAGGAGACATTTTTGTAAATCATTTTTTACGAGGGACAAAATATCAAGACCATCCCTTATGTGGGTATTTTTGAACATAACCCAAATTTTCCGAAATTCACACATTACCTTCTTAACAAGGATAACTTGTGATTTTTCATTAAGAGCCCAGTGCCAACTTCTAAATCTTACAAGTAAACAATGCACAATTATTTGACAGAAATTAAACTTTAAGTGCCCCCCAGGCTCCTCTCTTCTGGCTTCTATAATTTAGTATAAGCATATAATTAGCAATGCTTGGTCAAAGAATGACTTACCCTGCTCCAAAAAGTAAAGGCAGGAAGAATGACAAAAAGGTAAACTGGTAAAGAGTATCTAACATAACTGCTGCCTGTGTAATTGCCGCGAGCTCCACGAGCTATTTAGCTGTGAAGGAAATATGATTGTTGGTAACCTCTTGCTTTCCTCGACATAAGGAAAATCAGTGGTATAATGAAGCCCACGACTCTCGCGTCGCGAAAGAGCACTGCTAACTACCAGCTTGGCACAGCAGAAGAGATTCCTCATCTCACAAGCCTCTAATCCAACCATGGTCGGTTCCCAGCCATGCTGAAATAGGTATCTTTCCCATTTCAACTCCAACTCTACGATTCTCTTCTCTGCAAGGGTTAGTCTTGAGGTAGATCTAACAATGCCAACATATTCCCACATGATTGACTGCAGTTCTTTCCGAACTTCCCTTGTCCGATGAATGACTTTGTTAAGTACTGTATCTCCTAGTAACCTGGGGCCTACAGGCCTCGGCCACCAACTTGAAGCACCATGATCAATTTTAGATACGTTCATGTGATCAATTGAAGGCTGTACAGCTCTTCTTGCAAAAACTAGTGCTTCAGCCAAGGAGTTGCTAGCAAGTCGGTTTGCACCATGCAAACCAGTACATGCAACTTCACCTGCCACATAAAGACCGCGTACATTAGTCTCACCCTCAAGCCCAGCACGGACTCCACCACACATGTAGTGAGCAGCGGGAACCACCGGAATCGGCTGCTGTGTTATGTCTAACCCATAGCGGAGACATTCAGCAGCTATATTAGGAAAATGAGAAAGAATCTTCTCTTTGGGCTTGTGACTGATATCAAGAAGAACATAATCTTCACCACGCTTTTTGAGCTGGTCATCAATACTTCTTGCTACCACATCTCTCGGGGCAAGCTCTGCTCTTTCATCATACAATGGCATAAATCTCTCCATATCTAAGTTGTAAAGGATGCCTCCATCACCTCTGACAGCTTCAGTTATCAGAAAAGCATTCTCTCTGGTATTTGATGGTTTGAAGGGTAGGCCTTCATCAGCCAAAGCAGTCGGGTGGAATTGCACAAACCTGGCAACACAAGGCAGAGAAATGTAACTATTAATGCAATTTTTGAGAATAGTTCATCAACCTCGCAAACAAAGACCTGTCTACCATCCAAAAGATGATCAAAGGAGGACCATCAATTAGAGATCCAACAGCTAATCTAGAAATCCTTTTTACATCAATTAAATCCCCCACTGAAAAACTGATGCCCTTTATCCTGAAAATTTTAAGTTGCATATCCCTTTATCCTGAAAAATTTAAGTTGCATATCCCTTTGTATATAATTAAATCCCCTTTCTCATCAATTAAATCCCCAAATGAAACCTTCGGGGATAGTTCATCAACCTCGCAAACAAAGTGCCTACCATCCAAAAGATGATCAAAGAAGGACCACCAATTAGATAACCAACTGCTAGCATCAATTAATCCCCCAATGAAGAAAATTTGATGCCTTTACCTTGAAAAGTTCAAGTTGCAAATCCAATGTCATCCCGCACAATAATATTTAGCCAAAAGCGCAAATCTTGAACGTATGCAAAATACCATACCCAATGAAATCCCACAAGTGAGATCTAGGGAGGATAGAATGTACGCAAATCTTACCACTACCTCGCGGAGGTAGGGAGGCTATTTCCAAAAGGTCCTCAGCTCTAGTGTAACAAATCCCAATATAAAAGGAAGAAGGCAATTAATAGAATATAGCTAATAACAAGGAACAATGCAAGGGTACCCAAAACAACAATAAAATCATGTGCTAATCAAAATATCATAAACAACATACTAGGATAGATTATCAAGAATGATAATAAACCGTGATGCAAAACAAAAACAAGAATACAACGATACAACTAGTACCATCACAAACACCCGCCACCCTAAGCAAGGAACACTATAGTACCTACTAATCATCTACCTTAATCCATGTCCTCCATATCTTCCTATCCAAGGCCATATCCTTGGTAACTTGAAGCTACAACATATTCTACCTTATCGTCGTTGCCTCTCCTTGTACCTTTTATAACCAACCTGTCACACCTCCTCACTAGTATCATCACAAACACCCTCCACCCTAAGCAAGGAACACTACAGTACCTACTAATCTTCTACCTTAATCCATTTCCTCCACATCTTCCTATCTAAGGTCATATCCGTGGTAACCTGAAGCTACATCATATTCTACCTTATCATCTCTGCCTCTCCTTGTACCTTCTATAACCAACCTGTCACATCTCTCCTCACTGGTGAGTCAATGCATCTCCTCTTCACATGTCCAAACCATCTCAATCTCATTTCCTACATCTTGTCCATAAAAGAAGTCACTCCCACCTTATCCCGAATACTCCTCACTTCTAATCTTATCACTCCTAGTATGACCACACATCTACCTCAACATCCTCATCTCCGCAACATGAATCTTCGGGACATGGGAGTACTTGATTGGCCATCACTTTGTCCCATACAACAATGTCGGTCTAACTATCACTCTATAGTACTTTTTATAACACATGACTCCAGAGACAAGCCTCCACTTCATCCACGCCAACCAATACAGTGTGATATCATCATCGATGTCCCCACTTCCTTGAATGAATGCTGAACAAATTGCAAAACTCACGAAAACAAAGATGGATGAATTCTAGATCCGCAGATTTTACAACACAGCTCACCAAAGCAGAGGCAGAAATATGTTATAAATAGAATGCAACACTGAGGACTACTTACTCCATGTTGGAAATTACAGCTTGAGCTCGATGAGCCATAGCCATTCCATCACCAGTGGCAACCTACAACCATCATATAATATGAATTAGAACTTTGAACATGTCCATATTTGATAAAGTTAAACTTTTCCGCTAATTAACAAAGGCACAAATGATCAAAATAAAAACAAAATTGGCCCCACCACCAATTAGTTTCTCAAAAAAAGAAAAAGATAAATGGGCAGAATAGTGCAACAGCAGATGCCTAGTCCAGGTTAGTACAACTTTGAGCAATGTGTCTGGCTTTTATTGTACAGAAAGCATTGCTTTTACCTTAAATTGCAATTGCTACAGGGTAGAAAAATTAATACGCTGTGGAATGTTGTTTGCATCTCTTAGAATAGGAATAGGTACATACAATCCTACTTAGAACAGGAATAGGAATAGGAATAGAAATAATAATAGGAACAGAAATAGTAAATAATATCCTATTTGGAGAAGGACTGTATTGTAGTATCTATAAACTATAAATTAGGTCTCTGTGTAATAATAAGAGACACAATTCAATAGTATTTTTCTCCAATATTTCTCACAACATCAATGTCAGTTGATAAGATCCTTATGAATTACAAAGAATACTTTGAGATCAAGCTTATTACCAACAATTAAATGCAAAAGCATGCTAGTCAACAACTTACCTAGTGTAATCCCACGAGTGGAGTCTGGGGAGGGTAAGAAATACATATACCTTACCTCAGCCATTTGTGGGGGTAGAAAGAGCATGCAAGTCATATGGTAAAAAAGTTTCATATGGTAAAGAAGTATGTTTTAGCCACCCCGCACCAAGGGATTCCCTTCACCTTCTCCCTCCATATCACTGTTTAGGACTCTGATGATCTTGCTGATTATAAGGAGTGACATTACTATATCTAACAACATTAAGACGGCGAATATATTGAAACCCATACCGGCGGATTAGTAGTACTTGGATAGATATGCCCAGCTCCACCTGATGCCAGCAAAGTCACTTTTGAAATGAATCTTATGACCTACAAATTCAAAGTAAGAGCACAGAAACCTAAGAAATCAATTTATATCATTTTGAGGATACATTCAAATCATGGAGGTCAACATGAGCGAAAGCAACTATACTTACCTCCTGTGTTTCCGTGTTTATAGTATCAATGCCGTGACAAACTATGTCAGAACCATCCTGCATTTGGCACAAAAAATTAACATTTGCAAATATTTATATGACATATCGAGCAGTTCATCCTTTCTAAAAAAAATCCTTATTGAACAGTTCAATTGCCAACTTTACACAACCATCATCATGTTCTATTGTTGTTCATTTGCATTGCACTGCTTGCTTAATCATATCTACTAGGGTCCATTCCTTAGGTTTGGACCAATATGAGCAAGTGCTAAAATTAACATAATCAATATTTGTACAAATAACATAACCAAAAGAATAATGCCAAGTTTAATTAGATTAAAGTAATAACCCTTCATTTTGGACCAAACCGATGCTAGAGCAGAAAATTTTCTCCATATTAACCAATGCAAACAGTTGCTATCAAAGAATAAACTTACTTGAGTGGTCAACAAATCTATAGCAAAATGGTGTTGAAACATATATATATTAGGATCCTTAACAACTGCCTCTAGCAGCGCCCTTTCTATCTCTCTGCCCGTCATATCAGCAGCATGGACAATTCGGTGATGGGAGTGGCCCCCTTCCCTGGCTAGGTGCAGATTGCCATCCTTCCCGTGATCGAACGAAGCACCCATAGCAATCAGTTCTCTAATTCTCTCAGGTCCTTCAGTACATACAACCTGGAGAAAGGAGATGCACTTATAAGAATGATCTTAAAAGAGTAAACTAAAAATAATATTTTGGAGAAATGAATCAGTCAAATCCTAAGTTTCATTTAGAACAATCATTGCATAAAAAGCACAACTATATGGACCGAGTTTTTCCCAACTGAGTAGAAGATATCAGTTGATATGTCCCACCAATTAAACATAAAACTTCCTTGAAGCCAGCATTTGTTAACAGAGACAAACAAAAATAGCACAGAGCAAACTAATTGGTGACACCTTAAAAATTTGGCTCTGATTTAGGGAAGTACTAATGATACCTTTGTGTGTTCTCATTTAAATAAATTAAAAAAAAAAACTATGGTACAAACCAAATGAAGTCCCACTAGCGAACCGAAAGACAACACAAGTTCATTTCCCAGTTTTATTCCTATTTCTTCCTTCTTGCATATCCCCTTCGCACTCTCCTCCAAATGTCCAAATACAGAATTCAACGAACTGAACCAAGAAGAAAAGGACTATTACATGCTCCAACAGAAATCTTCTATGTTACCAACCATTGGTTTCACAGCTCTCTAACACTTTCTTCAGTTTCAACTTATAAGCACTTACATCAGAAGTTAGGAATAGGCATAGAACATTCCTTGTAGTATTGCTTTCTGGCACTTCAGCTTCAAATTGAAAACAAGCCTAATTGCCCCCATTACTCTTACACTTTTTCAATTTTTGGAAGGTCTACATCCTGCGGCAAAAGCCGTCTAAACAGAAAGTTCCTTTGGTTTCAACCTGAAAGTACACTGAGAATTTTCCTATTCATCCAACCATGTAGTCTGGGAAAAAAAATTGGAAAAGAAAAGGGAAATAGTCCCGAAAGAGGAAAAACTGAAAAACTGGCAACTGCTTCATGGAACTGAAGAGACTATTATATTCTGTGAACTTACTCTTACAGTCTCCTCATCACAGAGGTAAGCACCTGCCACAATTGTATCTTGCATGTGGCTCTCCACTGAATCCATAGGGCAGAGCACGGCACTTACACCGCCTTGAGCATAGTTAGTGTTACTCTCATGAGGTTCGGCCTTGGTTATTACAGCTACATTTCCATGTTTGGCAACCTCAAGAGCATATCGAAGGCCAGCAATTCCACTACCAATCACAGCAAAATCAAAATATCTAGTTGAGCCTTCTCTCAGGTATGACTTGATTGTTCCTCTGTGAGACTTCCAGTTTGTTGTCACTTGACATTTTGAATAGTTACTTCTATGAACTTGTAAGAGTTTGGAAATCCAAGAAGACCTGAAAATTTTAATTAGCACATGGTCACAGCCAGAAAATAGACATAATAAACTTTTCCAGAGAATGGACATTATAACCTTTCTCCTTTCTGAGGAATCCGGAAATGGTTCTAAAAAAGAAACTTCTAGGATTCTGTCACCTCATGAAAAAAGATATTACTGGTTTACTGCTAAACACGTAAATAAAGATCCCTTTTAAGTAAGTTCTCATTTGAGGGTACATAGTCCTACATACAACACGTGAATACCTATTACCATTACTAATTGGATGGTGCTAACATATTAAGAACTCCAAAATAAAAAACACTTTGCCAGTAGTGCTCCCAGAAGAGAGGAAAAGGCATACTATAAAGAAGATAACACACCAGGGGAAAATAGAGAAATAGGCGAAGAAGCATCATCCTAATACATACCAATGGATTTGATTTTGCATGCCGTTCAGGATCACATTGGGATGACAATGAGCTTTTCCATAGCTATTCCTCCGGTAGACAGGCTCCGTCAAATGTAATCCTCCGCTTCCTGAAGCTATACCAGTTGCCATATGATCTTACTGACTGCCAATCCAGGTCAAAGGAATTGGTATCAGGTGAGAACTCGAGGTTAGAGTATTTCTGAAACTAAACATTTAAAGATCATCTTGATTACCTGTAAAAACATCCTACCAGGGAAAGATGACGTACAACTACATTGATGAGTGTTACTCAACAACCCAGTGACAAATACAGACACTTTTATCTGATCAATTTTTTTTTTCACATTTCTCAATCATCTTATTCATGATTTCAGATGATTTAGACTCGGCTCAAAGCGGCATTCTAAGGTATATGGTTTGCAGGGAACCAACTTCACTACCTAAGATTGCATTAAAAACCCCATATCTGTAACACCATTGACGGGATACAAAAAGCTTTTCCTTCAATTAATGTGTAATCTAGATATCCCTTCAAAAAGAGACAGAAATACCCTCAAATATTTAAGTTGTTCTTCACAAAAAATGTAAGATGAGTCATCTGTGATGACTTTGTCCATTTTCTTAGGAAAAACCTTTTAAATCTGTTTGAGTTGCATGTGTGCCACCGAAAAGTAACCCTAGATTAAATCACAAACAATTAGCATTCGGGAAAAAATAGATGAAAGTGTCAGAGTTACCTTGACGCAGCAAAGATGATAACTGGTTGTAGGGGAAGGAAGCAGAGACAATTGTATAAACAAATAAAGTGTATATAGACACTTTTTCCAAAATTGCGGACCCTACTCGCCTTTCCTCCACAAACAAACTCGACACAAAATTGAATCCTTTATTTATTACTAGTGGTCAAAATTAAAATATTTTTTATTAAATAGACCAAATGTGTTCTTTTCAACCAAAAAAGGAATATAAAATGTTTGTTTTTTGACTTTCCCACGTCCTTGCCTTTCAAGGTAGTGTCGCATTTCATCCTCCCACTATCCATCTCCATCAATAAACTTCTCCCTCTTTTCTTCTTTTTATTTTTTTCAAAAAATATGGTGAATTAGAATCTCTCTTTCACTAACATCCACATGTATTTATTTATTTATTTGTAATTTTTGCGTTTAAAATCTTTTCTTTTGCATCTTTGGGGTTTCTAACCTCTCACACCTTTTATCTATTTCCACCAAAACATTTACAGATTACTTTTGCTTCTTATGATTGAATTTGACTATAATGTAAAAGGGACTCACATTCTTCGAAATTTTATGGATTGATTTTAAATAATTTGAATTAGATCAATCTCCAATTGTTCAAATTTTAATCCATTTTAGAAGAACTTTCAATTTCAATTTATTTTAAAACTCTTTACTTGCATTTGTATAATGTATATTCTTATATTTAAAGTATGAATTACTATCTATATTATAGCAGTGTTTGGTATGGAAAAAAATGTTTTCTTGACAAATAAACTGGTTTCTAACTTATTTTATCATGTTTTGTTGATGAGCAAAAAGTATTTTTTATTTTTTAGTTAGTGAACGAAAAAAATATATTTAACTTTTTTTTAGTTTAGGTGGGGGGGGGGGGACTAGTGGGGGGGTGGTGCGAGTAAAAAACAAGAAATTTTTTAAATTTGAAATCTTTTTAAAATAAATTTTTTAATAATTTTTTTGTGTGTGAGGCAGGGGTGGGGGCTGGTTGGGGGTAGGTATCGATAGGGTAAACAAAATAAAATTTTTCAAAATTTGAAATATTATTCAAAAATAAATTTTAAATTTTTTTTGTCGGGAAGGGTGGAGCGTTGAGGTAAAAGAATGAAATTTTTAAAATTTTATTTTTAAAAATTTTTGGGACTTGAAGAGTTCGATTTTCATTGATGTTCTGATATTTGATGAGAGGATGATGATGTGAGACATGTCGATGGCCTTGTGGTACCAATTGATGCACTTGACACAGCTTTTTTTATGTTATGACTATTGCATCCTTTATTATTTTCATGTTGTTGTATATACATGAGTTGGGGCTTTGGCATGCATACATCTCCTGTTGCATCTATATTACTTGAGATATTGTGATACTTGAGACATTTCTATATAACGGTTGTAACGTCTTGAGATACTTTTGGAATTCATGTGCATATTTTGGGATGAGTGAGGTCTGATATTGTTGGCACTATTGACTATTAATTTAATTGTGATAACCTGAGGCATGATAATGTGTTCTGGTACTAACTGAGGTGCTAGTTATTATTTTTCATGACTCTAGGATGATTATGTATTGTATTCTTATCATAAAATTATTACATACCTCGATTTGTAATGTTAGCATACATTCACCTCTCATAGAATTTATGTTAATCCTTGACTACATTGAGGTGGCAAGATTGATCTTGAAACATTGTGGACCTTTATATATAACTGAGAACTTGTGAGCTAGGGAGATTTAGTATATTCGATTATTGTGAAATTATGAAAAATTAAGACCTGTTGAAAACTTGTGGTTCTAGTTGTAACATGTGGCACACCCCCTCTCTCCCTTTTTATCCTATAAGGATTATTTATCGATTGTCTCATTATATTGTTGTTACACATTTTGGCTTGTGGCATGGACATGCATTTACATTATATATATATATGTACCACTCCTTGATTATATTGAGGTAGTAAGATTGAGATGTTGTACAACCTTCTATGGAACCCCTTGTCTATGCTGAGGTAGTAAGGTTGAGATTGCACATTTATTCATATCTTAATTACGCTGAAGTGGCAGGATTGAGATATTATGACACGCCTTGACTACGTTGGAGTGGCAAGGTTGAGATATTATGACACCCCTTGACCACACCGAGGTGGCAAGGATGAGATTGTACATTTATTCATATCTTGATTATGCTGAGGTGGTAGGTTTGAGATATTATGACACCCTTTGACCACGTTGGCGTGGCAAGGTTGAGATATTATGACACCCCTTGATCACGAAGAGGTGGCAAGGTTGAGATATTATGACACCCCTTGACCACGCCGAGGTGGCAAGGTTGAGATATTACGACACCACTTGACCATGTTGAGATGGCAAGGTTGAGGTATTATAATACCCCTTGACCACATTAAGGTGGCAAGGTTGAGATACCTTGCAGTCATATGTGACTTGTGCATTTCATCATTGATTATTCTTGTTATTTTACTTTATTCTTATGTATATTTTGTTGTGCATTAACTCTTTTTATGTAGGCATTAAGATTCTTCATTACTACATACTTGTTCGATTTCTCTTAATCAATCGGTTAAATCTACTGACCACATTCTGGTGTACTCACCCCTACTTTCTTTTCTCCCTACAAATCGAGCACAGGGTAGCTGATTCATTCTAGTTGAGTTATTATCCATCTATACAGATCTTAGCGCTGAGGCTCAGATTTCGAGTTGTCATCGATCTTTGAGATTTCATTTAGTATTTTCTATTAGATAGTGCATCAGATATTATGAGACAATTTTGTATTTTCATTTGAAATAGTTGTATTTACTCTTCAATACTATTTTAAATGTTCTTATACTCATGACTTCAGGTTTTGAAATTTATTTGGATATGTTGTGAATATTTCCACTTTATTTCATTTCCTTTAGTCGTGATCCAATTTGGATCGTGATCCAATTTGGATCGTGACAGTTTCGACCATGCCTAGCCTCCACCGGATCTATGATTAGAGATATTATTGGACACATATATGAACGTATGTTGCTACACTATTTCTGATGCAAATACCTTATGTTATGTCCCTTAGTTTCAATTCTCTTAGTTTTCACTTTATAGTTATTTTTATTATATATGGATGCTTGAATAAATGCTAAGACACTTGTTTGAGGGTCTCTCAGGGTCCTCATTCACCATGTTACGCCTAGAGCCTAGCCTGGATCGTAACATTAGTCATGGGGCTTAACTTGTTGTTTGGAAGTCCTTGGATTAATAAGTCTTACCTCTATAGCAATAATTATTGAGTATCTCATAAATCTAAACAAAAAGTGATATTGTCAAGTCTTTTTATGGGCTTAACCTGTTGTTTTGAAGTGCTTGGACTAGGAGGAAAAAGTTATATACATAATAATTCAAGACACAATAGAAGTGTCAAGTTTTCCCCATGAGTGAAGTTCTTGGTTAAGTCTTGCCTCTAAGACAAGAGTTATAGAGCATCTCATAAATCAATAGACAATGTGATAGTATCAAATCTTGCCCACAGGCAGGAGTGCATGTATGAAGGATCAAGGGGTATCACGTGACACAGCTTCATCGAAAAGATTTACTATATATATAATTAAAGGAAAAAGAATATATAGAGGATAGATCTAATAAGTGCCACTTCTTGAAACAAAAGTGCACTTACCTTAGTTTGATTATGAGTGATAATTTCATGGGTAAGGTTGCAGATTTGAACCTATATACTGTCATTTTTATACATTTTAAATTTTAAGCTACATATGAAGTTTCCATTCACCCTTCTTATAAAATTATAAATATTTAATATTATTTTTTTAAAAAAATGTATTTTGAATATATTTTTTTAAAAAAATAACTCTTGAAACTCTTTTTAATAATTTTTTTAAAACTATTTTTTTTAAGAAAAAGGGATAGTAGTGGAACATGAATTGTATTTTATTTATATTTTATTTTCTTAAAAAGTATGGTGTCATATTATTTTATTTTTTATTTTAAATAGTGACACTCCTTACAAAAAAATTTGTGCACGCCACTGCCCATGGACTTAAGTTGTTGTTTGGAAGTCCTTGAACTAATAAAACTTATCCATGAGCTTAAATTGTTGTTTGGAAGTCCTTGAACTAATAAATCTTACCTCTAGATCAATAGAGTATATCATAAAACAAAATACTATGTTAAATTGTCAAGTCTTGCTCATGGAGCTTAACTTATTTCAAAGTCCTTGAGCTAAGAGATAAGAGTTATATATATGATAAATCAAGATATAATATAGTAGTCTCAAGTCTTAGCATGGGTCGTAACTTTTGAAGTTCTTGATCTATGTCTTGCCTATAAGGCAAGTTATAGAGCATCTCATAAATCAAGACATAATGTAATTAGTATTAAGTCTTGCCTATGAGACTTGACTTATTACTTGAAAATCCTAAGACTAACAAGTCTTACCTCTATGGCAATAGTCATAAAATATTTCATAAATCAAAATACCATGTGATATCATTAAGTCTTGTCTATAGGACTTAACTTATTGTTTTGATGTACTTGGACAAAAAGACTAGAGTTATAGAACGTATGATAAATCAAGACACAATTTAATAGTGTCAAGTCTAACTCATAAGGCGTGACTTGTAAAAATTTTGATCTGTATCTTGCTTCCAAAGACAAGAATTATAGTACACCTCATAAATCAATGTGTAATGTGACAATTTCAAATCTTGCCCATGGGGCTTGATTTGTTATTTGAAAGTCTTTGGACTAACACGTCTTACCTCAAAGCAATAGCTATAGAGTATCTAATAAATCAAACACAATGTGACATTATCAATTCTTGTCCATAGGACTTAAATTATTATCTTGAAGCCCTTGAACTAATAGGAAAAAGTTATATATATGATAAATCAAGACACAATGTAATCGTCAAGCCTTGCCCATGAGCTTAAGTTGTGAAGTTATTGATCTAAATCTTGTCTCTAAGGTACAAATTATAGAGCATCTAATAGATTAAGACGTAATGTAATAATGCCAAGACTTGTCCTTGGGACTGGACTTGGTGTTTGTAAGCCTTGAACTAAAAGACAAGTTATAAACCATGTCTTAGTGTCAAATTTTGCCTATAGAGCAAAATTTGTAAAGTTCTTTGTCTCGATCTTACCTCTAAAATAAGAATTACAAGTTTTTATATTATGTACTATCTCTAAAGTAATAATTATAGAATATCTCATAAAATTTCTAACCATATATATTTAAAATAATAAACATGACAAAAAAAATTATCTTAGACCTTAACGCTTGAATTTAGGAATCATTTTATTTAAAAGAAAAACAAAATGTATAAAATAAGTATTGCTTATGATTTCATAATTTAAAAAAAGAAAGAAAAAAACACGAGAAAAAGAAAGAAAATAGATAACAAAAAATGAAAGGACAAAAAAGCAAAAGAAAACGTAAAAGAAAAAAGTGAGAAACGAGGAAAAAAAACATAACCTTTTTAATTCCATTTAATTATCAAAATATAATCTTCCTTTATTTTGCTAACATGGAGGACAATTTTGTAAAAATTTTCATTAAATGAATGAAAAGTATTTTTGAGACTCTTCCTATGAGAGATAAAATATCAAGACCAACCCGAGCATTTTTGAACTTAGTCCACAAACTTTCTCATCGTGACAAGCAACTGGCCATTAATTCAACAGGCTCTCCCCAGTTGATCATATGCAACTAGTACAAATAGCATTCGTTTGGACTTGGAAGAGAAGAAAATATAAAACAAAATAAATTAAGGAAACAAGGCAGTATATAAAGTCTTTTAGATATCCGATCAACGCTGCAAATAAAAGTCTTCTGAATCTTGATAGGTGTCAGCACAAATCCAGGGGTGGTTTGGGGGAGGGGTTCACAGCTGAGTTGAGAGCTGTGTTACTTTAAAATGACATTTTTATTTCATACTTTGCTGGATGAATGACATTCAACAACCTACTTTTCTCACCTTTTGAAATTGCTATGATGGTAACAAAAATATAAAAGAGACCTGGAGGGGCAGGACACATAACTACCATGAGAAAGATACAGAGCAGAACTAAAACTAAATATTGTACACCATCTGAAACTTCCCTCCACAAATGTCAAGGGCCACCAGTGCTGCAACAAGCTGCATTTTAGAGCATTAAAATCATGAGTAACCCTAGAAAAAGCTAATTCGCAATATTGCAAGAAAACATGAGATTTCAATAACCTAGCTACTAGTTAAAAATCTTGGTTCATTCTATAAACTTTCATCCCGTTACTGCTACTCTAATCCCCTACTCCCAATATAACAAGTTTAGCAACCTGAACATGTTGTAGTCGATGCAAACCTTCAGGCAATTGAAGTTTAGAATCCAAATAATCAAATAGAAGATTGAAATCACAAGATTACCAATGTAAATGTAAACTTGAAAAAACAAAAAGGAGAATTAAGCTTGTAAACATGGCAAGTGATAGGGAGCAAGATACAACTTCACAGCGGAAATTTACAACCACAAGAATTACGTACATATGATAAACCTTTTTTTAATGGGAACAAATGTCCAATAGGTGCAAATATCCTACTGCTCTACCAATTTTATCCTGCTGCTTTTAGTTGTACAAAAGAGTCGATCTTTCATTAAACACATAAGAACACTCCTTGAATTTTTGAGGAATACCTTATACTAGGAAAAAGATTAACTTTTTCCAGGATATTGCAAATATAGCATACTCTTGCAATTATGAATTTTTTTCTATTCTCTTTCCTTTCTTAGACTACATACACTTAGCTATTTAGAGCATCAATGGCTTGAGGGAATGATCAAGTTGTATTGCAATGTAGAAATAGATTATTGTCTCTGTTTTTTCAACACAGATGCAACTTTTGGAACACAATGGTATCCCTCATCAGATTGTCTCTGTTTTTTCACCACAGATGAAACATTTGGAACAAAATGGTATCCCTCATCAGATTGTCACGAGTAAGAACTGCATCCTTAGACAAAAGCCAAAATACTGTAAGCTTTATTTACCTTGAAAAGCCATCATCACTGACCTTCCACCCTAGTTCATCATCACCTTCTTGAAGTCCATTGAATTTCAAGAAGGTGAAAAATTCAGCCACTCTTTGTATTTCTCAATAATTGAGCTGTCTTCTGAAAGTGAAGCTCCACCCTTCAGGTGTCCACAATCCGCTATAGCTCTTTGTTGGTGTAGCACTAGGATGTTATGTCTGGAAAGAGCATTTCAAGGTTGTTTGTCTCATGCCAATAATTCTTCCAAAAGTCAAGTCTTTTCCCGTTCTTCATTTTGATCTTGGTAATGCTCCTGAAATCATTCCAAAGAACTCTAATGGATCTCCATAATTTGTAGAAACGTCCTTGGTCATCCACTTATCTTCCTCATCATATTTCGCGTCAACTACTTCACCCCTACAAAAGTTGCTTCATTTGTATACTTCCGTAACCATTTCATTCTAACTGCCTTTAGAACTAAACTGATGAGTGTTACTCAACCTCCCAGTGACAATTACAGACACTTTTTATCTGATCAATTTCTTTTCGCATTTCTCAATCATATTATTCATGATTTCAGATGATTTAGACTTAGCTTGAATAGGCATTCCAAGGTATACAGTTGGCAGGGGATTGCATTTAAAACCCCCATATTTGTAACACCAATGATGGGATACAAAAAGCTTTTCCTTCAATTAATGTGTAATCTAGATATCCCTTCAAAAAGAGCCAGAAATACCCTCAGAAATTTATTTAAGTTCTTCAGCATCACAAAAAATGTAAGATGAGTCAATCTCCAGACTTTCCCTTCCAGCTCTATCCACATCAAAATCATTCAGCTAACCATTTGTATTTGTTGTTTTAACCATGTTAATGAGACCTTCAATAGCTACTAAGAGCAGATTGTTTACCATGTCAACCAGAAATTGTTGTTGTGCTCTAAAGAACCTTGTTAGTGCACCCCATTAATTAGCACTAAGAAACTCACTGTTGAATGCAATATTTGATACAATGTATCCTTTTCTGCCCAAAGCCCATCCTCTCCAATAAGCTCAGTAGATTTCCCAGTTAACATGGTCATCTGTTTTCTCAAAGTCTAGCTTGAAAATAATTCCTAGTTTCTTCTGGTTTAGTCTGGAACTACCACTTCATTAGCTACTAAGACAGAATCCACTATTTGTCTTCCCTTAATAAAAGTCATTTATTGAGAATCAACGAGCTTTGCCATCACCCGTTTCAACCTCTCTGTTAGTACTTTGGAAAACAGCTTCTAAATGTTGCCTATCAAACTAATAGGCCTAAAAAACCCTTAAGCTCAATAGCAATTTTTTTCTTTGGCATAAGCTATGAATGTGGCACTGAAACTTCTTTCAAACATTTCTTGGTAATGAAAAATTTTGGAAGGCATTCATGATATCTTGCTTCACCACCTCCCAACATTTGATGAAGAAACCCATGGCGAAACCATCTAGCCCATAGTCGCCTTTCTCTTTAGCTCATTCAGATATTTGGGGATTTAATCGGTTCAGTACTACCTTGGGATGTTGTTACTTCGTCGGTTCCATTGATGATTATTCCATGTGAACGTGGATATTCTTGACAAAAAATAGATCTGAGTTGCTATCCCTTTCTTTTTTTTGAGACGATAACGATTTGTATTTCTATTTCTAAAAAGATAGAACCTGCCACCACATATTACAGGTTCCTA
>JAABOM020000012.1:5586803-5607221 GCA_011800125.2 Solanum clarkiae
TCCTCAATTATAGGGATATGATGCCAATCAAATATTCTGTAAATATTCAGCTGCCTTGTATAGAGCCCCAAGCTCCTATATATATTGACCTAATGTCATACCTCTCAAAAAGATAATAAAAAGTAGAGAGAGTTTAACCCGAGGAAGTAGGCACCACTTGCCGAACCTCGTAAATCATTTGTGCTCTTTTTTCTTTATTTTTCTCTACATGTATCTTTAGGAGTCAGATTAATTCTAATTATAATGTGCTAGACTTTACCAACCTATGTGATGTCTCTCTTTCCTATGACTGCTTAAGTACTCATTGTTCTATACAAATTGAGAAGATACTTCCTATGGCATGAGTATGGCAAAAAGTAGCATAAAGGTTTCAATTGGTGAAATGGAACATAGTGCAATGTAGTAAGGAGCATGGATGTATGGGGGTCAGAAACTCGAAGCTACAAAACAGTGGTCTGCTTAAGAAATCGTTGTGGAGATATGCTGAAGATAGACCAGCAATGTGGAATAATGTAATACAACAAAAGTAGGAACTAAATGGGTAGTGGACTGAAGAATGTACTGATACCCATGGAGGACAATCAGGTGATTCTGGATCAACATGGGGAAGGACATTACTTTCCAAGTTGGCAATGGCAGAAAAATCTTCTTCTGGAAGGATAATTGGGATGGTCTGGGCACTCTGCAAGAGGCTTTCCCCAGCCTCTTTAACATCAGCACCAACTAGAATAGCACAATATAAACATCTGGATAGCTCAGGGATGGAGCCTAATTTTCAGAAGGCTTTTGAATGATTGGGAGGTTGAAAGAGTGGCTGCTCTACTTGGCAGAATAGGAACTTTCACAGGGACTACCAATGAGCTTGATATCATCAAATAAAGTCATAATTTGATGGCAAATTTTCAGTCAATAGAGTTCACAGAGAGGCTTCTACAGATGACAGGAAGAGATAGGGGACCCAGAAAAGCTACTTGGAGTAGCATGGCACCTACTAAGGTGAAATGCTTCTCCTCGTCGTTAGTAAGAAAGGAATGCCTCAACCATGAGGCATTATAGAGAATGAAATTTCACTTAGCTTCCATATGCCAGTGAAGCACAAAAACAATTCTTCCTCCACTGCGAGGTAACTTTGCAAGTCCGGTCCCTAATTCATTAGCTTGGCTGGAAAAGCTGGAGAATAACAGAGCATACTGCTGATCTGTTGAGCTGCTGGATCAGAAGGGAAGGGAGCAAAAGCCAGAACAGAGTGTGGAAAACTGTCCCAACTTGCATATGGTGGACCATATGGAAGGAGAGGAATGAGAGAATCTCCAAAGGAAGATCAAAGGGAAATGCATCTCTACTTATGTTTTTGGTGTAAAGAGCAATGTATAATAGTAGATGAAATAAACATAGTGGATTTTCTAGTCTTTTTGTTATTAGCTATCAACGTAAGCACACTTTTGGAGGTGGCTAGCACACCCTTAATGCCATCTTACAAGTTTCAAAAAAAAAAAAAAAAGAAGCATGGATTGACCACAACGCGAACAACCAAGTCTACTGGAAAAATCTGGCCAACTATTCCAGCCTCCATTTTTGGTTTCTTTGGCTTGAAAGGAATTAGGGGTTACATGGAGGGGTAGAGGTAGACCAAAGAAGTATTGAGGGGAGGTGATTAGATAATATATGGCGAAACTTCATCCCACCGAGGACATGACCTTAGATAAGGAGGAGTGGAGGTCGTTCATTAGGGTAGAAGGATGATAGACTAGTAGGAGCAGGTTGATGGTTGGTCGTGTGATTATAGTACGTTAGTAGGATTAGTATGTTTTTATATCCTGTGGGGTCATTATCCGCCTTATATTTGTTACTTTTGGCGTATTTACATAATATCATTTGCTTTCCATGATTAATCGTTTTCCTCTTTTCTTTTCCTTTTTTTCTATATCCAATATCTTCTGCTTATGGGGCTTGATTTTTGAGACGAGAGTTTTCCGAAAACAGCCTCTCTATCTCTATGAGGTAGTGGCTAAGGTCTGCGTACATTTTTACCCTCCCCAGACCCCACTTCTGGGATTCCACTGGGTATGTTGTTGTTGTAGATGGTTACACTAGGTATATTGTTGTTGCTTAAGAATATATTTATACACAATAGCATTTAGTCGAGTCACAAGTGATAAATTATAAATAAACCAGATGGCATGTTTTGGACAAGCAGCGGAATAACATAACATGTTAAACTTTTTATCAGGTTATTTACTGAATTTGATTTGATTTTTATAAAAAATTTAACAGTCACATTTAATTAAAAAATTAACTTTTAGTTTAAAGAGAAAATATGATAAATAGTGATAACTTGGAAGAACTTGAGTATTAATATAGTGTTTTTTCCCAAGAATATTAATATATTTCGGAGCAAAAAATCATTAGAAATGATTTGTTATATTGATTATTACAACAACATATCCAATGTAATCCTACAGAAGTGGGGTCTAGGGTGGGTGGTGTGTACGCAACCTTGCCCCTATACAATGTGTACCATCATCATCAATCTCTTCCTCTATGGGAGATGACCTGTGTGTTAATCTCACTTCCATACCACATGAGTCAAACCACTTAACCTTCACGTACTTTGTCCTACTCAACCTAATCCCTTTTTTTAGAAGGTAACATTTTTATGTAACTACTTGCTGCATAAAAACTACAGCTGTCCATACTTATTAAGGGAATATAGGAAAATGTACTATGTCATAACCTACTTACAGAGATCCTTTAACATCAATTAAGATTCTATATATTCCATATATTCATGTTTACACCAAAAATAGAAAAGGGCTAGGCACTTCATCTTCAATTTCTGGATAGAGGCTTCAAAACACCTTTGATTTCTCTCTTTCCAAACTATCCACCAAATGCACGCAAGGATAATTTTCCATCTTTCTTTTTGTTTTGACTGAGTGTTATATTCGTTCCAACACTTCAAGTGTATCTCTTAGCATCATCCACATGATCCTTTTTAAATTAAGGAAAATCCTCCAAAGTTGTCCACTTGACTTGCAGTGTAAAAAAGATGGTTGATTGTCACTGGTTCTTCTTCGCACATATAAAATTTAGAGCATAGGTGGAAGCCCTTCATGAGACAGGACCGGTTTCCTGGCCAAAAACCACTTTAAGAGGAATTTTGACTTTCCAGGTTAGTTTTCATTGCCAACAACTAAACTGGTTATCTGAATTGTTGAATTCCTTGTAAGCTGTCTTGACTGAAATCTCCCTTGTTCAACCACTTGCCACATAGGATTGTCTTCCTGAGAGGAGGGGCCTTTGAATGGATTGAGAGTGCTGTAGAATTCAAGCCAAGTTTATCTATCTCCAGTCATTAAGGTGTCTTCTGAAGCTTTAGATTCCATCCACGAGCACCCCCGACTTCTCCTACAGTGGCATCTTCTTGTTGATTTAACTAATGATAATAGGGAAGAGTTGCTTTAGTAGATGTTGACCTAACCAGTTGTCTGCTGTCTGAGCAGAAAGATGTTTTCAATCCATCACCCACTTGATGACTGCACTTGCTTATGAATTTTGCCCACAAATTTCTGATACCTTCTCCATAGACCGACTCAATGAGGTGTTGTGACTGACTTGGCTGTCCATTCCCCATCCATTTCACACTTTTGAGTAATTTACCTTCCTCCAGAGAGATTGTTCATTTGAGACAAACCTCCATGACCATTTCATCAAAAGACTATGGGGTTCTGAGTTACCAAGTTCTTGATTCCCATACCACCATACTACTTGCTGAATGTTAATTATCACGGACTTCCAATTGACCAAATGTATCTTCCTAGTATGAAAGTTGCCTTGCCAGAGGAAGTTCCTTCTAAGAGCATCTATTCTATCCACCACTTTCATTGGAAATCAAAAAGATAGAAATCATATAAGTTGGTAATGCATCCAAGAGACTTTTAATCAAGGTTAGTCTACCAACCAAGAATAAGTATTGACTCTTCCGGTTAATCAACCTTTTTTCACACTTCTCTACGACTCCATTCCAAATATCCTTGGAATTGCTTCAGCACCGAGAGGCATTCCAAGGTAAATGGTTGGCAGCACGCCAATTCTTCCTCCTAGAATATTAGCCAAGTTGTGAATGTCAAGGACTTTATTAACGAGATATAGGAAACTCTTGTTCTAGTTAATGTGGAGCCCAAATATAGCCTCAGATAGAATGAAAATCACCCTCAAAAATTATATTTGTCCTCTGTCAGCTCCACAGAAAACTAAAGTATCATCAGCGTATATGAAAATGAGTGATTTCAAAGTTATTGATAGCCCCTGAATCTACTCTGAGACCTGTTATCCAGTTTTTTGATTGGGCCGTTTTCATCATATCATTTAAACTTTTCATGGCAATGATGAACAAAAAAGGGGACAAAGGGTCCCCTTGCCTTGGTCCTCTCTGAGAAAAGAAGAATCCAGCAGGTGAGCCATTGACTAGGATTGAGAACTTGATGGTGCTGATGCACTGATGAATCCAGCTGACCCATTTTGCTCGAAAACTCATTTTCATCATAGTTCGAAGTAGGAAAATCCAGTTTAAATGGTCAAAAGCCTTTAAATATCTAGTTTGCTAAAGATACAAAGTTCTTTGTTTCTGATTGTTGAGTCAATACATTCATTGGCTATAAGAATGGCATCCCATGATTTGTCTCCCTTTTATAAAGGTCATTTGTTGATCATCCACCAGCTAGCATCACTTTTTTGAGTCTCTCCACCAACAACTTTTTTGAGGTAATCACGTTGATACTGGCTTTAAGACTGATAGGCCTGATTTCAATTTTTAGCTCCAGCCTTATAGGGAATCAAAGGCAGCATATGTCGCATTGGAATTTCTTTCAAATGTCTTGTTCATGGAAGTTTTGAATAGTAGTAATGACCTCAGTGTTCACTACTTCCCAGTAGTGTTTGAAAAAGACCATTATGAAACCATCCAGCCAGGTGCTTTATCCCCAACACACGCTTGGACACTGGACCATATCTCTTGCTCTTCAAATGGACTTTGTAGCATCAGCTTATCTTCTATGGAGATAGTGGGACAAACTCTCATGTTATTATGGGGTCTCCAATCTTCTGGTTTTGAATACAGATTCTGATAAAGACACATGATCTCCTTTTTTATATCAACAACTCACCATCAATTTCCAACAAGTCAATATTGTTGTATCTTCTATGTACATTAGCTGTTTTATGAAAGAACTTGGTGTTATTGTCACCACGTTCGACCATAATGCTCTTGATCTCTGTCTCGGGGCCAGCTAGAGCTATCTGTTGGCCCAAAGATCTCTAAGTAAACCACTAATATCTCCTTTAACTTTGGTTTCTTAGAAGCAGCAAAATATGCCTTCCAAGTGTTGATGCGACTCTTCATCATTCTCCTCTTCCTTTCATCATTCAATACTCTGACCGTTCCATGATATTAAGTTAAGTTTCATTGATCAATATTGATGTGAAAACTCTTCCCCTGCTCCTGGTACCATAGCTTTTGAAGTTACTGCAAAATCTGCCTGACAATTCACTCAAGATTTGGATCGAAAAATGATTCCTTCATGTTCAATGTTGACAGTTTTCAGGATCATGTCTCCATTTCCTCTCACCAGAATTATTGCCCATTTGAGGTGATTCCTCAGTTGGGTCTCTTACTTAGTACTTATCCATCCTCAGCAGTAATCTCCGACTTCTTCAAACACGTTTTGCAACCATAGTTGCAAAGGGAGTCCGACCAATATGATCCAGACCTGTTCGATTGTTGCATTGCAAGGGATCGATCCCACTGTCAATGTCCACCAATGTAGTCAGAGTTTGTGACATTTCCAACTCCAGTTACCTCTTTAGATGTATTCAGCAGTTGTCTTTGATGGGAACTCGAAGAGAAATCGATTCTGTCCCATCTCGTAAATGTTCACTCAGTGAACCTGCTTCATGTGCTGACCCAACACCTAATATCTGTTATTCCTTCAGGGAGGCTGCTGATCATGCTTCTGGATAGAAGCTCATTTTGTGAAAGCTGAGCTCTTCAGAGATATAGATGATTCCATCTCTTTCTTGTACTGTGGCTTTTTCCATCTCTCTTGTAATCAATTTGTTTCTTCTGGTAGTTTCTAAGTAGAGCAGTCCTTCCTCTGTCTTTCCAGAGAGTGTTGTAAAAGGCTTAACCTCTGAGCCATTAATGAACTTTGCAATTTTGTGAGCAATGTCCAACCACCCTGTATTAAATGTAAGCTTAGGAATAATAATGACAAATCTTCTCTTATTTTGCATGCTTACAATACTTGTATAACATCCATATCTGTTGAAATTTCTCGAGCAAAAGAACTCAGAGTAGTCTTGATGTTTCAATCTTCTCACAAAATTTCTTTCCACTTTGGAGGCTTCCTTCAGTGCAGAGAATAGCCATTCCATTGTCTGCTGGCTGAAAAGGGTTCTTATTATGTTTCAATCTCATTTACCGAGTCTCTCCATGATATTCTTCCCTGGTGATGTCATTCGATTTGAAACCAATGGAAAAATCTATTGAGTTGTCTTCCATCTTGGCTTGGCTAAGATTTCAAGCCAAGGGTTGCCGGATTATACACACTGAGTTGACTTCTGCTTTTTTTCCCTAGTTACTCCTCAAAAAAAAAAAGATTTTTTTTCTGTTACGCTTGACTCCACGTTTTTGTACTCAACCTAATCCCTTTAGACTCTAAAGTATGTCTCCAAACCTCTATTGACTCTACCACGTGTCTCGTCAATCAATATAATATCATCTGCAAATAGCATACATCATGGCACCTCTCCTTAGATATGTTAAAAATGGACTAATTGTTGATCCCTAGTGCAACCCTAGCACAACTATGAAGTGCTTTGAGCCTCCTCCCTATGTTCCCACTCGGGTCTTGGCTCTCTCGTATATGTCTTTAATTGCACTAATATAAGCTATAGGTATGCCTCTAAGTGTCCAAACATCTTCATAGAATCCTCATAGGGACTTCGTCGTGTGATTTTTTGTCAATTATGTTACACTAATTGACTATAAAAATTAGATTCCCAAGTCTTCTATTTCTTAGCTTGATAATCATTTAACAACCTTCAATTTATCTTTCATGTATAGGAAAATCATAAATGGACTACAGAGAATAAAAAAATGGCTACAACAAAAGAGACAGTTTAATATTAAAAAATTCAACTTGATCTGATATTATAAAAAAGATACTAATAGCAATATGCTAAGATTAGCTTTCTTTTTATATCGACCACACATTGTGAAGGTACTAATCCTAGTCCTAAGTTGAACCAAGAAGAAGAAGAAGAAGAAGCAGCAGCAGCAGCAGCAGCAGCAGCAATTGGATCAAACAAACAAACACGATCTAGGAATTGGTTCATTGCTAGAAGGATTAATGCAAATGTCAAATGTTCAACTTACTTGCATATGTAAAGAGGCCGTGATACATCATTAGACCCCTTTGCTAGGCGAGCTCTCCTCTCACTTTCCTCAGTAAACTTTCGGGGAGGGTGCACTTCACACGGACCTTGTATCAAGCCAGCCATTACTATGCTACTATAAGTAGACAAATAAACCTGTAAAAGGACCAGCAGTGATACATAAGATTCAACAGTATGGAATGTCTATTATCTAATTGCATGCTAAATTTGCATCTGTAGTAGAATAGATAAAGAAACAGGTTGGTAAGCCATATGCATTACATTTTCTGCAAGATCTTGTAGCTTTAATAAATTAACTGAGTCGCATACAACCCTCTGTTATGATTCAATATCTTGTTCAGGTATCCCAAGTTCCATCAGCTTAAGCCAAAACTAAACAACCCTTTTCTCAAAGGTGTTTTCTGGGTAGGATGAGGTTATGTAGGATATTATACTACCTTTCAAATTAAACTGCATAAGAGAAATATGCATTGTATCGGGATTTTTACACAATGAATTATGCAGATAAATTTTCGTTCCTAAAATGCCCCTGGGTTTAAAATTTGTACATAATTTCACCAGGTGAAGTACACACCAAACTTTCAGAACACAAATTCAACAAGACAGATATAAATGTAAAAATAAAGGGCAATCTAAAGCCATAAGTGGGGAAGGACTCAGCAGAAGCATGGCTTGATATCATAGCTTGAGATGATTTTAAATGGAGAAACATCGTCAACCAGGATTCATGTAGCCGACCCCAATCTTTTCAGGACTAAGTCATAGTTGTTAAATTTATTCAAAATGCATGATGATGACAAGAAAAGACCATACAATCATGAATTTATATCCCCAGTCACAGCAAGTACACCAAAAGATAGAATGCAAAATTTAATTAGCTGTTTACCTCATTATTGTTCTCCAAGCACGGGCGGCCTACAGACTGTGGTAATTCACGGGCAAAGTAACATTGATTGATTGTAACCCACTTTGTTCCCGCATTTTTGTCCTCCCACATAGCCTGCAAGTAAGAAGTGGAGGCTTCTCCAGATGAATCATGTCGGTACATATCAAGAGAGTAAGATGTGGTAGCAAGACTACCAAGGACATAAGTATGTATAGCCTCTGATATTTGCTATGCTCATAAACCACTACTAGAAAAATTTTGCACAAATAGCCTATTTAGAAAATAGCATTAGAAGAAACACCGAAACTAGTAATATAAAATTTTAAGGGAAGAAAAGCACAAATCACAAACCCAAGGACAGAATAAAAAATCCATATCTTTATACTCCTTCATTCCACTATATATGACATATTGACTGGATACGGCCTTTACGATGTCATGAGATTTTTCCTCCCAGGTAACTATCCAGTGGTAACAGTGCAACTTGCGATGTGCAGGTTAACCACACATCATGGGCTCGAGTCATGTCTCAGACAAAAGCCTAGTATTTAAGTGAAGAGGTGGAGCCATTACCCATCAAGTTTCGAAACATATGCCACGAACTCCCAGAGAATCATCGGTTATCCCAAAAAAACACAGCATGCGACTTATATGCAATAAGGTTAGTAATACTAGAAGAAAATATTAACATAACGGTTTAAAAAATTGTTTGACAATAGTGATCAGTCTTTTGAATGCCTTCTTACTTACTTTTCTGAGGAGCTCTTAACGACCAATATAAGATCAATAAGTGTAAAACCTGAATACTTAAATAAATTTGAATTCTTAACTGTTGTTAAGAATTATAAAATAATATGATCAGTGGAATGGTGTCAAACATACAGAAACATCCCTAAATAAAAGAGCCACGATACGTGGAATGGAGAATAGTAAAAAGACATCGTTAATTTGAACAAGTGTAACGCAAGGACTTGGAGGTGAAATATGTTAACTTGCCAGCAAATTCTAAACCAGCAAAAGTCAATGACATAGACCTCCATGGGTGATATCAGAATGCAACAGGAAATAATCTAAGTATTGAACTTAGTTCACAAACAACTCAAAGTGATTATAATCCCAATAAATGCTAATGTTGGAACAATTAATGCTCAATATTTCATTGGAAAAACAATGTTATCGTTGATCGTACAGCAAGACAGTGGCAATAAGCTAAGTAGTTTTTACTTAAATCAACCAAAACATTATAAGCACTACTAAGAAGAACAATTAAACCATTCTTATCCCAAAAAAAGTGAAGGAAATCACAATTTATTTATTTGGAAAGAGAGGTCAAACTCTGATGAAGTTAAGTCTTACCAAAAGTTTTGAAGGAATCAATCTCTCATTCTCAAAACGGATAAGAGCATAGTCCTGAACACTATATACGAATCCATTAATGCGGCAAGATTGATAATAATTCTTGTCATCTGCAACTTGAAGGACATCTCCAATCCAGTCAACATTTTGAGAATGATCAGATGATGAGCTACTACACTCAGCATCCTCATTGGTGGCCACAGCAGTTTCAGCAGGATTTATTTGTTCAACAGCTTGCTCTGTGTTTTTAGATTCATTACTTGAACTGTTACCTACATTTGATCTAGCACTGGATTTCCTAGCAAGACTGACCATGGGCTGAGTTTCATGAAACTGCTTTGATGGCATCACGGTTGTGTTTGCCACCTCTGCATGGTCATTTGTTTGCAGGTGATTAAGAGCTTGAGAGGGATCAGATAACTGGTAAACTGTATCAGGTTGAGCCTGAGGTTTCTCAACCACTTTATCTTCACAAGATCTATTAACCGATGAACCAGCAGAGGTAGAAAGATACTGATCACTGGAAGATACAGTCAGATCATTTGAACAAGATCTCATGGAATCTTTACCCTCCATATTCTCTTTACCCGACAAAATAATATTTCCTCCCATTTCTTTTTCATTTTCCATCTGAGACTCAGATGGTAGATTCCTATCATTATTTGCCATATTAACCGGAGGAGAGTTCTTCAAAGGAACCTTCCCATTTGCTATTAACTTCTGTTGAATGACCTTTTCATATAGACCAGAAGCTTTCTTATCTGGTGATGATTGAACAGCTGATGAAATTGTAGATATTTTAGGAGCATTAAAATTCCTCATTACACGACCATATTTAGGAGGCGGGGGTTTTCCATTGGTCACCGACAAGCACCTTCCACAATGCCATTCCCCTCTAGGAACTCCTTTTTGATTTGTCGTCTGGAGACATTTTAAGTGATACCCTTTCTCACAAGCATCACAAACAAGAACATTCTCAACCTCATTTACAGTTGACTTGCACATTTGGCAAGTTAAAGCCTTACTCATATAATCGTGAGATGGGGGATTCCAGGTAGGCTGCTCAGAGAGACGCGGTTGCACAAACTTCTGAATAACCTTGCTAATTTCAGCATGAGTACTGCTCACAGGAGGAGACTTGACAAAGCCTGGCCCCTGTAAGCGTGGGTGACTAGTTGGTAGATTTCCAGCTGTGGTCTGAGTGATAAAGGGTCTAGATGCCGTCATTTGCAGTTTGGCATCAGCTCCTCCCTCAACTTTGTTACCTGTCAGCGCTGTCACCCTGTTATCTGGTCCTCGTTTAGCTGCTGGAACTGATGCAGGTTGCACCGACCAGGTTGGAGTTCTTATAGCTGAATGATCTCCAGAAGTTGCTATAAAAACAATATACTTATAATGAATCAGGCCAATATTAAGAATAAAAAGCTCAAAGTTCAACAAACTCCTCGATGGAAACACCAATTTGCACAGAGTGAGATCAGAATACTAATATTCTTTAAATGCAACTACTACAAGGAAATGTGGAAGGAATTAGTAGATGATTAAAAGTAGAATTAGATGGCTCCCTAAAATAATACTAAAATGGTGATATTTGGAATCAATTTCTCGAATGAGAAATAAGGATGCAGATCGGAAAGCATGCTTAATAAGGAAAGCATGTAGCATGCCCTTTTAAACTTGTTTGACACATGGTGCACGAATCAGACCAAGTAAAGCAATTGTCAACCACATGGTACCTCCATGCTTATATCCACGATTAATTTGGATAAGAGACCCCAATATGGAAAGTCAAAAAACATATCCATGACAAATCTTTGAGCACTTTTGGAAGCTGGTAGAAATGTATTTTTGTTACCTTGAACTTGCAACATATGGGAAGATCCATTTGATCTTCCATCCATTCTGAAACTCGGCCTGTCACCTCTGGGCAATGCAACTAGAGAAGAATCCCTTACCGGATTACCTGAGACCACTCCACTAGAAATTACTGGCCTGACCTCACTGGTAGGCAGCTGATATGGTAATGGCAGAGAACTTGCTGTAGTTCCATGGACCAACGACGAAGCAGATTGGAAGCTTCCTGAGGGATTAACCACATGACTTGCTTTATTATGAGGAAACATGCGAACATGTGATGGACCACGGTTTTCAATTGTTGTAGCAATATTAGGTTGAGGCCGTTGAGATGAATATGCGGCACCAGGTACAGAAAATTCCTCAGTTTTTTCCAACTAAAAGCACAAGGGGAACACAAAGTAGACCTCAATGAGATGTATAAGCCACAACTCAATAAAAACAGTTTCAAGTCTGTTATACTGGAACTAGAATTCCTTAAATTGCCAGATTTCTCAATTGAAGCACAGTAAATATAACTTGCAAATCAAACTCAAGTTCTACATGCACTTCATATATTCCCTGCCCCTCAAAAACAATGCTGGCTTTAGCATTAAGGAATCTACAGCAAAGGCTTTAGGCCTCACCAATTATGAAGGCCCCATTTTTAATTGCTCATTAGAAACTTGAGTATTTTAAATTTAAAAAGTACAATATTTTTATTTAAAAAAAGGGAAAAGAAACTTTGTTTTCAACAATTGAGTATTATTTAGGGAATAGGGAGTCTTTTGGTTCAAGAAATCCTGCTAAGAAAATTGTATTGTGTTGAACATAAAACCAGAGAATTTCATTATAAACATGTTTTATATAGAGAGAAATAATTTGATGAGAATGTTTGAAGAATATTTTGAGTTGCTTACTTCTAATACATTGCAGCTCAATTTTTTCACTTAAAATAGATTATAACAATTCAAAGCATGTGCACACATTATAATTCTTTTATTTAGAGTAACAAATCAAGAATACTAAATGATGAGAATATTAAAAAAGGCATGGCTTTAATCATGGAAATCCCTTAAAACATAATAGCCATCCTAATAGCAATGGTTTGGACTTATTTTTCATATTAAAATCTTAAGGAAAATAGTATAAGTAGAAGATAATACTACAATCGGTAATTCAATCAAATAAACTGACTTTTGATTCTTCTTCAAAACTTATATCGCTTATAAAATAATGTTAACAGTTCGCAAAATAACTGCCTTTGCGGGAAAAATTAAATTAAATTGATGAAATCTTACCTAAGATCAATGATGTCTTAAGAGACATTAAGTTGATCAGTTATATTATCAATTGAGATAGAATTGTCATACCGAATTAAATTATAAAAACATTATTAACAACTTTACACCTCAAAAAAGTTTAAGAAAATAGGCTTCAAATATATACTACATATACATAAAACTTTATAAGAAGAACTTCCAAATTTGGCGTGAGGTCACAAATATAGTTGAGTCGCCCCTGCCTCAAAATTCAACTTTTATAAGCCATCTAGGGTGTGTTATTAGGATGGGAATCTACACGATATGTGTATACTAATCAAAAACGTTAATTAGATTCCTACACTTGTAAAGAAGATCACAAGCTCCAATTCCACCATGCTGCTATGAGAAACACTTGGACAATTATTTTTTTCACTTATGGTTCATAATTAACAAATGAACACAATACCAATCTACTACTTCAAAAAAACAGCAAGCCTATGTACTCAATATCCTTTCTGCACATAAATTCATTTTGATTCTATCGGAATAAACATTGCCCGTCAAAAAAGTAAATAAGAGTGAGATAGTTGAACTAAATAACCTTGTTTCCTCCCAAGGAAGACGTAGCAAAAAAGTTGACTGACCTTTTCTTTGGCCATCAGTAACTTCTCAGCAATGGACATTTTCGGAGGGCGAAACCCTAGCCTCTGTTCCTTCAGCTTATTAAGACCAAGATCCTCAATAACAGCACCAAAAGCATCTCTTGGTAACACATCCTTGGGTGCAAAGGTTTGGGATACCTGAGCCAACTTTTCCCTTGCATCAGCCATCATCTCCTTCTCGCAAGCAGTAGGAACCCTGCCTCCTCTTATCTTCCCCATTGCAGCAAGTACAAGTACCATTTCAGCAACCTTCTTCGTATTCTCAATCACCAGACCCCTCACCTTTTTCGGAGCAGGCTCTTCCAATCCCACATCGTCAGCCGGCCTTTTTTCTCCCACACCGTCAGATCCGATCTCCCGTTGAATCTCAACCTCGGAATCCATCAAACCCTAAGCAATCTTCACCGACGACGCAAGGAAAACGACACCGTTCGAAGAATTTCACCTAGAAACCGCTGCACAAAACGACAATCTTATCCTTAATACTGCACTTACAGCGCCTACAGAGTACACAAAATCAGTAAAACAATCCTTCTTCCGACACAGCAATGCAATTTGAATCCGTATGAGTTCCTCGAGAGACCTGCCAAGACGAGAGAGAAAAGAAGCCATTGGGGGAAGGGAGAATCAGAAACCCTTTTTGAAAAATAACGGGAATTATGATTTTGTAAGGGTTAAAAATATACCTTTCGGGCGGGTAATTGAAGAAGAAAGGAAGAGCCCCTGTTTGAGTTGCGGTGTGCTGTTTTTGACGGTGTAATTTGTGAAG
Source organism: Solanum clarkiae (assembly GCA_011800125.2). Classification (NCBI taxonomy): domain Eukaryota; kingdom Viridiplantae; phylum Streptophyta; class Magnoliopsida; order Solanales; family Solanaceae; genus Solanum; species Solanum clarkiae. Next base: position 5,601,030 of record JAABOM020000012.1, read on the forward strand.
TGTCTAATGTAAGTGACTGTGTGTGCGTGAGAGAGAGGTCGCAACCTCGAAGCAGGAAGACAGACAGAAAAACAGATATAGGGAGCGCGACACTTTGAACCCCAGTTTAGTAATTTTACTCTATATTTCTTGACACTTGTTTGCACGCCCAATTTTGATGTGCATTTGGACATACATTTTCCAAATTTTATCTTTAAATAAATATTAATTATTAAAAATGTAGTCTTTTAGTATTTTTAAGTTCTCATGTGAAAAATAAGTTTTTTGAATTTTGACTTCCAAAATTTTAAAGTTTTTATAATAAAATTATACGTTCAAATACAATAACTATGAAAATTCAAATTTTCAAGTTTCTACACTTTCGTATTCTTTTTTTATATTTATACTTTGCTCAATCATATCATATTTATTAAGGAATCTTAATAGTTTAGTTATTTGGTTATATTATTTTTTCCTCATTTGCTATAGTTCAATTTTCTGTCTTGCATTGTTCTCTCCTTTTTTTACTCTCAATTTTTTTCAAAAAAAAAATCCTATCTAATTTGTCACAGCTTTGTAAATTTAAAATTTATATATTAGAGTCTGAATATGATAATTTTACAGAAAATAATATTACAAAAAATACAGTTATTATTACTAGTCCGTTGAAAACTTATAATGATTATATTGTATTAATATTCATCTCAAGAATAACAAATACTTTTAAAATATTAAACTTATGAGATAAAAGTACTTTATAATTAAAGAGAAAATTCAAAAACTAGAGCTTTAATTAAAGATTCATTATTATTGCTAATGTTATAATATACGAAAGAAATTATTTAGCCAAAAATTATGTATAATCCTCATAACCACATTAGTGATTTATTATAACATGGATAATGTATATTATATAATAAATTTGTTTTATGCATAACTAATAAATATATCATTAAATAGTAATGTTATATAATGGTCATTCAATCAAGTGAAAAATGTTAGATCTTTATTATTTTATGTGAAGACAATTAATGTAAAATTCATAAATATTTAATGCGTAATAAACTTAGCCGGTTAGATTAGTTTTTTTATGGACGTACCAGATTAAATTTTAACTTCTAAAATCTGATCTTCATTTCACCCATAGAATTATCACATAATTTTTTATATTTTTTCATCACTGATGATCGTGATAACATGAGACTAAAGTAGAGATGTTGAAGTCAAATTTTCAATTAATGCTTTGGCCTTTTTTTGTGATAGAGTCCTCCACTATAACCCCTTGTTTGGATGGTTGTTACCCATTGTATTGTATTGTATTGTATTGTTAGTTTAAATATCATATTTGTTTTGATTGTTATTTAAATTCTATTGTATTGTATCGTTTAATTCCATTGTTAGGTAACAACGAAAAGACTCATTATGTGTAACAACCAATTTGGTGTGATTACATCGCTACTTTAATAACTTCTTCTCATTTTTTTACTTTATTTATTTATTTAATAATTCTACCTCATCATTTACTCTATCTTTTCATAGTATCTACCACATATCCTACAATTCCTTCTAGGTTTACGATTCAAATTATAAATGTATGACATTTTGTAACGACAGAGAACAATACAATTTATCCAAACATTGTAGTCATTAAAACAATACAGTACGATACAATTCAATACAATACAATATATACACAATACAATACAATACATTAAAGTGAAGGACTCTATCACAAAAAAGAGCAGAAGCATTAATTGAAAATTTCACTTCAACACCTTTACTCTAGTCTTATATTATCACGATCATCAACGATGAAAAAATGTAGAAAATTATGTGATAGTCCTATGGGTGAAGTGAAGATCAATTTGTAGAAGTTGAAATTTAATCTGGTACGTCCATCAAAAAACTAATCTAACCAACTAAGTTTGTTCCACATTAAATACTTATGAATTTTACATGAATGTCTTCACATAAAATAATAAAGGTCTAATATCTTTCACTTGATTGAATGACCATATAACATTTACTATTTAATAACATATTTATTGGTTATGCATAAAACAAATTTAGTACTTTCTCCGTCCCATTTTAATGAATTTGTAAGTTTATATACACAAATTAAGAAAAGCATGCAAAGAAAAATTTTAACCATATTTTTCACTATTACCCTTTGTGGAGTTACAAATATGTAATGTAATTTGTCTCCTAGAAAAAATAAAACTTCAATAAATAAAAGGACAAATATGGAAAAAGTTTCAAACATTTATCTTGAACTTAGAACAACTGAACTATTTTGAACCTTGAAAAAAGTCTAAAAAATTCCATTAATTTAGGACAAAAAGAGTATATAATATACATCATTGATACGCCCAAATTTACACTCCAAACAGGATAGTAAAGCGGTCGTTTATCAAATATAGAACTCAACCAAAGTTGAGGTCGATCCCACAGGGAATGCGTGAGAATATATCTATTAGCACTATTTTCAGATGTCATATCTATTCCTGAAACAAAAGTGCATAAAATAAATGGGGGGTTTTTGGTTTTTTTCTCAAACTACTTTACTAAACTAAAGTAATAAATGAAAAGAACGACTAGATTTCCAACAATTTATGCGAAGCTAGGATTGTGTTCCCCATGACATCTAATGCGATAGCTGAATCTAGTGGAAAACTCATTCATGATTACGTATATAAGATCTAACAAGTTATGTAACATCTAATTCACCTCTCGGTCCCTCTTAAATGCATATCATTCATCACATTTCGATCTCAGAATGTCTACGTATTAGCCCTTGTTGTTTATCCCAGAATACTCTCACCTTTCGGTCTCAAGTACTTAAACTAGGTAAAAACCTCAAATTTTCATCGTAGAACTCTTTTCCTAATCAAAATATCTTTTTCGGGCATGCAAAGAATAAAGGCTTACCCTAGTGCATCCACTCATCAAGGAAAAAATTATAGCAAAGATTACTATGATATATACGCAAATCAATCTCGAGACTTACCCCATATTCGCCTATCTTATTGAGTTGTCATGGTTCCCACAACCCTAATTGTGGGCTTAGCCTAACATATTAAGGAATAAAATTTGCAACATACAAGGAATTCATAATAGAAGACTTACTATCGAAGAATCAATGAATCCACAAGTTACAAGCTTATATTTGATACACAAAATCCCAAAAACTTGTGAAATCTCTAAGAAAATAATATTTTTCAATGTTTTCTAGCTCTAGCCATCCAAGACTAACTAAAAATGAAATAAAATAACTATTTATATATAAAGAAAACTTAATCCTAATTAAAATAGAAAAAATCTGTTGGCATAGACAAGGAAAACCAAACGGTCCGTGTGAAGGTAAACGGACCGTTTGACAGTCTGTTTGGTTGCACTTCGTTTCTTCTCCAGCAGCCTCTCCACGCGACGGTGGATGGGCCGTGTGAGTCTGAACGGTCCCTAAAATAGGCCGTCTCCTTGGCCTGACCGTTTTCCAGCTATCCTTTGATGTCATGAACCAAGTCATGGACCGTGGTTGGTCACACGGCCCGTGACACGTCCAGTCTCACCTCACTTAGCATGGAATCTTCAACTTTCGATAGTACGCAATCACGTCACCTTAACGGCAGGTGGAACGGTTAGTGTCACTCCAAACGACTTGTTTAGTATGTCGTCTGGCATCCCTTAACCAATTTTACTTGCTTTTCAACGGTGATGCCTTCACGTCACTTTGACAGCCCAACACATGACCCGTCTTATTGCTCATGACCCGTGAAATCTATCGTCATGCTTTCCTTGGCCATTTTGCGCTGCCACGCCACCCCACATGGCCAAGTGTGAGGCCATGAAGGACCTTACGACTCGTGGGAAGTCACACGAGTTGTGGAGGTCCATGTGGGCCCTCACTTCACCTCAATTCTTCTCTAGTTGCCTAGGCCACTTCCAAATACCCATATTTTGGCCTCTTCACATTCATTTTATTTTCCTTCGTCCCTGTATCCATGCCTCAATAATTTTTCTGAAAGACAACAAAAACAAATATCAAAATAACAAGTTTGCTTGAAAATGCGTAAAAATTCTTTATTCAAAGTGTTATACAAGTCATATTTTTACGACTCATCAATTATCCATATTATAATAAGTCATAAATGCGGTTATGAGGATTTTACATAATAATTTTGGGCTACATACTTTCTTTCATATATTATAACATTAGCAATAATAATGAATCTTTAACTAAAGATCTTGTTTTTAAAATTTTCTCTTTAATTATAAAGTACTTTTATTTCATAAGTTTAATATTTTAAAAGTATTTATCATTCTTAGAGATGAATATTAATACAGTATAATCATCATAAGTTTTCCACGGACAAGTAATAATAACGATAATTCCAAATCTTAAAATAAAGTTTTGCAATCATGATACTATAGACATTGAAATTTTGTAAGAGTTTATAAGATGAGTCTTATTTCAATAAGGGTTTCTTGGAGGTTACTCAACCCTAAATCCTAATTCATGTCTATATAAAGGGTATTATATTCCCTTGAAAAAGCATCTCAAATATCCCATAAATTTTGGGGTATCTACAAAGAGATCAAAATATGACAGAATCATTTTGATAATCAAATACTTCAAGAAGATTCACAAAAATTCTTTCACGAAGATCAAGTCCAAATCATCCTATGTTCGAGAAATATGCCACTAACAGCGGTCGAATCATGTAGAAATTTAATGAGAGAAGAATCAAGGGAGTAACAGATTTGTACCCACATTGTTTATCAATAAAATTCTATTTTTTCATATTTTATTTGTTATTGCAATTTATTTTTATGACTTTAAATTTTTTTGCAAATAAACGGGCATGTCCAATGGGACCAAATATGTCCTTCATCTCTTTCATAAATAAAATCTGCAAATCTGAAGCTACAAAACCGCGAGTACTTCAAGCCTTGTATTAGAATCTCATCAAGTCTACACTTCGACAAACCTTGAAGTATGGGGAATTTGTAGACATTAAAATTTTGTAGAACTCTACAAGATGAGTCCTATTTCAGGCAGGGTTGTTGAAGGTTACTCAACCCTAAACCATAATTCATGTCTGTAGAAACAGTATTATATTCCCTTGAAAAAACATCTCAAATATTCCATAAATTCTAGGGTATCCCCAAAGAGATCAAAGTATGTCAGATCTTCTTGATAATCAAATACTTAAAGAAGATCTGTAACACCTCATAAAATTATCAATATGCCCCTAGAATGTTATCGTGCGCATAACGTGCTTTCCCAAGCTCCGATAGGAAATTCGAGATCAAATTTATGATCAGCGCAAAAAATTGAGTGGGAAAAATAGCCTCGACTCGATTTTAGAGCAAACGAATCGAAAAATAATTTTCACAATTTTTCCCAAAACAGTGAGGATGCGCGGCCAGCGCGCGAAGTGCCTAGGCCATGGACTCCCACTTATAATTTTTTCATTTTTCGATGGGAATTGAAAAAATTAATTGGAAAGCGATTTACGAAAAATTACACATAAAACGCATTTGATGAACGCGTTTTATGTGTATTCTTCCTGCAAATCAGTTTTTCAACATGTTTTGAGAAAATTCACTAAAATAACGCAAGTCTGCGCCCCTGGCATGACGCGGACATGGTGTTGCGAGATGAAATTTTATTTTTTTGTTTCTTTTATTTCAGAAAGTGTATTTTGGTAAATTCTCAACCCCTCCCAAGTCCTATAAATGACTATTAAGGTCGTTTATATCGATTAGAGGGTTTTAAACCTAGTATTTTTCCTAAGTCTAAAGCGTATTCCGGAGAGAGAAAGAAGCAAGGGTTTGAAGGTTCAGGGATTGAGGGCCAAGTTCTTGAAGAAGATTAACACAATCTTCATCCCAGGTGTGTAAGGATAAACTAAACGCATGGGGTTGTTCTCCCATATGTCTCATAGATGGTCTTAGATGAGTATTGAAAGTATCTTGAGTCTACACACTTGTTTTCTTGAAGTATTATCTTGAATAAATTCTTGATTTAAGTTTCTATAATATTAATGAGCTTCCTGTATATAATCTTCTTGAAGTTGATTAATTGTTTGGATATATGTTCATGTTTTAATTCACATGAACCCTAATTGAAGACAATGTTTGTTTTTATGCTTTATTTTGAAAACTAAGATTTGATAGTCATATGAAGCATGTTAAATACTAATGATTTCT
>JAABOM020000012.1:5648196-5660472 GCA_011800125.2 Solanum clarkiae
TGGTTTATTCACTTATTCCCTCAAGTTGATGGGTTTAAATAGCTGTTACAAATAATGTAAATAAGGAAAGAAACTAATAAAATATTACACAATCTCCTAACTTATTAGGGAATATTCTCATATCTACACTATCTAATTATACCATAATTAACAGAAACGATAAATTATTTCTATTAAGTTATGAATAAAGCCATCTTGTGGGATTTAGGGTATGTTGTTGTTAAGAATAAAGCCGTGCCTCGAAGATGCAATACTTGTTACTACTGATCTTCAGTTTCCGATTTTATATCATGTTTATGTCCAATAAACAATAAGGTTGTACTTGTAAAATATGTCAAAATAAATGACATTCAGCCAGAAGGAATCTACAAAATTCCATACCTATTCATTTTTTAACTGTCAATGTGCTCGGAACTTGTGCAGAATGCAGCTTACCTGGCAAATCAAGGATTTGGTGTAACTGCTGCTGTTCTTGAAGCCTTAAGGAATGCTGGTTATAATAATCAGACAGCAAAGAAAGTTATGATCCAATCAAAAGACAGTTCAGTTCTGAAAGAATTTAAGAAAACTGGCTATGAACTTGTTTATAGGGTTGCTGGTAATATTAGTGATATTGAGAGCTCAACTATATCTGAGATCAAGAGCTTTGCTAGTTCTGTAATTTTAACCAAGGAATCCATTTTTCCAAGTGAGAGTCAATTTCTCATCGGTAAAACAAATGTGGTGCAGAAACTGCACTCATCAAATCTCTCAGTATATGTTCAACAATTTAGTAATGAGTTTGTGTCTCAAGCATGGGATTTTTTCTCAGATTCATCTGTTGAGATAAACAATTATTTTGTTGGAGTTGGAATTGGTGGCGTTATAACAGATTTCCCTCGCACAGCTGCTAGATACAGAAGTAAGTAATTCCTGTACTTCCATTGCGTTCCCACCCCAGCTTCTCTTTATTTGTTACTCCCTCATGTTTTTGTGCATTATCTGAAATTCATGCACATGCATCATGTTATTACTGAATAAAATTTTTCCCTTCTACCTGCGAAAGTAAGCTGCAATCTGCCATGGTCTCTCGTGTTTTGTGGTGCTTTTTTCTGGTCTCACTGCTTTAAATTTATAATAGGAAACACCATTTAGAAGCTTATGTATCAAAATAAAACTATTACTGATTTGGGCATGTTGGGATTATATTTGGAAATAGCATTGATTTGGGCTAGTATGAATTCTATTTTGGACAATTGTACTGATTGACAAAGGTTCACAGAAAACAACCTCGTAGTGGTTAGGTCTGCGTACATTCTACCTTTCCCAGACCCCACTCATTGTTGTTGTTGTACTGATTGTGGAACTTCTTGTTGAGCTTACCCTGTGATTTAATACTGAGATATATTCATGTGCTGGGTTATAGGGAACCGTTGTTTGGGTTACAAAGACCCACCACTGTATCTTAGCCTTGTCGAACCTGGAGGTCTCCTACAATTCATGGTTCCTAAGTTATTGCCACCAGCAAAAGCTCCCAGTCCAGTACTTACTGAAAATGATGTAGTTGAGCCACCACTACCTCCTGCTGCAACGAGAACCCCTACTGCTGACAGTGACTCCACAGCTAATGCAGTTGCCATCTCTCCAATCGGTCAATCCTCAGTTGTAGCTGGCATTTTCACATGCTGTCTCGCCCTTGTGATCTTTTGATTCAGCGAGACCATTTTGTGCAATTTGGGCCACCTTCATATTATTAACAAACGTTTAGCTTAAAATTTGTTTAATCAGTTAAATATTAAGAATGTAATTATTCTAAAATTATGTTAATCCTTTGGTAAAGCAAGAGTGAAGTAATATGGATAAAAATATAAATAATTAAGGTGAGATAATTGATCAAGTAAAAGAGAGATTCTTAGACTTTTTTCTTTATTGTCATACTTGGGAGAGAACTAATAATTGGAGACAGCTAATGGGAGAAGTACAAGCTTAAAGTTTATGCGATCCCGATGAATAGTTGAATCATCGATTTCTGTAGTTGAAGAAGGAGACTTTGATAATGAATCTCTTTGATTTGAATGTGTTGGGCGTAACATACAACAAATACAATAAATTACAGTTGAAGTTAAAATGATAAATAAACAATTTAGATGGAATAATAGATGTGTGACATGCAAATAACTAGGACTCGTTTCAAATATAAAGTAAATGAAGAAAAGGAAAATAAAGACTTTATTGGAATTCTCAATCTTTATTACAATGCTCTAAAAGGCAAAATAAAAAAAGAAGGAAAAAAAAAAGATTTTATCAAAATTCTGTATCATTATTGTGACGCTTTAAAATACTAAACTCTGTGGAGAACAAAACGCATGCAGTGATGTGTCTCTAAAAAGATGGGAATCAATGATCTACGCCAGGTCATTAATGAGAAAAGACGCTTCATTTCCATCTGAAGGAAAGTATGACTCGGAGAAAAGTGTCCATTTGATATTCATTGAAAGAAAAAGAATATCATTTACGCTTGTTGACAATAAGAAGATCTCATCAGCAAAGTGTGCATACTATCTACAGGATAAAATTAAATAAGTCATACGGATGAATTAGATGATGATATGTGAAAAGATGAGGAAACAATATCATCTGTCATAAAAAAGTAAAATCGTACTAACGTAGAATCGAACCAAAACTTGAATGTTTGGAGGAAGAGTCATCAGATGGTGCTAGCCATTGCATAACTATCCCAAAAATAATGTCAGATGTTACACTTCTATTCTCAAATGTCAGTTAAGTCATCATTCAATATGAGTTAAAAGAGAATAATTCTTGACTATAAACTCTAAGAATTCATCCCTATAAAAAGATGGAATCTTCATGTTAAAGTACATTTGTTCTTATTCAATATTGAAATCTTATTTGATAGGCACATTTCTTACTATTATTTATTTATCAGCCCCTGTGTATAAGAAACTTATCCAAGATCATCTTTATTAAGGATATAACTAGAATCAAACTAAACAAGCTCTAATTACATGTATTGATTCTTTTAGTTGTTTTTAGCTTATCAATTATTTATAGTATTCAAATTTATTATTTCATAATTGTAATCATTTCGATTTATGTGTTTTTAAACCATAAATGCAAATTTAACTATATGTTTTTTAGGTAAATAAGTGCAATATTTTTATATTTTTCCTATATATATTTCATGTAGAATAATGGTAGTTACACTTTTCTAGTGTTCATTTACAACGATAGGTTTGACACACTTGTAGAGTTTTACAGTACTTATCATAATAAATAAAGAGCATAATCAGTCACTTATTTTTAATTTTCTTTTTCTTATTCGTGACATATTTATGTTGGCGTCAATTCCCTATCGCCTATATGGTTATTTAAGTATTGAAAAGACCCTGCTAAAATTATTTTTGAATTTTTCTTTTTGTAAATGGTCATACAAATTTAAAAAATTCCACTAAAGTCCCTTTAATTTTTTTAAAAAATTTTTCTTGTAAAATTATCTAACTATAATTTTATGTCCTAGAAAGAGAAAAGAATCTTTCTCTCAATAACTTTCTTCTTTCTCATGCCATGTCATATAAGTTGTTTATTTTTTCAAGTTATATAGGATAAAATTTAGTCTATTTTGAATACAAAAATTATTGAATGTAATCGTTTAGTTTTAAGTATATGTCAATTTAATTCCTAAATCATTTTAACATGAAGTTTTTCTTTTTTTTTTTCTTAACAATCGTGCAAGTCGAATGATGTCACATAAAATGGGACAAAGGAGCATGAAGAATAAACCATGGACATGATCTGAGTTACCTCAATTGAAATTTTTCTAGAGAATCAATGGATTTTTTAAAAAAAATATTAAAATATCTAATATGACTGGCCATGTCCATCCATTTTGATTTTTTTACATTATGTGAAAAATAAAAAAACGACTTAGAGTGAAATAATAAAATTGATGAACAGGATCAGCTAAAATCGACATCGCTCATCAGTTTGCCAGAGCGAGAAAAACACTAATAAATGTGAGTGCATTGATTTTCAAGATTTTGAGTCAAATAAAGTCATCAATTTTTAGCGATTTTTTAGTAGTGTTTATAGGTAAATCTATAAATTATGACCTAAAGAGGCGCGATCCAAATGGAGCAATAGATGTGAGATATCCAAATAACAGAGAGTTGCTTCAAAGATAAAGTAAAAGAAGAAAAGTAAAATAAAGATTTTATTAGGATTCTCAATCTTTATTATGATGCTCCAAAAGGAAAAATAAAAAAGAAGGAAAAAAGAAAGATTTTATCAAAATTTTCTATCATTATTGTGACTCTTCAAAAATACTAAACTCCATATAGAAACAATCGCATGCATGATATGTCTCTAAGAAGATGGAAATGAATGATATACGTCAGGTCATTAATGAGAAGAGACGCTTCATTTCGCCATGAGGGAAGGTAATGATCGGACGAAAATGTCATTTGAAATTCACTAAAAGAAAAAGAATATCATTTACGCTTATTGGACAATAAGAAGATCTCATCAGCAAAGCATGGAGACTATCTATAGGATAAAATTAGATAAATCGTACAGATGTATTAGTTGATGGCAGATTAAAAGATGAGGAAACAGTATCATCCATCATAAAAAAGTAAAACATACTAGAGTTTAGAATCGAACCAAAACTTGAATGCTCGGAGGGAGAGTCATCATATGGCACTAGCCATTACGTAACTGTCCCAAAAATAATGCCAAATGTTACACTTCTATTCTCAAATGCCAGCTAAGTCGTCATTCAATATGAGTTAAAAGGGAATAATTGTTGACTATTAAACTCTGAGAATTCATCCCTTTTAAAAGATTTGGAATCTTCATGTTAAAGTACACTTGATCTTGCTTACTCAATACTGAAATCTTATTCTTGATAGGAACATTTCTAACTATTATTTGTTTATCAGGCCCTGTATATATCAAACTTATCCAAGATCATCTTCATTAAGGATATTCTTAGAATCAGGTTAAACAAGCTCTAATTACTTATATTGATTATTTATAGCTTTCAAATTTATTATTTCATAATTGTAATCAATTCTATTTACATGTTTTGTTAAACCTTCAATGCAAATTTAACTATATCTTTTTTAGGTAAAAAAGTGCAATAATTTAATATTTTTCGATATATATTTCCACGTAAAATAATGGTATTACTCTATTCTAGTGTTCATTTACAACTATAGGAGTGACACACTAATAAAATTTTACAATATTTATCATAGGGAAAAGGCTCAAATATGCCATCAAACATTAACAAAACATTCATTTATGTCATCCGTTAAAAGTTTGGCTCAAATATGCCATTACTGTTAAGGAAAAGGCTTATCCATGCCATTATTTTTAAACAGTGATTTTGCAAAACCACCTTTTAACATGTCATGTTTTAATTTTGCCACATCATTTTTTTTAAGAAAATAAATCCTAAATAAAATTAAGAAAAATATTCTCAATTTTTTGGATTTTTTATTAATCTTATTTAGAATTTGTTGTTGGAAAACTTGAAGAAATCACCCAGGATCACAAGTAAATCACTAGACATGAATATCAATATATAAGAAAGATAAGAACACTAACCTTGTTCCATAGCAATAAATTATTTGAAGAACTTTATCTTCTAAACCTTGAAGACTGTTTTGTAGTGTTCTTTTTCTGAAATGGAGAAAAAGAGAAAAAACTTGTCTTCTGATTTAGGGACCAAGTATTTAAAGATTCCGCAACACCCTTTCATGAAAGGTATGCCTTTTCGTGAAAGATATGTCTTTTCAAGAAAGATGTCTTTTCTAATAAGTTTCCATCATAATTAAAAGAAAAGGTTAATGGATATTTATATTTAATGCCCAAATATATATAATACTTTATTAGATCAAAAAAAGGGCTAATTTAATGATAGCATATCTATGTACAATATATTAATATGTGAGTCCACAAATTAAAAATTGTTAACAATCTTCCACTTGGACCGCATATATTTCTTGAAGAATCATACGTAGATGAAACTTTACTGTGCACAAACTTTTGCTATCTTAATTTAAATATCTCAAACCAATTGGTCCATCGATAATACCAATATTGGATTAAAGAAGTTTTTGTACCATATATTCATAATTAAACCCATCAATGGTCACAAGTATTAGCAATACCAATGACATAGATCAACTATGAAAATTACATGCAAAATGATCTAAACCATGTCTATTTCCAATTGGTCCTACTTAATGACTTTAACAATCCAAGATCATTTTCTTATACCTTGTGTAACATCACAATAGAAAATTAATATCTTTATTTTCAGAGTTATCAATAAACACATGAAATTCATAAATTTCACAAAACTTTAGTCTATACAGAAAATAAACTTTATCATGTCAAAAGCATAAACAAAATACAAACTCCCCACTAAAATGACTCATCATCAAATCTGACAACACTCATATGAGCCACATGCCTATGAAATACTTTAGACGGTAGACCTTTTGTGAGTAGATCCGCAATCATCAAGTTTGTACTAATATGATCAATCGACACAAGACGATTATGAACTCTTTCCTTACAATAAAAAATTTAATGTCAATGTGCTTTGACTTTAACGAACTTCGATTGTTTTTCGAATATAATTCAGTAGATTTATTATCACAATAAGTTTTTATTGATCTCTCAATACCAACGACAATCTGTAGTCCAATGATAAATTTTTTTAGCCATATTCCCTGATTTGATGCTTCATAGCATGCCACAAATTCAGCTTCCATGGTAGATGAAGCTATTAATGTTTGTTTTACACTTTTCCATGAAACAGTTCCTCCAACCTACATGAAAACATAACCTAATTTAGATCTCCTACTATTAAGACATCTCGCAAAATCTGAATCGGAATATCCTACAATCTCCAAGTGATCTTGCCTCCGATAAGTGAGCATGTAATCTTTAGTTCTCTGAAGATACCTCATAACCCTTTTTGTTGCTTCCCAATGATGCATTCCCGGATTACTTAAATATCGGTCTAACATTTCCACTATGTATGCTATATCTGTACGTGTACAAACTTGTGCATACATAAGACTTCTCACTGCTGATGCATATGAAATTTTCTCCATCTCTTTCTTTTCTATATCCAAATTTGGACATTGTCGTAAATTAAATTTATCACCTTTTGCCACAGGTGTATCTCCTGGTGCACAATTTTGTATGCCAAATCTACTTGGCACCTTTTCAATATAAGTCTTTTGTGATAATCCAAGTATGTTTCTAGTACGATCTTTATGGATCTCTATACCAAAACATTGGATGCCTCACCAAGATCTTTCATTTCAAATTTGCTAGATAAATTTTTTTTGATTTCATGCAATAAACCTATATCACTACTTGCCAGTAGAATGTCATCTACATATAGCACAAGGATGATAAATTTTCTTCCACTGAACTTGAGATATATGCATTGATCAACGGTGTTTTCCTTAAAACCAAAAGAGGTTATCACTTGATCAAATTTTCGATACCATTGACGGGATGCCTACTTTAAGCCATATATGGACTTCTTAAGTTTGCATACAATGTGCTTTTTGAATTTTGAGATTCAAAAGTTTTTTGTTGCACCATGTATATTGTTTCTTCAATATTTCCATTGAGAAAAACAGTCTTTACGTCCATTTGGTGTAGCTCTAAGTCATAATGAGCTACAAATGCCATAATGATTCTAAAAGAGTCTTTTGATGAAACTGGTAAAAAAGTGTCTTTAAAATCTATGCCTTCCTTTTGAGTGAATCCTTTGACAACTAGACAAGATTTGTATCTCTCAATGTTACCTTTTGAATCACATTAGGTTTTGAAAATTCATTTACACCCAATTGGTTTTGATCCTTATGGTAACTCGACAAGATCCCAAACGTCATTGTCTTTCATAGATTTCATCTCATATTTTATGGTTTTGATCCATCTGACAGAGTTTCGACATGATTTTGCTTGACTAGTACTTATAGGATCATCTTCCAGTCCCACGTCAAAATCATATTCTTGGAGATAAATGACATAGTTATCAGAAATCACATTTCTCCTTTCTCTGTTGGATCTTCTTTTAGGCACTTCAACTCGAGGTTATTGGGTGATATCATTATGTTGTCTACCAAATCTTGATCCACAGATTGAGAAATATTTGGAACCGATATCATTGTATTTTCTATGTAATCCTGATTTATAGGCTGAAAAATATTTGGTAAAGTGACCATATCATTTTTAGTAGTAGAATCGATATCATCAAATACCTCTTCAAACACAATTTGTTTTTTTTACTATTCCCCCCATAATCAATGTCCTCAATAAATTTGACATTTTCTGTCTCGAAAAAAGATCTATTTGAGGGGTCATAAAATTTAAAACCTCTCGACCATTCAGAGTAATCCACAAAGTAGCAACTAATAGTTCTTGAATCCAGTTTCTTTTCATTAGGCTTGTAACTCCTTGCGTTGGCTGGACATCTCCAGACATTTAAGTTCCTAATACTAGGTTTCTTACCAGTTGACAACTCGTACGGGGTTTTAGCTACCGCTTTGCTTGGAACACTGTTTAGTATGTATACTGCAGTTTTTAACGCTTCTCCCTGAAGTGATTCAGATAAAGAAGAATGACTAATCATACTTCTTACATATCTTTTAGAGTTCGATTGCGTCTCTCAGATATACTATTTTGACGCGGAGTTCCTGGCATGGTGTTTTGAGGTACAATTCCACAATCTGCTAGATACTTTGCAAAAGGTCCTAGACATTGTTCACTTGAACTATCATATCTACAGTAGTATTCTCCTCCACGATCAAATTTGACAGCTTTAATTTTCTTGTCTAATTGAGTTTCAACTTTCGCTTTGAAAATTTTAAAAACATCCAAAGATTATGACTTCTCATGAATTAAATAGATATAGCCATAACGGGAGTAATCTCTATAAAGTTGATAAAATATTATTGACCATTCCATGAAGTCATAGGAAAAGGACCACAAATATCTGTAATTTTCAACTTTAAAGGTTCCTTACTCCTATAAGCACCTATTTTCCTTATATTCGTTTGTTTTTCCTTGATGCATTCTATATAAATTTCAAATTTGATAAATCAAGGGCTTTGGGGTATGATGGAATAAAGCAAAATGGCTCTTTAAACTATCTGCGCTTCTTTCAATTGTGAAGTAGCAGTTAGTCAATGCAACTTTCGACGCTCATCATGGGTCATCCAGAAACAGTCGCGCTATGCTTTTAAACATAGGGTCAGGCTGCATACATCCGATCCCCCTTTACTCCGCAATGGGCAGGAGCCTTTGAGGCATTGGGGTAATGTTGTTGTTGATAAATAATCAAGAATTCCTTCAGACACAAGCTTTTGCATTCTTTGTTTTGAAATATGACTCAATCGCTTATGCCATAACATTGATGAATTCTCATTTATTAATCTGTGCTTAGTACCAAAATTACTAGAATGTAGGTTTTCATTATTGTATGAGGCTTGACGGTTCAATTTGTATAATTTATCAATTAGAATACCAGTTCCAATAATATTAGAGTTCGGAGAAATACTACCACTTCCATTTTCAATTGAACAAGTATATCTAGATTTGTCCAAATAAGAAATAGAAATTAAGTTGCGTCTAAATGACGGTACAACAAATGTTTCCTCTAATTCTAAATAGAAATCAATATCTAATAGAATTCTAAAGACACCGATAGCCTCCACAGCTACCTTATTTCCATTGCCTACATAGATGTATCTTTCAGCATCAATTGGCTTTCGACTCCTTAGACAATCCTGCAGAGTGGCACTTACATGAGTAGTTGCACCCAAATCTATCCACCAAATGTCACTAGGTACCATAGCCAAATTAACTTCTGAATAAACAAAATTGAGAACTTTACCTTTCTTTTCACGCCAAGAAGCACACTTGAAACATTTCTTCTTGTGACCAAGTTTCTTACAAAAGAAACATGACTTCTTTTCCTTAGTATCAGATGTTTCTTTGTCTGCAGTTTCTTTAATTTTGCTCCTTTTCCGCTTATGTGAAACGATTTTATTTTCAGAGATAGATATCCAATGAGCACTTTCAATCTTCTCTTGTTTAAGTCTGTCCTATTCCTATACACTTTGAGCTATAAACTCATTCAAAGTTCATTTTTCTTTTGAGTATTATATGAAACTTTGAATTGACTGAATTGCATAGGAAGGGAGATCAAAATCAGGTGCACAAGTATGTCATCAGAAAATTCAAGCTTAAAGGCCTGAGTTTTGTCACAAGATTAAATATTTCTGTAATGTACTCCCTTATGTTTCCTTTACCTTTATATCGCATTGAAACAATCTTATTAAGAATATTACTTGTTTCAACCTTTTCGTTGGCAGCGAATCTGTCTACGATTTCTTTTAAGAAATCTTTGGCATCTGTATTCTCTGTTATACCGCCTCTTAAGGATTCCGGAATTGAGTGTTGCATCATCATTAAGCTCATGCGATTTAATCATTCCCACTTCTCGTATACAGACTTTTCTTCATTAGTGCTAGTTTCATTCAAGCCCACAAGACAATCAAATTTTAATGCATAATCAAGATCCATGCAGCCAAACACTATCATAATGTGCTCTTTCTATTTCTTAAAGTTTGTGCCATTAAGCATGGAATGTTGTTCATATTGACAGATATTGAAGACACTATAAGATAAAAGAAAGAATGCTCACAATTAACAATCGAATAAATCATATATATGTGAAGATAAAGCAAATCAAACACAACTAAAGTAACAATCATAAAATGTATTATTAAACACACACACACATACTTAAAAATGGGCCCATCTCAAGATACCTATAACAACGTTATCATTTAGTCTTTGGACAGAAATAATAACTTTTAAGTGGTACTCTTATATATAGTTCATAAATATTGATTACTAAAACGGCCTAACAGTGTGTCTTTCTTTGGACCGACATATTATTAGCATGTATTCCAAATGTATCACATATTCATGACTATCTATAATCTGGGCAAAATAATTTTCTTTGGGATAATTATTTTGCATAGATAAAACATGTTTCTATGTTCAAAGTAAATAAATTTCAAATAATAGAGTTTACTTTGGCAACATATTATTTTCAACGTATTTACTTACGAATTAGAAATATAAATAAAATAATAATATAACATAAACTAAAATTGAAAAGTTACAAGTATGACCAAATTCGATCATTTAAAAGAATTGCAGTAATCCAAAAATTACTTCTCAAAAAAAGAAGAAAAATATTCTTTAGAAGTTCTGCATGAAATGCCGCTTTGCAACAAGTAAGTAGAGAATTTTTTTTTTTTTTTACAATTAGACATTACAATTACTATTCACATTTATTGTCCCAAAGTGATTACTATTATTATTTATAATCACACACACCAAAAAACTTAATACATATTAAAACAAAGAAGGAAATAATACTCGTTTCTATTAACCAATTTGCAGTGCTGCCAACTTAAGTTATTATTATTTCATATGTAAATCTTTCCCTATATATAAAATGAAAAGTAAAACTTTACTCAATCCTACGGAGAAAGAAGAAGAAGCAAGATGAAACAATAAGCAATTCCTTAAAAATAAAATTAGCGAAAGACTGCCAAAGTGAAAACTTTTCGCTTCAATTTATTAAATTTGGCAGAAACTTATTCCATAAAACTGCATTATCATCATGTCTAATGATTTAACAAGACTATGACTCTGATACTACTTGTTGGAAAACTTGAAGAAATCACCCAGGATCACAAGTAAATCATTAGACATGAACATCAATATATAAGAAAGATAAAAACACTAACCTTGTTCCATTGCAATAAATTATTTGAAGAACTTGATCTTCTAAACCTTGAAGACTATTTTGTAGTGTTCTTTTTCTGAGATGGAGAGAAAGAGAAAAACACGTCTTCTGATTTAGGGACCAAGCATTTAATGATTCTACAACATCCTTTCATGAAAGGTATGCCTTTTCATGAAAGATATGTCTTTTTAAGAAAAGTGTCTTTTCTAATAAGTTTCCATCATAATTAAAAGAAAAGGTTAATGGATATTTATATTTTATGTCCAAATATATATAATAATTTATTAGATCAAAAAATGGAATAATTTAATGATAACATATATATGTATAATATATTAATATGTGAATCCACAAATTAAAATTACTAACATTTGTTTCTAAATAAAATTTTAATTTTGTGAATTTTTTTCTTATTTAGA
>JAABOM020000012.1:5672912-5696501 GCA_011800125.2 Solanum clarkiae
AGTCAAGTCTTTCAAATTTAGTCATTTTTCAAATTTAGTCAATTCTTTCACATTTGGTCACATTCTTTTAAATTTAGGCAATTCTTTTCAAAATTAGTCAATTTTTAAACTAGTCAAATTTTTTCAAAATCAATCAAATCTTTAAAAGTTAGTCAAATTTCCTAATCGCCGGATAACCGCCTTTAGCGGCCATTTCGAGTGCATAAAACCTTCTTGAAGTGAAAAATATGAACACGAACCTGTTCTTTGGATTTTAAAAAGATTTTTCATTTCGATCTTTTTAAATATATTATTGGTTTCCTAATTACCCTTAAAATTAGGTGGCAGCTCTATTTTCTTTCGAATCTCAAAAAATTGGTTTCACTTAAATTAATTAAGTTGAAATTGATTTTTGATTTTCGAATTTTCTTTTAAAAAGAAGAAGACATTTTTCGACATAACAAATATTCTTAATATGGGATGCTTGAGTCACTGCTGCATCATTACTTATATCAATCAGTACATTAAATTTATTGTAATCTTATAGGAACTTTGAGTAACTGCTTTCACCATTACCTCTATTAACAACAACAACAATAAATCTGAAATAATCCGTAGGATTTTCGAGTAACGCTACAACATTAGTAGTATCAATAACAACAAAAAATTTACTCTTCTATTCTATTTTATGTGATATTCATTTGTTTAGTTAGTTCATTTTCAAAAAATGCCACCTTACTCAAATAGGAATAATTTAACTTTAAAAATTCTCTTTCATTCTTACAAATTTGAAAATTTTATTTTACACCATAAATTTAATTCAAGTCAGAAAATGTTACATGATGGTTGATAACCTTGATAACACTTTGATAGGAGGAAGTTAGTCGTCTTATCAAATAACACAAGACCGTAACCCTTTTTGGGGCAATAGCCATTGAAGTTAGACATCAAAAACAAGCTAATCCAAAACAGCCACTGCAATGGATTAACAATGATATACCTTAAAGGGTCACCTCCAGCAGCATGTTTAACAAATTCAGCTGGGGATAGAAAATACAAACATCTTCTCCCGCACCAAACATATATATTTGCTTCTCATGTATAAAATATAATAAAAGGATCAAATTATTTATTATTTTACTTGTGATTCATAAGCTCATACATCTCCTCTCTATAATAAAAGGATCAAATTCAATTTAATACTAAGCAATTGAATTTTTGATACCTTGAATAAGTGGTTGGCTGAACCATCCTTTTCTTATATACTCGACTAATACTTTTCATTTTCTCCTTTTCGGGGACTGCAATTTCTCTTCCTCTTTCCACTCCAATGACAAAGAAGACTTCATTTTTACTTTTTGGTTGTCTCCAATACTCAACACCAGAAATGGAACCTCTTCATCATCTACATTCCTTTTGCGATCACGAGGGTGCTTTAAGGACTTTGAACATTGACCCTAAACTGTATTCAATAATCCATTTTTACTTTATTCTAAGAAAAATATATTATTCTCTCCTTTTCAAAAAAGAATTAGTCTTTTTAAAAAAATATGATTTCTTTTGTTTTTTATAATATTATAATTTTAATTTTTTTAAAGTCATAAGATCAAAAGATATTTTGATACATTAGGAATAATTTTAATTTAAAGTCATAAAATTTTTTGAATCACATCATTTTTTGAACAAATATAATAGTTTTTTGTTTAAACTGAAGAGTGTATGAGCTAAAACGTAACCGACCAAAAGTGACATGTGTCACTGTAAATTTATCTACTAAGAAACAAAATGGACCTGCAACGTGTCTGAAAAATCCTTGACTGCCTTTAAACCTAGAATAGTCCACATTGAGGATGTGAAATTATTTGGATTTCTCGATGTTGATTCAATATTTTTTATAATTTTCTTTTCCACTTTAAAAAGAGGTAAAGGCCAAATATACTTCTTTAGAAGACTCGTTGCACTCCACAAAATTAAAACAATAAAAATAAATAAAAATATGGGTCAGTACATGACACTATGTACTAAGTAGGTATCATTGATTGACTCAAAATAAAAATTAATATACTTAAAATAATAGTAAGAAAATCAACTATAAACTTAATAGGTGGCAAGCAACAAGAAGTAAGTATAAGTGACAACATAATGAAACAAGTAAATAATT
Source organism: Solanum clarkiae (assembly GCA_011800125.2). Lineage (NCBI taxonomy): Eukaryota > Viridiplantae > Streptophyta > Magnoliopsida > Solanales > Solanaceae > Solanum > Solanum clarkiae. The sequence goes on from JAABOM020000012.1 coordinate 5,675,053, forward strand.
AGTCAACAATATCAAGAACACACATGAGGAATCAAGCCTCCACACCATACTCTTTTGTTAAATGGGTTCTTTGAGATTGAATATGTTAAGCCATTTCAATTTTTTTCCCCTTGATATTATCGTGTCAAAATGTGACACATGATCCAAATATATCATGCCAGAATGTGACACCTGATCCAAATATATTTAGTTTACCATTCTTTATCATTATTTCTACTTCATTAACATATTTCATCAAGTCTTCTTTATTTAAGACATCACTTTAATAGGGTAAGTTCAAGATTATATATTTCATCGTGTTGGAATTGCTCTTTAAACTGTCTGCGCTTCTTTCAATTGTGAAGTAGCAGTTAGTCAATGCAACTTTCAACGCTCATCATGGGTCATCCGGAAACAGTCGCGCTATGTTTTTAAACATAGGGGTCAGGCTGCGTACATCTGACCCCCCCTTACCCCGCAATAAGCGGGAGCCTTTGAGGCATTGGGGTAATGTTGTTGTTGTATAGTGTTGAAATTGCAGACTAATCACAATGACATATCAATCATCCAAGCTACAACAATTAAATGCATAAAAAACTTCACAACAATACTCAATGAAAATCAATCACTATTAAGAGTCTCTCTAGCATACAGAATAAACTATTACATACCTCAAACCGAAGAACCAAAGACAAGCTATAGCTAATTCATCAATGTTTTCCCCTCTTTGATGCCTCAACACATTTTAATTCTATCAAATATATACTATTTGTAAAAAAAAAAAAAAAGAGTCTGTAGGCACCCATGTAACTATATGTCTAGCCAAAATCCAAAAACTCATCCCATTCTATAATCAATTTCTTAAATCTCAAGTCTAGGATTAAGTCTTAATTCCTCAAAAAACAATATAACTCTAATGGTATTTATATAATACAATACACCTAATTACCTATTTCAATATATCAAATTATAATGTGACAATTATAAGAAGAATCTAAAAAGAAAAAAAATATCACGGTTGAAAACGAAGCAATCACATATGCTAGAAACTAATGCAAACCTCAATTTATTCGTCCCCTAAGTTATTATTAATAATGATTTAACCAATCATAACTTCATTTTGTTTAATCTCCATCCAAGAAAATACGACAGTCATTTCAAAGACCTTCATCATTTTCAACTTGAAGTCCTCAAGTAGGCAAATTTTACTTCCTGTAACAAAGAGATCATCAACATATAAAGAAATAATGAGTAAGTCCGTACCTGAACACTTAATATAAACTGTAGACTCAGATAGGCTCTTTCTGAAGCCTAAACTTAGTAAATAATCGTCAATCTTGCTATACCAAGCTCTTGGCGCTTACTTTAAATCGTAGAGAGCTTTCTTTAGCAAATAAACCTTATTTTCTTTTCCCTTGACAACAAAACCATCTAGTTGCTCAACATAAATCTCCTGCTGGAGATGACAGCTGCTCTTATTACACCATCCCTTCCGCACTTGGCTTACTCTTACTTCAAGCGCTGACTCAATGACAAAGCCTCATGCACAATTAATATTCTAAAAAGAAATTCATAATTAAATTGAATAGATGTATCTAGGGAGAAAGGCCGACTTGACATCAAGTTGATAAACTTTCCAACTTTTTCTGCTGTAATGGCTAGTAATAATCTGATTGTGTCAAGGCAAGCAACTGGTGCGAATGTTTCTGAGTAGTCTACTCTAAAGATCTGAAAGTAACCTTTCACTACAAGCCTCACTTTGTGTTTGTTGATGAAACCATCAGTATTCAACTTTGTCCTAAAGACCCATTTTACTCCAATGATCTTTCTATCTATAGGTTTCTCAACAAGTTCCAGGTCTGATTTTTTTCGATCATCATCATCCTCTCTTTCATTGCAGCAATCCATTTATCATCCTCTTTTGCTTCCTCATAGCTTGCGGGCTCACAAATTGCAGTATTGCATCTTTGATAGATATCAGAAATCTACCTCATGCTTCTAGCAGGAAGATTATCTACTAGATCTTTTGGATATAATAGAGAGCCCACTGGATTATTTTTAGGTTTCTCCCAATTCCAGTGCTGGTTCTCAATGAAGTGGACATCTCTACTAACAACAATTTTCTCTGTTTGAGTTTCATAGACCCTGTATGCTTTGGAGACATTAATATAGCATACAAAGATGCCAGGAGCTGCTTTCTTATCAAGCTTATCTTTTTTAACCTATGGTACATAAGAGAAACACAAGCGACCAAAAATTCTGAGAAATTGCAATGAGGGTTTACGACCATACCATGCCTTATATGGTGTTTTGTCTTTCATAGATCTACAAGAAAGTCTGTTTTGCAAAAAAAAAAAACAGTAGTGCTAGCAGCCTCCGCCCAAAACCTTTTTGGTAGATGCTTCTCATGTAGCATGCACCTAGTCATCTCCATAATAGTTTTGTTTTCCGCTCACTGATTTTATTTTGTTGTGGAGTATAGGAGATTGTTAATTGATATTCTATGTCAGCTTTGTTGCAGAATAATTTGAACTAATTTGAAGTATACTCTTTCCCATTATCAGATCTTAAAATCTGAATTTTGCAGCCACTTCAATTTTCCACCTTTGCATTAAAATTCCAAAACACTTTAGCTACTTTAGACTTGGATTGTCTTATAGATCATCAATAAAGACTACCATTTAAAGATGGTGTTTTTTGAGGTCCACGCATATTTGTATGAATGAGCTGAAGCTTTTTTTATGCTCTTTAAGTTGTTTTGGGAAAAGGCAATCTGTTCATCTTTCCAAGTAAGCTAGCTTGACAATCTTTCTAGTGATTCTGCAATTTTGGTAGATTATTTACAAGTTTCTTTCTTTGCAAGAACATCATACCTTGATGATGAAAATGGCCTATTCTTTTATGCCAAACTTCTGTAGAGTTGTCTGACATAAAAAAAGCTTTCTGCTCTTCTTCAAAAGGATTAAGTGGGAAACACATCCCCTCCATTTTGACCTTGAATATTTCATCACCTGATGGCTCTTCTATCACACAAGTTCTATTTTTGAAGAACAAAATGAATCCATTCTCCATTAACCAACCAATACTGAAAAGGTTCCGGTCAAGGTCCGGGACATACAAAATATTTGTAATTAACTTAGTTTTAGACCCACTGGTAAAAGCTATAGTGCCCTTACCTTTCACCTCAAGACACTCGTCATTTCTAATTCTAACTTTCTTTGTCTCGGTGTTCCACAATTTTTAGAACAACATCTTATCAGACATCATGTGATTAGAGCAATCACTGTCAATTAGCCAATTTTCACTTGAATCTAGGCTTGGAAAATAAGTTGCGACAAAGAGATGATCTTCTTCTCGATCAACAACTTGAGCTTCTATTTCAGGATGCTGAAGTTTTAGCTTTGCAAATTATAGCTTCGTGCCCTTGCTGATTACACTTGCTGCATTTTGCATCAGGTATCCTCCAACATTTGAAAGGATAATGGCCTTTTTTCCATAGTGACGACAAGGAGGATAGTTAGGCTTCTTGCTTTTTGCAAAATTCTCACTATTTTGTCCTTGTATCTTCTTTTTCTGCTTCTTCTTGTTTCTTCCATCATCTTGATGCTTGACTAGTAAGACTCCTTCAACAACTTCTTCCTGTCTCATTACACATCACTGCTCTTGTGCTTGAAAAGCACTTAAGAGCCCTGCTAGTGTAATGTTGGCAAATCTTTAGTGTTTTCTAAGGTTGTAATAGTAGCCTCAAATCTTTCGGGCACTATTACAAGGATTTTCTCAACAATCCTTGAATTATTTAAAGGAGAACCTAACAATTTGACACGATTTTTTATGTTTAGAAGTCAGACAGAATACTCCTTTATGGTTTCACTTTCTTTCATCCTTTGCAGTTCAAATTCTTGTATCAAATTTAGCACATGCATCCCTCAAATTCTTTCATCTCCTTCATACTCAACTTTGAGATAATCCCATATCTCTTTTGTTGATTTCATAGACATGACACAAGTGAAGATTGTGGATGAAACTGCACTATACAAACATGTCTTTGCCTTTGATTTCATGGTTTTCCTCTCCTTGTGGTTGTTAATCTGTGCCATCGTGGGATTGATTGGCAATGAAACAATCTCAAAATCATCTTCTAAAGCCTCCCAGAGATCTAAAGCTTCTAGATATGTTGGCATTCTAACTGCCCAGATCTGATAATATTCTCCATTGAAAGCTGGTGTTCCCATTGAAGAAAAAATTTCTCTGTCCATGGAATGCTCTAAAATAGATTACTACACACAGGTCCCTAAAAAATAAAAGTTTGAATACCAATTGTTGTTAATTTGAGTGAAGTTCTAGGAAAAGGAACAAAGGAGAACTTGTGAATAATGAAAGATAAGAACAAAAAGAACAAGAAAGAAGAGAAAATCTATTCAGGAAAAGTACATCACATTTACTGCAAAAACGAAAGACTTACATACATAATAAAGTCCTAACTTCATGAACCTAAAAATCAGCAACACATCTGTTGAAAATAAACAAGCTCCTAAAGATTAGGTAAAGAAGTAATTTTTTAAAAAATAATCTAATTTACTACAGTAAATAAATAAAGACTGCATTCCTAAAACATAACAACAGTGCAAGACAGATGCTTAGCAAAGGTTGTTAAGGCTTTTAGGAATTTGTCAAAGATACAAAGATTGTGGTACCAGAGTTCAGAGTCTGTCTATATTTTATTGGAGTTCCCTGATGTGCTCCTAGAAGACTTGCTCGATTTACCTTCTGTTAGAGAAATTAATTTCGACGTTGATTTATTACCTAGAACACAACCTATATTGATATTTTCTATCAAATGGCACCAACAAAATTGAAAGACTAGTTGCAAAATTTGGAACACAAAACGTTCACTAGACCAAGAACTTTACCTTGGAGTGCACCTGTATTGTTCACAAAGAAGAAAGATGGATTCTTGATATTATGCATAGATTATAGATAGTTAAATAAGGTCACAGTGTGCATCAAGTATATGCTATCATGCATTGATGATTTATTTGACCAACTTCAGGTTGTAAAGAAATTCTCCAAGATTGATTTGAGATTTGGATATATCAACTATCAGAGAAGAGGACGTTTCTCATATGGCCTTTGAGACTAGATATGGACACTATAAATTTCTTATAATGCCTTTTGGGATAACAAATACACCTATAGTATTCATAGATATAATGAATAGGATGTTCAAGTTGTATTTGGATAAATTTGTGATTGTATTTATTAATGATATCCTTGTGTATTCAAGGACATATGAAGATTATGAACAACACATGAGGATGGTATTACAAGCACTCAGAGAATATAAGTTAGATGCTAAGTTCTCCGAGTGCAAATTTCAATTGAGTCAAGTTGCGCTCCAAATCACATAGTATCTGAAGAAATGATCCTAGATGACCCCAAAAAAGTGGAAACAGTAAAGAAGTGGACAAGGTCACCTACCGCGATTAAGATACAAAGCCTTTTGGGCCTCCTAGGGTATTATAGGCACTTCATGCAAGATTTTCTCTAAGATAGTTGCACCTCTAACAAAGCTAAAATAATAGAATGTGAAATTCCTATGGTTTGAGTCATGTGAACAGAGATTTCAAAATCTTAAGAAAAGTTTGACAACCCCAGTATTAGTACTGCCATAGGATTTGCAATATATTGTTATGTCTCACGAGTGGACTGCTGTGTGTGCTTATGTATAAGGGATGGGTCATAACTTATGCTTCGAGGTAACTAAAAAAGTATGAGCATAATTATCTTACACATGACCTAAATATGGCCACAATTGTCTTTGCTCTGACGATTTGATGACATTATTTATATGAAGAGAAATACAAGATGTATATTGATAATAAGAGCCTTCAATATATGTTTCAAACAAAATATCTCAACCTTCGACAATGAAGATAGGTAAAGTTATAGAAAGATTATGACTGTGCAATTTTGTACCATCCATGCAAAGCTAATGTGGTTGCTGACATATTGAGTCGAAAATATATGGGAAGCTTGGCCCACCTTACTCTAATAAGGAGATCACTAGCAAGAGAAATTCACAAATTGAAAGAAAGTGGAATATCTTTCAGTTTGGGGAATGAAAGTACATTATTGACCTGTGTTCAAGTCAAGTCATTATTGATAGACGATACAAAGGCAAAGCAATAGCAAGATATACGGTTGTTTAAAATTAGAGATGAAAGTATTATCAACAAGAATAAAGATCTTCCCTTAGATATTCATGGGGTATTATGACTTGATAATCATATTTGTGTACCAAAAGTTGATGCACCGAGACAAGCTTTGCTTGAAGAAGCGCATGGCCCCAAGTACTCAGTTCATCCTATATCCACAAAAATGTATCAAAACCTTTGTCAGTTGCATTGATGTGAGGTTATGAAGAAAGATATTGTGAATCATTTCACTCAATGTTTAACTTTGCACCAAGTTAAAGCTAAACATCAAGGACCCTCAACCTCCTGTGATACCCGAATGAAAATGGGAGCAAATTATCATGGATTTTATAATAGGATTATGAATGCTTAAGGGTTATAATTCTATATGAGTGGTCGTAGATTGGTTAACAAAATCGGCACACTTCTACCAATCAAAACTACCTATAATGATGCACGATATGCACAAAATCTATATGATAAAATTGTCAAACTTCATGAAGTTCCAATTTTCATTATATGGGGTAGGAGGTTCCAGTTCACCTCACGCTTGTGGAAGCATTCTAAGGAGCATTGGGAACGCAAATGGATCTAAGTACCATATTTCACCCTCAGACGAACAAACAAACAAAGTGAACCATATGTTGATACCTTATGTGCTTGATTGGTGGTAGTTGAGATAATATCTACCATTGATGAAGTTTGCTTACAATAATATTTTTCAAGTGAGTATAAAAATGACACCTTACGAAGCATCATATTAAAGATGATGTTGATTTCATTGGATAGTTTGAGGCTAGTGAGTCTAAGGTACTAGGTCTAGATTTGGTGAAGTCCGCAACTGACAAGGTCCAATTAATTAGCCAAAAATTGCTAGCACCCATAATGGCAAAAGGCTTATGCAGATAAAAGACATCAAGAGGTAGTGTTTTCAATAGGAGATCATGTGTTCTTACGTGTATCACCAATGAAAGGTGTTTTAAGATTCTTTAAGAAGGAAAACTTGAGTCTGAGGTATATTGGGTCATATGAGATATTAGATAGAGTTGCGGCAGCTGTATATTTGTTTAGCACTTCCGGCTAAATTGTCATCAATTTATTTAATATTTTCATGTATATATATTGCAAAAGTATGTAGCATATCCCTCATATATGCTTGAAGCATCCAATATTCAATTAGACAAGAACCTAACTTATGATAAGGAGTCAATGTTTATAATGGATAGACAAGTAGGAAGTTGCAAGCAAAGGAAATACTGAAATGAAAATAGTGTGAAAAAATCATACTAGTGAGGAAGTGATATGGCAGGTCGAGGAGGTGAGCCAAGTATACTTATTTACTTTTATCCACAGCTATGCATATGTTTGAAACTTCGGGGTCTAAATTTTCTTAAGGAGATGAGAATATGAAGACTTAAAGATTTGGGCCAAACCCATTTAAATAAGTAACCAATTATAACTCCTAACCCGGCCCATTAGTTTCTTAAGTCCAAGTAATTAGTAAACAAAAGAGATTAGGGCAACTTTGGTAAAAAGGGAGAAAAGTGGTCATGAAATAGAAGATTTAAATAATAAACAGGTTGAAGTAGTAGCTAGAGAATAAAATTAGTGTTCTGATGAATCGCCTTTGACTCAAAGATTATTTAATATTTCTTTAGATAATTGATACATTGAGGGTAGAATCATTGGTACCAAATCGGAGTTATCCAGCAAGAGTATTAGAGTGATAATTCTTCCATAGTTGATTTTTAACCATCTCGTATTTTAAATTTGTTTCCTTGCATTTGGGCTGATTTATCTAAGAATTGATTTCTTGTACACGAAAAACTCGTAGTATGATCAAGTATTTGAAAATGCACTGAATTATTTTTACTATGAGTTACCTACTTATTGCTCTGAATTTATAAGCTATTATAAATATATGTTACCTACTTATATATTCTTTTTTTTAGATGGTAACGATTTGTATTATAACCAGTACTTAGGTAATGCTGAAAACTCCTTTACAAAAGAGTGTGAAAATATAATAACATAAATAGCAGATCTAGCAAGAATCTAAAACTTCTAAGATTGCTTCAACATCTACAGGGGAGATCTTTGTACACAAAAACACAATAACAAAATACAATATGTTTTAATCATTTATAGGGATCTACTTCTATCGCCAAAGCTTCTAGCATTCCTTTCTCAGTAAATGGTCCACCAGATGCATGCTGGAATAGTCCTCCAATAATTTCTGTTCTTTGCTCCAATTCCTGCTTCTTCCCAACTTGAGAGAGTGTCAATAATCTTACTAGGCATTTTCCATTGAATGCCTCTGAGATTGATGAAAATCTTCCACAGTTGATTAGTGATTTTACAGTGTAAGAACAATGTCTAACTGCCTCAATCGCTTCCCCACATAAACAACAGTGTGTAACTAGAATGTTGTCTCTTTTTCTTAGGTTTTCATGTGTGAGTACTGCCTCCTTTTCTAGCAGCCAAGTGAAAGATGCCACCTTGAGAAATTTGGCTTTCCATATTTACCTCCAAGGCCAGTTGAGGGTTAGTGGAACCTTGTTCATTGTCTTGTAACCTGAACTCACTTTGTATCTTCCTTTGTTGTGCTTTGCCCATCGTAGGCAATCCTCCCCTTCCTTCAAACCTTGAAATGAATCCAACATTTTGAAAAGTTCAACTAGTTTGGTGACTTCCCAATCATTTAAGTTCTTTCTGAGAGAGAGAGATCGCATCCTTGGGGAGACCACATTTCACCCACTATCCTGTCTTTATGTAGTACTAACTCAAATATGTCTGGAAAGCACTCCGACCAACTACTAACTTGTCCTGATACCATTATGTACTGTAGTGGTAATATAATTTCTTATGAAAGGCCACCAGTGCCTGATTGTTCTCCAAAGAGTAACACCATAGGTGTTGGTTGCTTTCTTGATGACCCATGAATTCATCTCCCCATACTTCAATTTAGTCATCTTGCTCCACATTAAGTCTGGTTCATAAGCATATCTCCACAACCATTTTAACTTTAAAGTCTTTCTTTGGTTCTTCAAGTTTTTGATGCCTAAACCTCCTTGCTTTTTTCCCTGTGATTAGAGCTTTCCATTTTACTAGATGGTATCCTTACTTTCCTTTTTTCCTTGCAGAAAAAGTTTCGTCTTAGTTTATCCAATCTCGTTACTACTCCTGCAGGTATTGGGAATAGTGTAAATATGTAAATAGGAAGGGCATCCAGGACTGCATTGATCAAAGTGAGCCTGCTCCCCTTCCCCGATAAGTATTGTGCTTCCCATCTGACCAAGCTCTTCTCACATTTCTCAAAGACAGAGTTTCAAATTTCTATGGACTTTGAATGCACCCCTAGTGGCATCCCCAAGTAGACAGCAAACAGTGCTCCTACCTCACCTCCTAGCACAGATACCAGAAGCTACATATTAGAGACCAAGTTAATGGGATATAGATGGCTCTTTGTGAAGACTTGACATGCCTTCGAAAAGAACTAAAATGGCTCTCAGATACTTTAGTTATTCCTTATCTACCTCACAAAAAATCAAGGTATCATTTGTACACTGGAGATGTGTTACCTCTAGAGTCCTCTCATTGTTTGTAGACACCTTAAATTTTGTGGTTCACCTATTTGTTTTAGTCGTCTTGATCATGTTGTTGAGTCCCTCCATGTCAAGAATAAAGAGGAACGGAGATAAGGAATCCCCTTGTCTGATACCTCTTTGAGCTTCAAAAAAAGCCTTCAGGAGCACTGTAATAAAAATAGAAAACTTTACGGTTAAAATGCATAACTGGATCCACCTAATCCACTTTTTCCCAAATCCCATTTTCCTGAGTATATTGAGAAGGAAACCCCAATTAATATGATCATATGCTTTCTCCATGTCCAGTTTGCATAGGATGCCTAGCTTCTTTTGACCTAATCTAGAGTCTATTGCTTCATTTTCTATTAACACCCATTTATGATTTGTCTTCCTTTAATGAAAGTCATCTGTTGGGAGTTTACCAACTTGTGCATCACCCTTTTAATTCTTTCAGTTAAAACTTTAGATAACAACTTATAGAAACTGTCTATCAAGCTTATTGGTCTAAAGTCTTTAAGTTCCTTTGCTCTTTTCTTCTTCAGGATCAAAGTAATATATGTGGTATTGAGGCTCTTTTCAAATATTTCCTGCTCATAGAAATTAGGGGTGTGCATCAGTCGGTTCGATTCGATTTTGTATATTTCGATTTGATTTATCGATTTTCGATTTTAAAATATGTTAAACCAATAAAATAATTTTTATCGATTTTCGGTTTATCAATTTTAAGTCCTTAACGGTTCGGTTTTCGATTTACCCGATAAGAATGATAATGAGAATTTGCATTAATAAAAAGCAAATAGAGTACGAAAACTACGTTTTCAAACTTGCAAAAACTATAATTAGTTAATTACAAACTAAAATACTAAAGTGGACAACTAATCACTTAAATACTATAAAGATTAAAATATGTAAAGTATTGCTATAGTGTCCTATTAATATTAAATTACTAATATTTAATATTTACAAAAGGGTAAATAGTAAATTATTATAATCTTATTGGGTTATCGGTTTACCCAATAATCCAATAGTAAAAATCGATATCGAACCGATAACCCAATAATCTTTTCTTTCAAAAAACCTAATAACCCAATAACAATAAATCAATAACGTTTTTATCGATTCGATTTATTGGTCGGTTCGGTTTTTGCACACCCCTAATAGATATTATGAAAGGCCTCCATGATGTCCTGTTTCAAAATATCCTAACATTTGATGAAGAAACCCATAGTGTAACCATCAGGTTCTAGGGCATTGTCAATGGCACACAACTTCAAGCATTTATAAACTTCTTGCTCATCAAATCTGGCTTGTAGTTGTGTCCTTTCTTCCACTGATATTGAAACTCCATTTACTAAATTTCCATCAGGTCTCCATCTTTCTCTTTCAGAGTATAGTTTCTGATAGAACTGAATGATTTCCTCCCTTACTCTGTCTGGTTCCTTGATGATCTCTCCCTGTACCTCCAGCTAGTCAATATGGTTGTTTCTTTTATGCGCGTTTGCAAAGTTGTGGAAGAACTTTGTATTGTTGTCTCCTTCCTTCAACCACAAAATTCTAGACCTTCTACTCCAAGCACATTCCTCGTTTCTAATCAGTTCCTCATACTCCATAAAAATATGTGCCTTCAAAGTAGCCTCTTCCTCAATCAATGCTCTGTTGTTCAACAAAGAATCCAAATTTTCCATTTTGTTAATTAGCTTGGATATTTGGATTTGCAGATTTCCTTTTTCACTTTTACTCCATTCCTTTAGCTTTTCTTTCAGCGCTTTCATTTTACAAGCTAGGATTAGTATGGCCTCCCATGGAAGGAGGAATTCCACCAGTCACTGATTTTCTCACTAAAATCTTTTGTGTTTAACCATAGTTCTCAAACTTGAAATATGATTTACTGTTTTTGTACGACCCACAAATTAGAGCCATTGGGACATGATCCAAGGTCATTATTTGGAGTGTAGTTTGCTTCATCTTGTTTAAATTGCTCACTCCAGTTAGAAGTGAAAAGTATCTGATTTATTCTGGATGTTGTTGTATATGCATCTCCTTTGAACCACGTGTACTGGCCTCCTTCAAGTGGCAAATCTATAAGCTCTAGGTCCTCAATAGTATCAGAAAACTTAGTCATGGCAGAAGTACTTGTTTGACAATTTCTTTTCTGTGAGGAGAACCTGCATACATTAAAATCTCCACAAATTGTCAAAGGCCCTTCCATTAATCCTTTGACCCCTCCTAATTCATTCCACAATCCCTCTTTTCCACCTTGAAAATTGGTGTGTATGTGGCAGGTGAAATTTTGAAGTAAAGCCTCAAAACTGCAAGTTAAAGTGTAAGCACCAATTTGTAGTATTTCTCCCTTCCATACCCTGCTATCCCATAACATAATAATTTTCCCTCTAGTTCCACTTGCCTCGAGACATCCATACTGGATCCATCTTCCTCCCCATATTTGTTTAACGATATCCTTTAGGTTCCCCTGTAATTTTGTTTTACCTAGAAGGCATACGATATCAACCTTCCATTCCACCCTTCTTTTCCCCACATCATTCAATCTCTTAACATTCCATGACATAAGTTTGAGCTTCATGGTTCACCTTATGCATTCCTTTTCCCCTTGTTCCTCCCAATAGAGTCTTTAAATTTTACATCAAAAGTAATTAGATTCTTCAATTCACCTTTGTACTTTGCCTTTTTTATTTCAGTGGATTGTTCCATTCTTCTAACTTGTCTACAAGCATCTATTTGCATGAGTAGTTCCAAAGGTTCCTCCTCATGCCCTTTGAAGTCTTGCTCCAAACATTTTGCCAAGCTTGATGATGTTCTGGCGAAACCAAGTAGAATTAGATTTCTCTTGATCAATTGTTGCATTTTCTGTCTCTGTTGCAATTGGAATTGCTTCTTTTATCTCCGCCACTAGTGATTGAGTTATTGATCATGTACTGTTGATCTTCAATTGTGTCTATCCCCTTCTCCTCCACCCCTAAAATAATTGCCACCGACTCCTCTACTTTATTATCTTCCCTTACTGGTACAGTTTCCATGGCAGATTCCTTTGCATATGATTTTTCCTTTGAATTCCTCAAATTCTTTTATTTCTTGTAAAAGACTCAGATATGGGCTTGGTTCTCTTTTCATTTAATTCTCTTAATAAGAGGTGGTCCACTCTCTCTCTTGTCATGTGTGCTTCTGTGGGGCCTTTTTTAAAGTTCTGATAGTTCACTTGTGTTGACCATTCAACAGCTATCAATGCATTGATTTCTGATATAATCTCAAATGAAGCTTTGGACTTCTGGATAAAACTCTCCCCCACCGGTCTTCCTTCCATGACCCTTTGGACAACAGCATGTTTTAGGGTTTCTCCTGGTCTCGAGGTTGAAATTTCATCGGCACACTGATCTCGAGGGAGGCCTTTCTTTCAACCCAAATTGGAATTTTGAAGATATACCCATCTTTGGAGATTGAGACTTCACTGGGTATACTTTGAAACTCCCCCTCAACTTTTTCAATATTGTTTCTTCCTCGGTACTCTTCCAACCTCCACACTTGTCATCAATCTCCCGAAAAATTTCTTTAGACCACAAATGGAGTGGCAGTCCCATTGCTCTAATCCATAGTCGATGTGGGATTTTGTTGACTGGGACAATAAAGGGCTCCACCACTCTAGCTTTGCCTTGTAAAATCTGCTCCGCCATAAACCTATTTGGGAATTCAAATAGGAATGTCTGTCCAGCCATTTCATAGATGTTGATTCCAAAAGCTTTCTTCCACATGGATGTAGACGTCTGCAAGAGTAAGAGGCTCGGTGGTCTTAAAAGATCCTATTAAACATGTGCCCAGTAGACCTTTCTCATCATATGGCTCCACCTTAGACTGTGGGTGCCATTTGTTGTCCTCAACAATCTTTAGAAAACGTGATGTCCTTACTAATCATCTTTGCCAAGTGTTCGGCTCTGTGCACAGTGGTGCCATTACCTCTCTATTTTGTAAGCTATGTCTCTCCAACCTGCATTTATGGCTGTTCGGGTACTATAATGACCTCTCTGGCTTCCCCTTTTAGCGACAGAACACTCATGTATCTGTCATGTTCATTAAACTTCCTCGTGCCATAGAATTCTGCCATTTGCTCCTTTATTCTCCACCGTCTGACCAAGCTCTTTTGGTCAGTCGACGCCTCCTTGAGGATATAGCATAGCCAGCCCATGACTCCTCATCCTATTTCTGCTTCTTTCTATCCGGTCAAACCAATGGCTACTGCTCGAGCTCCATCTGGTGATGTCAAAAGATTTGAACCCCGAATTAAAATATGTTCTGTTCTCCGTCATGATGGTGTGAGTAAATGGGAGTTTAGAGATTGAAGCAATAATCACAGTGGGTGAAATAACAGCAAAATGGATGAACAATAAGACCATAAATCCACAGTAGAGATGCAAAAGAAAAAAAATCTATTTCAACTGCAACATAGTTGCTTACACAATATAAAGCTTAAAACTTAGAGATTGTACAAATATAAAAGGAGAATAGATTCAGAAAATTCAGTACTTATTTTGGGTGGATCCTAGGTTGGTATCCCTGTTGTTGCACACTAGTAAATCAAAAAGATGTAGAATACAGTCTGAGAGAAAAACAAATCCCTGATAAAAGAACTAAAAGAACAAACAACAGCAGCTTTGCCAGTCACTAAGCTGGACAAAAAAGTTTTAAAAAGAAATAAAACTCTAACTCTCGACATAGTCCATTGATACTCGCTTTCTTGTGGATGCACAACACACATCAACTGTAGTGGATGGTGTCAAGTATAATCGGATATACATCTTGATTAATGGCTGATAAAGGAGCCTAAATTGCTTTCGAAAAACTGAAACCTCAAACCAGAATACAAAATCCCTTTAAAAACTGCTCTCTCTGAATATGTATACTTTTTTTCAAACAGGCCCCTCGTTAGCTCTATATGATTATGTGAAATATGTATTAACATTCACAGCCCACTTAATTTTCTTAAGGCACTTCTAAGAATCATCAGGTATCCAAAATAAAGAGATCTCCTATGCCGCAATTCCTGGAAACATTCAAGAACAAAAGATTGAGCAGTCTCAGTATCTGGACAACTTTCCACAGAGTAAGATATAACATTGATTCAAGAAACTAGGCAAAAGTCAGAGAAAGATAATGCACAAAAGGCAACTGCATTTTACGGAATAGCAAGTTTGACGAAAGCAAAATAACATCATTTATATGTGACAAATTTTAAGTGAAGGATCTTATCGTATACTAGAACACTGCATCTAGCCAGGTTTGTATACTCCCCACATTTGAGTGAGGATATCCTTTACTATTGAACTGTTAGGAGTCTACAACTAAATCTTCACAGTTCTGCCTCCTGGACCCTAAAGGCGCAATTGCTTTTTAAAGCAAATACAAAGTAATGTTCCAAAACATTTTCAGACAGACTGAACTAGAAATGTCGTCTATTCTGGTACACAGTCCTTTTATATGTCTGCTACAAATTCATTATTCATCAGTGAGGCCGGAAAAACAGAGCTCAGCAAGAGATGATCCTACTTCAGCCCCTGAATATAGACTTCCTGTACATCTGCAGGACCCCAGGGAATGTAGGAAATCAAATTTTAAACCATGTTTCTGAAGTAAGCAAGGGGAAGGAGGAGAAGTCCCACACATTCAGCCTCTCTTTAGGCACACTAGCTCGCCAGAGTCACTAATCTTTATTTGTCCCTTCCTTATTTAGCATGTAATTGATTTCAATTACAAAAGAAACAAAATTTAGCTAAGAAAAGACGTGATCATATGGCCATACGGTTTAAGAAACTACGGCGGTGGATGGACAAGCGACGAAGAACCAAAATCTAACCACTTTTCCTGTTCCCCTCGGTACCATCTCATTCTAAATCAAGGTACCTTTATCTCATGGTTGCACATATAATGATGTATATGCAATTTGGCCATGTTAACTCGAAAACAAAGTTGTGCTGCAAAGTCATAATTTTTTGAATTTGGTAACTTTGTATTATATGGATTGTACTCAAACCTTATATACAAATGCACTCCAAAATTCTATTTCTATATTGAGGCTAAAACATCAACTATAGGACAGTGCTATTTGAGTATAGTTGATTGCACCAAAAACATAATAACAAGATGCACACTATTTTCTATGCCTTCAAAACATCTAGAGTTTCTCTCTTTCCAGTTTCCAGATTGCCAAACAAATTGAAGCAGGGATAATTCTCCATCTACTTCTGTCGTCAAAAGTCATAATTACTAGTGTAGTTTGATAGTTTTAACATCCAGCACTGTATGACACAAACAATAGGGCAGCTCCTTTGAAAGTTGTCAAACCTTTTAATGTAAATGATATCTGTTACATTAACTATCAGGAGGAAAAATATTTTACCCCATTCTCCATTCAGAACCTCTACTCCCACACCATTAGGGGTGGACATACACAAATGCCTAGTTCCTTCCCTCTCATTCCAATAACAACAAGGCTTTACTATTTTATGAAAGCTCATGAAAACCATTTCTGGTTTAATGAAGTGATTAGACTAATGCTTATGTAGCTTGAAGAAACGTTTTTAGTAAAAGTTATGGCTACAAACTTCACGATTGTAATTTTAAATTTAAGAACAATTTCCATGAACTTAACTGGTAAAGCCTATTTATTTGTCTTTTGTTAAGAGAGGGAAGTTTCAGTTTTAGGAACATCTTGCAGACTTAGAAAAAAAAATCAAATGCAAGATTTGCCTAAGGACCCTAAAACAAATGCTGCATGCGCACAGTTCTACCAATATTTCAACTATAATTGCTTGAACAGTACGTTCTACTTTGCCTAGGAGAAAAAGGCCAGTGAAGGTATCCTCAAGTTTTTTCTAATAAGATATTTTCCAAAATTCATGAGGCATAATAAGGGTGTTTCAATCACTCATCTTATTCCGGATAATTCATCCCAGTATAAATTAATTCAACTGAGCAAACCACATCAATGTAATAAACAGAAATTAGGAGTGTGGGACAACAATTTTTTACGTTCTGAATCCTTTCAATGTATCTCACTCCAAATCTTCCCGTCAAATCCATGATAATGAAGTTACAATAATTTATAGAATGTCAAAATGTCAACTCCAATTTAAACTTAGGACAAAATACTAACTAAAATGAGATCAAATCTTCAAGAGCCATCTTGCAAATATCTTCTAATGATCTTTCAAGTTAAGAATCTACTAATCACAAAAGTAAGGTGTCCCCCTTGCAAATGAAAACAGGGTGTGTAATTGAAATAGTACTCATACCTCTATTCGATTGTCTATTTGCAATACTATAATTTCCAATATAATTCTCGGAGTCTTTAGCGGAATCATCTGCCGGATTTTCAAGTCCATATCCAAATGTATTAGAGCCATCCATGTCAGAAGACACAGCTTGCCATGTTGAATCAACATACATTGAGCCACTGCGATATACATCTCCATAAGACCCCTCATAAGCACCACTTGATGCAGCAAATGAAGTTGGGACAGCACTTGCTGCATTGCTTCTTGTAAGTCCTCCAGATCCCAGCCCATAAGTGTTTGCCCCACTCCTAGACCCCACATTCCGACCACCATATCCAGAACCATTACCAACTTGTGCAGAAACAGCTGACAAGCCCCAACTGGAACCATTATTCCCAAAGACCCCATAACCACCACTTCCGGATCCCAAAAATGAACCGGAGCTACCAGGACCTGGAGAACTGTTAAGACCACCATTTCCCCAAACATTCCTGGTTGGTGAGCTGAGTAAAGAATCACCTCCATTGCTGCCTGTGCTATATCCAATGGGTGTAGTGTATCTGCTTGAGTTGCCAGCGAAATATGGATTCAGAACCCGCTCATAACCAAGATTGTTGCTAAAATTGGAAGCTCCTGCAAAGGTGGGGCTCAAAGATGGATCCAAATTGACACCCATTCCATAAGCAGGAGAAGAAAACTGAGAGAAACTTGCACGTCCGCTGGCAATTGGACTAAATCTACCATCCATTCTGACCCCATACCCTCCAATCGAACCTAAACTATACCCTTGAGCATAGTTGTTGAGAAAGTTATTTACTCTACCAAGTCCGTAGTTGTATCCAGTGAAAGGGCTCCTGTTGGGCCCTGGAGACAGCTCTTTAGGAACAGCGCGCTTCACCTCAATCATTTTACCATTTAGATCGTGAAAGGTCTTATATAATGCCCTATCCACTGCCTCCTCTGAATCATAAGTTATAAATCCAAAGCCTCTTGGCCTCTGGGTGTTATGGTCATACATCACTACCACATCTGTAATTGTACCAAACTGATCGAAGTATGTCTTGAAGTCGCTCTCAGTAACAGTAGATGCTAAACCTCCTACAAATATCTTTTTTGTGCGTCCAGGACCTGGAGATCCTTGAATGCTGCTATTGTTTCTATTTATTAAGTGTTGATCATCCCTAGGAACAGCCTTCTTTGCCTCAACCTGAAAATTTGATGCCAATGAAGAATTTGGAGATATAATCATCCATCCTAATCAGCATAATCCAGCGGGGATTAATCTTTAACTAAAACTTTTCGGGAACATTTCAGGCATCTTCCCATCAGTTATGTGTAGTAAATTGTGAACAGAAAACTTTCTGAACTGAAGCATAAAATTCACATAGGCAATACCAACTAGTTGAGTTTCATGATGGTACATTATCGAATATTGGAATGAAGTAAAATAGATAGTGAGGATTCATATAACCAACCCAACTAGACACATAATTATTGCTGTTATATTCTTATCAGTCATGTAATGTGGAAAAAATTTATAAAACTGACCGTCCTCCCATCGATGATGTGCTTCTCACTAACCACTCTTTCAGCAACAGCAGGATTAGCAAAGACAACAAACCCAAAACCACGAGCCCGACCAGTATTGCGATCTCTCATGATCACAGCTTCTACCACTTCTCCATATGAAGTGAAATATTCTTTAAGACGTTCCTCATCTGTGTCCCAAGATATCCCACCTATAAATAGCTTACCGAGATCTGTCTCCATCATTTCTGCAATCAAAATTCAATGAATAACAGTTACATCCAGATCACAACAAATACAAAAATCAATAACTAAGACCCATCATCATCACTAAGCATACAGATCCAGATTTGGATAAGAAAAGCAATCAACAAACCTTTTTGTAAAGAAAATCAGGCAGACCCCAGTTTGCAAATACTGATTAAACAGCAAAAGGGAAGTTTTGGATTCAATCTAGGAACATCAGATCCTTGTGCCACCAATCAAAACTCAATCCACAATCTCTGAATATCCACAATTCAGATCAGAAACGTATGTATGAAGCATATATATGAAAAAGAAAATGCAACATTTGAGAATGATTAAAGGGAAAATGCGTACAAACCAGAAGAGATGAAAACAGAGGATATTGTGGTCATCATCCTCTTTTCTTTTCATTGATCTTTGGTTATTCCAAAGCTTTTCTCTTTTTTATTATATAGTTTATATAAAATGGAAATGGCAATTGCAATGTTGAACAAATAATTTGGGTTAGAAAAAATTATATACAAGAAAGAGGGGAAAATATGCGTGTATGTGTGACGCAGCAAAGAATATTTGGAGTGCACAACATGCTACACCATGACTACCCTTTTGTTCAATCCAAAGGCCTACAATACAAATTACAATAAAATGTGCTACTATTATTACCATATCTATTTTTTTTATTTATTTATATTTTTACAATTTACAGCTAGCCTAGTAGCTACCTTCTGCTTATGTGAGATGAGGATTTTCAAAATAGTCTCTCCATCTCTATGAGTTTGCATATATTATATTCTTTCTCAGACCCTACTTGTGGATTTCACTTAGTATATTATTGTTTTACAACCAGCCTAGTAGCTAGTACCCATTTTCTATCTATTTTAATTTATTTATTTGATTTTATTTTGATACAATTCATTATGAAACTTAGAAAAAGTAATTTTTTATTTTTGAAGTGAAAATAATATTTGAAAATTGGAGCTATTGTTGATCATGAATACAAGTTGGAGTTGTTTTTACAAAAAATAAAAATATTTTTTAATTGATTTTTCAGATTCATAAAAACTCTCGAAGTCAACTTCAAATTGAATTTTAAAATTTCCAAATATATTTTGGGGAGTAGTATTGTAGAAAAAAAATGTTCACAATTGAAACATCTCCTAACATATCATATTAAAGTTAGAAAAGACTTTTTAAAGATTAGATAAATAAAAACTAAAATTAAAAGATTAAATGGATGGAGTATTAAAATAATGGAAATGAATTATCAAAATTACTAACAATGCTTATGCAAATAAAGTTGTCCAAAAAAAAGAAAGGTTCTTTTGCACTGAAACCAAATTTGTTTTGTTCGTACACTATTTTCATATTAATATTAATAATATGAAAATTTGTGTCAGTATAGGTCTTAATACATATTATTCTTACTATCTTAATTTATATGACATATTTAAAAGTTAGGGTCATGATCTAAAATCGGCTCGCAACTAAAGAAAGAAATAGAACTTGAGCAAAAACAACATGACATTAAAAATTAAATCCTAAAACCTGAAGTTTATGAGTACAAGAGCTTCAAAATAATACGATAAAGTAAATACAAGGACGTATCAAAAGAAAATACGAAGTCTGGAATAGATGTCAATAAGGATAAGTATCAATGATACAATGGCAACTCGAAAATTTGAGGTTCACCACTGAAATCTAAAAATGATATGGAATCCCGCACAATAAAATCAACTACTTCCATAGGAGTCATTGTGCTCGATCGGCGGGGAGGAAACAAAAGTAGGGGGTGAGTACACTGAAATGTACCCAGTAGGTTCAATCGACTGTGTAAAAGAAATCAGACAAATATATAATGACGAAGAACTCTATCACCTGCAAAAAGAGGGGTTAGTACACTATATATATACACGGGATTCCACGTACCCCATGCTACTCGGGTCAAAGCGTAAGCTAGTGATGCTTTCGGCTACTAGACTTTCGCCATCTAGGGTGCAGCATTCATACTGCTTCACCTAGTAGCACGACGCTTGTATTGCTCTCCCACAGCTCCGTTTTCACGGTTTAGGCTGCTTCCATTTCTCTCGCCGCTACTACGGGAATCATTTTTGCTTTCTTTTCCTCTGCTACTAAGATGTTTCAGTTTGCCAGGTTGTCTCTTACCTGCCCATGGATTCAGCAGTTGTTCGAAAGGTTTTCCTATTCGGGAATCTTCGAATCTATGTTTATTTTCAACTCTCCGAAGCATTTCATCGATTACTACGCCCATCCTCGTCTCTGGGTGCCTAGGTATATATCATAAGCCTTTCCTCGTTTGAACCTCGCCCTTCACTTTTAAGGCTATGTCATTCTAAGGTTCTGTTAAATGGATGGATCTTATAAACATCCATGAATGATAAATCATAGACCGAACCGTCGAATCAGAAAAATTGGGTGCTATCATAAAGCTTTGTATCGGCTAAGTTCACGAGTTGGAGATAAGCAGACTCGAACTGCTAACATCGGCCGCAGGGTAAACCACCGCCTCTCAGGTCTCTCGACTGATTCTACCATAGAGGCCAATGATATATATATATATATATATATATATATATATATATAGCATAAGATAACAATAGAAATTAATGATGCAATAC
>JAABOM020000012.1:5728280-5741261 GCA_011800125.2 Solanum clarkiae
GCGACTCTGTGTCTTTTCGAATTTCAAGAATTAATTTTTCTCAAATTAATTGAGTTTAGATTGATTCTCGATTTTTTCGAACAATTTTTAATTTTTTAAGCCGGTCATATTTCGGCATAACACCATAGAATATATATACTATTAGCCATGAGTTTGGATATATTATTTATTATAGAATAATTGTAAATTCAATATTTAATAAAAGTTTCAATAGATCATATATTCATTTGTGTCTCTATTTACTTATATAGTAGATGATTTAGTGTATAGAGTTTTAACTTATATATAGAGGATTAAATTGTCTGTTCTTTTAAGTATAAAAAAATTCACAATCTAAGATGGAAATTAGACAAGCTATCGGTATGATTATAGTACAAGATTATATATAATTTATCTTGATTATTGGAAAGATGTAGTTCTAACTTCTTGTATTAGTGCATTTCGTATGTATTGAACAGATTGGATAGAGATAGTTGTTTTATACTGTCTAACATCTCTAAACTATTAAATAAACTTATATTCTCAATTCTAATATAACTATTATGATATTTATATGTTAATTATCTGTAACAACCTATCTTGAGATGAGAAGTTTCACATCGACAAAATACAAGAGAGATGCTGGGTATATAAGTAATGGACTGGTATAATATACTATGAGGCGTCTTTTGGGGTGAGCCCAAAGGAACAAATTCGTGATGGGCTAGGCCCAAGAGCGCACAATACTTCAGTGATGAGCCAGATCGTTACAGATGGTATCAGAGCCACTCTTGCATCTGCCTTGTCGATGTGAGTTGGAGTTCAAGTGTTGAGTCTAGGCGAATCCCATACGTCGGGAAAAACCTCAACGAGGATGCTGAGTCCATAGAGAGGGTGTATGTAACAACCCATCTTGAGATGAGAAGTCCCATATCGGCAAAACACAAGAGAGATATTGGATATATAAGTAAAGAACTAGTCTATATACTGGAGGCACCTTTTGGGTTGAGCCCAAAGGGACAAATCCGTGATGGGTTAGGCCCAAGGCAATGAGTCAATATGCCTATGAATTGGATGATAATAATATATCATTGGTAAAATAATAAGTTAGTTGATGGAATCTATATCTCGATTTAGAGGTTGATGATATGCCCTTTTGAGAAACTTATAAGTTGTTTTTGTATCAAACTTTGCAAGTGAATTTATGAATCCCGACAGATGAAATAAGTTAAGAAGTGCTCTAAAGAAAATTAACCATTGAATTATTTAGTGTGATGCCCCATAACTCTATTCTTGCATGTACCTACGTTTCAAGCGTCATTCTTATATGTGGGAAGTGGGTTAGGATTATAAGGGACCTATAGTACTTAGCCGAGTTCAAAACTTTCCTATAAATTGAGTTTTTGATGTTAGATTATGCAAGGGTCAAATATAAATAATCATAACTCTTAGCACACAAAGAATTAGGTGGCCCATGACCTACCAAATGAAAGTTTTTTGAATTGGCTTTCTAACGCAACTGATCTCACATCATTTGAAATTCAGAGTCAAACATTATAATCCTTTAACTGAAGACTGCCAGAACAGAGAAGAAATGTGAAACCTAATATGACCTGTGGATTAAAGTACAGCCCGCCTGCTAACTCTTGAAAAATGTTCCTAAAAATTCAATTTTTGATCTCAAATTTTACGGACCAATTTATGGGTCATAGAAACTTCTACAGGGTGTAGATTGGGCTCATGGAAGTGATCTACAAACCTCAAAATTTTTTCAAAAATTTACGGAAGGGTCCCTACAGGCCGTAAAAGTTTCTACGGGCTGTGGAAGTTTCTACGGGTCGTAGGTGGCTCCATTAACCACTTTTGACAGCTTTTTAGAAAAGGTTATTTTGATCTTTTCCCATCCTTTCAAAGCCTAAACCTAATATTTTTACACCTAAATAAAGCCCCAAACATGCCAGTTTAACATTTTAAAGCTAAAGTAGTCTCTTCAACTTAGAGCAAGGTTCAAGGGAGAAAAAGGCTAGGATTTGAAGGTAATCTTGTGAATTTCCTTAAGTTGTTCCAAGACTCAAAATTTTCAGGTATTTAAGGCTAATTAGAAACATGGATTATGTTCTTCCATGTGTCCTTCAACCGAATAGATAGAGTTGGGAATGGACTGGGTTTTCCATGCATGAATTACAATTTTTATGAATTAAAGACTTGAGATAGATGATTTTACTTTTCTATATGAACACTAGAATAAATTCTTGTTATTCTTACTTATGCCACTTAAATTGGTATGCATGAGTATAATTTGAGCCTTAGGAATATATAGAATTTCTAAATGCTTTAACTCTACTTTTGTTTCCTGAATACTATGAGTCAGAATGATACATGATAGAGAGTCTTGATGAGTCATTAGCTAATCCTAAACGAATGTTCCTAATCAAAGAGTTGGTATTTAATGTGATGAATTGAGTTCACAAATGTCCACTGAGACTAGTTGATTGAGTGCAATTGTCTTATGAGCATTGAGTCTTGGGAGGAGTATCAAGCACCGAATTGAGTAAGAATAAGTCTAACTCAAACTCAATAACTACGTCGCCAAATGTAGGAGAGGGGTGAAACCATTAAGTCGAGTGTTCCTCTTAATAGGTCATTGAAACAATAGAGGACTTGGTTGATTGGATCGATTCGTTCGTTACCCTGGCAAGTACCGAACGATTGTGGCAATATCAATGATATTGTTGTACAATCACTGGCTCATAAGTGATTGTTATTGGATAAGAGAAACTCTCAAATAGGTTCCATACTGATAGTACTCTGACTTGATTGGATCAGATTGATTCGGATTGTATTGATTGGTCATTGCCTATTCTCTATTCTTGCTTTAGATAGACATTTAACATCTTGATTGAGCATTTTTAAGTTATTGTTATTCTACTTATATCTATTTCACTTAGCTATTTTACTTACTCGTATATTCTACCTATGGATGTCCATTTGGTCTTGCATCTTTTCATGATGCAGAGATAGGTACTAGAGATCATCAACATGCGCTGCATTGAAGATCTTCCTCTTATTCCAGTTGTTTGGTGAGTCTTCCTCGAGTTTGGGAGATGCATACTATTTCATCTACCTTTATAGTCAGACTTTTAAACTTGTTTATTTTGTTTTGAGGTAGCTATGAGTCTATCATGACACCATCTAAACAGCTTAAATAGAGATTTCATAGACTAGATTTGGAATTGATGACTTGAATATTGTCTGACTAGTTCATTTTATTTATAACTTTTAATATGCATGTAAATAAAGTGATTAACTAATATGAAATATAGGAGATATCCACTTACATTTGACTTATAGCACCAGCACAAAAAGATGTTGATCTAAAGATTGTCGATACTATTTTCACTTCAACTTCAACTTCAAAAGATTCATCTAAACATTGAAAAATAAATAAATAAATAAATAAATAATAATAATAATAATTAAAAAATAATAAATTATTAATTAATTTTATAAATTAAGTAATTATTATTGAATATTTCAAAATAAGATATGGTGTGTTTTGGTCGGTATTTTTTTAAAAAGTGAGCGTTTAACAAGTGATATTCAAAAAATATGTAGGACTCAATTAGACAGCGCCCATAAAAATGGGGAATTTATACGGTAGAAATTGAAGCGGGGAATGTCAGTTGGGAAGAGCTTAGAGTGTGGACCATTCTCCTCTTGTGCATTTTTGTGAAGATAAGATGGCCACAGGAGCATCTTCTTCTCCTCATACATACCACGTACTTCCAATTTTAGGGTTTTAGAGTATATTCCTTCCTCTGCTTCTCATTTTCGCTAATATAGGATAATGGCAGCTATTTCTATTATCTGCAGCTTCCCTCTCCCTTCTCACACTGACGTTTTCCTCAATATCAGTTTCCCTCCTTCTGACCCAATTCGTCACAGAAAGAGCTGCTTCTTCAGGTTTAGCAGAATTTGCGTTGTTTCTTCCCATACCAATCCAAAGATTCTCAAACCCAATCGAAGGTCTAGGTACGGCCAGACAATATCACCTTATGATTCTGAGTCCGACACAGACGATGTTGACAGTTTTCAAGAGGAAGAAGAGGAAGACGACGACGACGATATTTCGACTTCTGATGTGAGTTATTTCTGACATTTATTTACTGAATTTCAATTCCCTGCAAATTTGTATTCTCTCTCACATTTTATGTTTTTGGTCCATTTCAAAAGAAAATAATTTAACCTTTTCAGTTCCTTTTTTATCCTATTCTCAGCTAGTAAGAATTATTTTAGACTAGTCATTTGGTGTGAGACATAAGTTATAATAATCCCAAAATAAAATGTAGGATTATTTAATCCTATGTTTGGGTCGAGGTACAAGGTAATTTTTATATCGGGATTAATTATTCTAGGATAACATGTCGCCAACCAAACACGTAAGTCAAAAGTTGCCATATAAAATGGAATAGAGAGTAATACTTCACCTGGCTTTTAGCCTGGGGAAGTAATACTAACACTTAATGACATATATTTATGGTCGCTAGTACAATTTTATTAGTGTGGATGGTTCTCGGGTACATTTATGAAAAGCTTCAATGGCTAGGAGAAAGTATTTTTAATCTCATCGAGAGATTCATGATAAAAGTAGAATATCAATTTGAATGTTAACCATGCCACATATATATACTCTGCAATATTCTTTGATCGTCCATTTTACTAAATTAACATGTTCAATTAATTGATATTGGATCTTATAATGTGGGTAAGTTTAACTAAGTGCTGCAAAGTTAGGTAAATCTTTTGGAGAATTGGAATGTACCCCCACTATTTATTATGAGATAAAGCTACTTTGTTGTTGAATGATGTTGTATAAATTATAAATCGCTTGGATGAAAAGAAAATAATTGTTGAATGTAAAAGAGCAAGTATTGGTACCACATACTTTTGTTATGGAATTGTCTTGTTTCGAAAAGATTTACACTTTTCTGTTGTTGCAGCATAGTCACCCTGTTGTATCTTCAATTTCTCAATAATAAATGTTTGAGTTATGTATCCTTCAAATTGCTTGCTCGTTTCAACCTGAGAAAATGTCTTATATTGATCTGTTCACATTGGCACTCTGTTTAGATAGTCTTGGTTAAGTTTTGTCGGTTTTCTCAAAAGATGAGATAGCGAAAATATAGGTTGAAAATGTCTCTTAATGATTTTACTTATCACGAAAGGGTTTTAAATAGCCAACTTAAAACAAAAGATTTGCATAATTTAAAATTTTCAACAATCCTAAATATCTCTACTAAAACAACTTCACAGAAATTTAAATTTCAAATTCATTCTAAACCTAGGCAACTTTATATCAAGGTTTATTGCAATAACTGAAAGCAATTTTTAACACTTCTCATTTGCTTTAGTTGCTACAATTTGAAAAATGCTCCTCAGTTTTTCTGCTTTGGCAATTGGTGTTGAATTCTTTTGATTGCTTTTGAACTTGCACAACTTTTTGATATTGATTTTCTACTCCTCTTTCTTTTTTTTTTCTTTGGGGTTTGTGCTTATATCGCCTTCAATAACCTTGTTGTGTCTGGAAGTTCTTTAATTTGAACTATTGTATGATTTGCAAAATGTTGTTGTAAGGATCTTTCTTCTATCACAACAAATATAGCATATAGTTCAAATATGAATTCATTTTCATTGACCAATTCTGATAGTTCTCGCTATTGAAAATTCGTAGGGCATTGAAAGAGAGACGGTTGCTTGCCAATTTTTTTTTTAAGTTAAAAATAACTGGTGCATTGGAAAAAACATGGGTTGAGAATAGCCCGATGGTTTCAAAATATTTCTTCAGAAGAACTCACAGATCTAGTAAGATCAACAAGGCTTTTGATACCACTGTTGATTTTTTTAAAAAGATGGGGCAGCAAAAAGGGGTCAAAAATGTCTTAAAATGATTTACTAATCACATAGAACTTTAAATAGCCAACTTAAAATAAAAAAATTGACCTAATTTAAAATCCAAAGATCCCAAAATATCTCAATAACTAAAATAGCCTAACAGAAATTTAAATGTCAAATTCATTCTAAACCTAGGCAACTTATAATGCTAAAGTTTATGTAGTAACTGAAAGCAATTTTCAGCAATTTCTTTTGGGATTTATTCTTGGCTATTGATGTTACAATCTCCTGTTAATCCCCATCCCATTTTCTTTGATTTGTTGAAACTTGGTACTTCTTTTTCTTCCTTTTTTATAACCAACTTTCAATCACCCAGGATGAAGATCTAGATGTGAGAGTTTCTGTCCCGGATCGGCAGCGCCTGAAGTTTCAGAATGCAACACACATCAGACGAGGTATACTTCCAGTTTTTTCATCTTAATGGTTGGGAAGGAACGTAAATTACATGCTATGTGGGTGTCATGCAGACAGTCATCATCATTTTGAAAGAGAATCGAATGCAAATTTGAGACAATGGAAGCAAACTCCTGAGATAACCCAAGGCAAGTAGAGCAATAAAAAATGATGAAATTTCCCAAGAACAATAAAAAATAACGATGGAAGTTCTCAAGAGGTACCTATTGGGTTACCTAATGCTTCAAGTAAACTGACTAGTAAAACTTTCTTGAATGCAGATTGCAGAGAAAAGGTATTAACTGTTAGCATGTCAAGCTGTATAGTTTGCTTCATCCGTTAGCTGCAAAATCATGTCTTGTGGCGTTGTAGGAGGCAAGGGGAAGCTTGGCTAAGGACAGATTTAGTCATCTAGCAGAGGAGCTGGAGCTGGATGAGAGATGGCTTCCACTTCTCGATTACCTAAGTTCCTTTGGATTTAAGGATTCTCACTTCATCCAGATGTATGAAAGGCACATGCCTTCCCTTCAAATAAATAAGAGTTCTGCACAGGAAAGGTTGGAGTTCTTGTTGAGTGTCGGTGTCAAACATAAAGACATCAGGAAGATACTATTGAGGCAGCCTCAACTTCTCGAGTATACTGTGGAAAATAATCTGAAATCCCATGTCACATTTTTAATTAGTTTGGGTATCCCAGACTCAAGAATAGGGCAGATAATTACTGCAGCTCCTTCGCTTTTTTCCTATAGTGTGGAAAATTCATTAAAACCCACAGTGACTTACTTGCTTGAGGAGGTTGGTATTGAGAAGAATGACCTGGCTAAAGTTGTGCAGTTAAGCCCTCAAATTCTGGTGCAGCGGATCAACACTTCATGGACAACTCGCTTCAATTTTCTCACTAAAGAATTGGGTGCACCCAGAGATAGTATTGTCAAAATGGTTAGGAAGCATCCTCAATTACTTCACTACAGCATAGAGGATGGATTGCTTCCCCGGATTAATTTTTTTAGGAGCATCGGAATGCGCAATTCAGAGATAGTGAAAGTGCTAACTAGCATTACACAGGTCAGCTTTATTGCTTTCGGCAGTTTATCTATTCATCTGTGAATGAGTTGGTTGTTTCACCAAGTTAGAAAATGGTGCTCTGGCCAATTTCTCATATGATTTTTTTTTTTTTAATTATTGCATATATCTCCTATTTCGGAGAATTATAGCTGCGCTAGCATGGGAGTCTTCATGTTCTGGAAGATTTTTATGGATGTATTTTCACAATGTCTACATGCAGGTCTTTTCTCTATCTCTTGAGGGCAATCTGAAACCTAAGTACAGATACCTGGTTAATGAACTTGGCAATGAAGTGCGATCATTGACTAAATATCCTATGTACCTAAGCTTATCGCTGGATCAGAGAATTAGGCCTCGCCATATGTTTTTGGTTTCTCTAAAGAGGGCACCCAAGGGACCATTTCCTTTAAGTTCATTGGTCCCAACTGATGAATCTTTTTGTCAGCAGTGGGCAAGGACTAGCTTGGACAAATATCTTGATTTTCGGCAGAGATTGCTTCTAAAGGAACTTGCCAGAAAATATGAAAGACGATAATATGTTTGATCTCATTGGTAGCAGATCTTCTGCTTCGCACACTTATTATAAGGCTAATTTTGTGAAAGGATTTTATAGCATTTAGGTGAAAGCGTTAAAGATCAATACACATACCCAGGTAAGCAATCATCCGTATTTATGTTTTCTAAATACTATTTCTCTTTTCGTAACTTGATGCTGAATAATCTTGTTACTTTCAATTCTCATTATTCGTGGCAGGAACCTGGTCATTTTCTTTTTTATACAGTAAAGACATACAATTTCAGCTGTTGAGGTGGTCCTTCTGCACTACCGTTGACATTCTGAAGGCGAATCACATGAGCATGACGATATATTCTCAAGGTGAAGCATGTTTGGGGATTTAATGGTAAGTGTAATTATATAATGGTGCAGTGTATATTGTGAGATACTGCAGAATCATTCGCTGGGGCTGTATCCTTCAAGATCTTGTAATTTTACTACACTTTTGCATGTTGCTGCAAATGTTCAAAATGCAACTTTTTGGATTTGCTGAGAAAATCTCAGTTAAGTAGGGGTAGAGGTACATTCATCTTAAGGTGGTCAGATGAACACTCTTCGATGTAATTTTTTTTTAAAAATATATATGTTAAATATAGATATTTTAATATATATATTAATTATTGAACACCTTTGATACAAAAATTACCCACTAATGTTCTAAAAGTATGAACACTCACAACGAAAATGCTGGCTCCGCCACTGCAGTTATGGAATACTTATTGAAATCAGTTTATTGTCTAGTTCCCTTTTACATTTGTAAATAACTGTGTTGATCTGGTGCATAATCTGGAGTGCAAAAACTTGTTAAAATGAAATTTGGTAAAAATCTTCTTATGTTTTACTTTTTCTATTAGTGTCAAATTTCTTTTGCTTCAGACAAAAAATCCACCCTTTTCAGTTCTCTTCCTTTTATGTGTGTGTCTCGGGGCGGGCTTCAGAATGTCCTATTTTAGAGGGTATTTGAGTAGAAAATGACTAAAATGGTCCATACATTATGAGTAATGTTTTATTTTGGTCTTTAATATATTTCATTTGATTGAAATGATCGTCGATGTATGAAAAATATGTTCATTTTGGTCCTTGATATACTTCACCTGATTAAAATGGTCTTTACTATATAGCAAAAGGTGTTCATTTTGGTCTTTAATATAGAAACTGTAGTTAAATCAAGACCACCACATTTTGTGGGCATTCTATATAATTTTCTGTTCCTACAAATGGGCGTCTTTTTAGCCTCATTTCTGTTGTATATGATCACTGTATTGCAGTGAATGTTCCCTGTATATCGGTTGTATACAATTGTCGACCAGCTTCCGAACCCCGTGAACTGGTGAGGCTGACTCGAAAACATCGATCTCGAATTTTGACTCAAGTAGGAGGAGGGTCCATTGTGGACTCTAAGAACAAGTTCCCATGAAACATGAAAGGAGAAAGAATTAATATATGCAGGAGATTAACAATTCATAAACAATAAATTTACATTCACATTAATTCATCCGGAGATTCTATTTCACATAAAAGCATGGAAAACATATTCATCCACCAATCAAAAAATAAAAAAAAAATACAAGTGAGAAATTGATTGAAGATTGTCCAAAAATTGGGTCTGAAAATGGGTTAAAGGGAGTGAGAAATTGATTGAAGATTCAGTCATTGAGTCTTGCCATTATGGCCATTTAGAATTTAAATTGTAGTCAAGTTGAGTTAAATGGTTAACTCGGCTACGAGACAAATCAATTAATGAGCCTATTAATATTAACAAGGCGAAATAATTAACTAATTAACTCAAGATTAACCTATGATTAAACTTAACTGATTCCAAAATATTTAGTTAAAGAATAAAATCTTTTGAGAATGATTTTTTTCGAATAATTATGAAAAGATGATTAAATATAATTATGTATATATATAAAATAACTTAAAAATATTTTTTGACACTTCAAATATTTTAAATTATTGAAAAATTAAAAAACTTCGATAATTAATCTATATTGAGGAGGGTAAAAATTGGATGTCAACGACCAGATCTTTTAGGCTACAATAAATTCTTCCAATATTCTTAGTCCATTTACTTTCGGACTTGGATACTTAATTTCTTTTAATGTGTTTGCCTTTTTTGGGGTTGCACTCCCTTATGATAAACTTTGGCACAATGACTTTCAACTTTTGGAAATTGTTTGTATTATTTAGTTTTCTTTATGAGTTTATGGGAATTCAACTCGGTTTTGTTATTTAAACTTGTTTATGTGATTTTTAAATACTTTTTTCGCACTAGTTGAGTTAGAATATTAATTTTTTTACTGCAGAATTAACGTGGACACCACTCATAGTCTGCCTAAGATTATAAAATTCTTTCAAAAAGAATTTCAGTAAAATATGCATAATTTCAATATTAGAAATTTTATTTTGACCATTTTAATAGTAAGACTATTTAGTTTTACACTAATACGAAGTTGTTAATAATTAATTTTATTTGATCTATTTAACTTTCATTTATCAATGTGAAGTTAATAATTTCTTTTTCATTCCATTTAATTTGACTTTCATTTCTTAAAGTAATCAAATTTAGAAAAAAAGTTATCTATAGCCAGAGTAAAAGTTATTACATCTGTCTCATATTATATGTACATATTTTTATAAATATTTATCCCATATTATATGGACACTTACTAGATTAGGATAGAGTTAATTACTTTTTTTCTATTTTACCTCACAATTAATTAGTGCATTAATGAGCTTTTCTAACTCAATTAATGTACATTGATAGAAATAAAGGGTAAAGTGGTCAAGTTCACTAGAGCATTGATGATTTCTTAGTAACCATGTAAAATGAAAAGTGCCCATATAATTTGGGACGAAGGTAGTAAGTTTTAAACGTTATAAATAACACCTATATGCCGCTTAATACTACATTCAGTTCTAAAAACTTTCAAGTGGGAGTTTGTGAAATCTTCGTTCATTGATTTGCAATCATTTCTTCAATTTCTGAATGTAAGATTATTTTCTTCTCAATTTTTCTTTATATAATTTGGAGTACTATAAAACTACTGTCAATTCTAACACTAGTAACTTTTATCGTCACCCATCATCTTTATCTGTCACGAATTCTGTACAATTATTATCAACCTCTTCAAAACTCATGATTATTATCAATAATCGTCTATAATCATTATCATCGAGCATCATCATAAAATTTTTAAATTTTCTTTTATTAAATAGATAATTATAGCATTTTCTAAAATAATTGTTTTTATATATGTAACAAATATGTTTATTTTTAATTCTTAATCTGTTAGATTTTCGATATATAAATTATAAAGAAAAAAATGTGTGTGTATACATA
Source organism: Solanum clarkiae (assembly GCA_011800125.2). Taxonomy (NCBI): domain Eukaryota; kingdom Viridiplantae; phylum Streptophyta; class Magnoliopsida; order Solanales; family Solanaceae; genus Solanum; species Solanum clarkiae. The sequence continues at coordinate 5,739,569 of JAABOM020000012.1, forward strand.
TTCAAATGTGAGAATTTTAGATTTTGATAAATCACTTAGATACACATGAGACCTACATTTATCAAGATTAATATAAGTAATTTTTTAATGGTTAATTATTTAGGTCTCAATGCAATGATGCTTCAAACAATCATCAAGCTTTCACAACTATGTTGCAGGAAGCTTCCATGTCAAGCAGGTATCAATTATTTACTTTTTTATGTAAATAATTTTATTTACATGATATATTTATTCGATTGAAATATTTATTATAGAAAATTATGATTTCAATGCATAAACGTTTTAAATATTTAGAGATTTTATTATGTTACTTGTTTTAAAAGAAAGGGGGAATAGTACACAGTTTATCATCAATGTGCTTGTTTTCTGAAGTTAAATTTTGGATCAGGGGCTACTTTTGTTATTTAATAATTTTTTTTATCATTCATATATCTATTTTAACAAATCAAGACAAGTATATTATTTTTATTTATATACTATTTTGTTTATTACATAACTATATAAAGTGATATTAGTCAAATTTAAATTTTAAAATATATAATTTAATAAAATAAGTTTCTAATAAAATTTATTTATCTTATAAAAATAAATAACATAATAATGTTGGAGTAAAAGTTTTGAAAATTCAACAGGAAAATAAATAAATAAAGTAAGTTAGTCAAATTGCTTTAATTATTAGTTCCACTAAATATTTTTAAGTGTTGTTGCATTACAGAGACACTATAAGAAGAATTATATAGTCAACACATAAAAGTTTTTGAAAAATTAATTCTTGCTAATTAGCGTGACTTGAAAATAAAACAAATATTTTTTATTTTTGTACTTTAATTTTAAGATGATAGATTCGACCAATAAAATTATGAATTTCTTTTAATAAAAATTATATATTTTAAATATATAACATTGTATTATTAGGCTGACACATAGTACGAATAATTCTGTATTAATTTATATATACATGAAAAAATTGTCTAAATATATTTGGTGACATCATAACCTTTTTTCTTTGTCTATTTGGATGTGTGTGTATATATACACATATATCATGATGAATCGTGTAGATTTATGCATATCTATCTATATCTATATCTATCTATCTGTTTATGTATCTATACTATGTTAAAAGTGTGAAGGTCCTTAGAAATGTTGTTTAAATTTTTTTGTCCTTTATTAAAAGACTCTTCTTTAGACAATATCGTCCTTTCGCCATTTTTCTTCGATTAATATATCATTATTTGAATGATATTAAATATTATAATAAATATATTAAAAATTAGATGAAAAAAGTCTTCCTTATTATGGTTAAATTCTACCTCAAGAATCTTTTTTCAACTAATAGGCCTGATCCAAAATAATTGTTAAAAAACTTTTAAAATAATAGGCTAGAAATATTTTAAAAATTGTCGAAAAAAGATGAATAAGGTCCCAAAAGAAAGGCAGAGAGAAGTAAAAAGAAAAAGAAAAAAGGTCCAACGTAAGATTAAAGAAAAAGTCAAAAATATATATTAGCCAAAACAAGTCCAAACAAATAGTTTCATAATGAAAAAAGTCAAAAAAAAAAAAAAAGAACCTTAGTGTTTAGTAATTTAGAAATAGGAAGAAAAAGGTTCTTTATTTCCAACAAAATGTAAAAAAGAATCTCAGAAAGAAAAACAAGCATATTTAGCCAAAAAAGAGTCCAAACAAATAGTTT
>JAABOM020000012.1:5749357-5768963 GCA_011800125.2 Solanum clarkiae
AAATTGAGTTAGTCAAGTTTCTTTGTCCACGATCTCTTTCATCGATCGCATCCAAAGAAAGGGACAGCTGTTGACACTCAATTTTTATCCTCCACGGTGTCAAATTATTCACGGGACTTTATTTTTATGTAAAAAAAAAAATTCTTAAACATTTTTTCAAAAAAAAAAAAAAATTTAAGCGGGCGCGTGGCTCTCACGCGCCCGATATATCCAACCCCATCCCCTTTCTTCTTCATTTTTCTCTCTTTCCCTTTACCTTCCAACCCTAGCGCCGCACCTCACCTCACCTCCCTCACCCATCTTCGTTTTCTTCTTCTTCAACGCGCGCACGAGGCCTTCCCTATCCCCAGTTCATCCTCTCCCTTCTTCCCCATCGAAAACCAAAACAAAGTGCCAAAAGAACCCAACCAAAAACCAGAAAACCCGGTGCCGACAACTCCAATGTTCACTCCTTCACGCGTGCTGCTCAAAAGTCATAAATTGAGGGGCCTCGAGCCCATCCATTGTTTTGAATTTTTAGCCCTGCGTTTTTTCCAATTTCAAACCTGAATTGTTCCTATATAATCTCTCTTTCGTCTTCATTTTAAGAGGGGGGAGGGGCGATTTTGAAGATCAAGAAATTCCTAGCGGTCGAGATCGAATCACAAACTTTAGGCAGAAATCGAAACTCAGAAATCCTAGCAATATTGCTCGATTTGTCAGATTCATTTCGCTTGCAAGATCCTCGAACTGATTCATAAAGAAACTCCTCTGATTTTGGAGACTTCAAAACTAAAGGTCCTTTGTCGAAGAAGGTATTGACAAGATTCTGTGGTAGTATCGAAGCTTCGTCGAGCTCGTCATCCCAGTCGCTGCCCCCAAAAGGATACCCCGAGTCCATGGAGGTTCAAACCTCCTCTTCTTCGAGTCAACCCAATTCCTAGGAGGAAGAGCTGTTAGACAAATCCTGGAGAAGCAAAAGCTATAATAGAAATTTAAACGGGATAAAGACCCACTTCAACTTTTCCTTTATTTTTATTTCATTTATATATTTATGTTTGGATGCTAACATTTATTCTATTGGTTCTAATCGAATTAAATTCCCTGGTATGTCAAACTACTTATGTTATTCATTTGAATTTTATTTTATTTTGCAAGAGTATTTTGAGATAAAAAAAACAAAATTGTGATTTTGTCACTTCAGTTAAGCTTTCAAATTTAATTAAAGTTTCAAGTTTGGTCAAATTGTTAAAAGTTAATTAATTTCAAAATGGGTCAATGTTTTCAAAGTCAAAGTTAGTCAAATAACCTAATCGCCGGATAACCGCATTTAGCGGCCATTTCAAGTGCGTAAAACCTTCTTGAAATGGAAATGTGAACCCAAACCTTATCTCTGAATTTTAAAAGATTTTTCTGTTAGGTCTTTTAAAAATATTTTTTGATTTCCTAATTATCCGTAAAAATTAGGTGGCGACTCTGTTTTCTTCTAAAATTTCAAAAAATTAGTTTTTCTCAAAATAATTGAGTTTTAAACTGATTTTCAAATTTTTCTTTTCAAATTAAAAGTCGGACATTTTTCGGCGTAACATTGGCCAAAGGAAAGTTTTTCCTATTATAACTTCTCTATTCTACAATTATAAATAAGGGTCCTCGTAACTCATAAATACAATAAGAATTCTACCAAAAAAGCTAGAGAGAGTTCGGGGATCAAACACTGCAAATTTCTCTACAAGTTCAAGAATTCAAACATTCAAGTTCAAAAACAAATTTAAAGTTCAAGATCAAGCTCAAGAACAAATTCAAGATTCAAGATCAAGCTCAACAACCCTTAAATTTATTTTTGAAAAGGCGGATCAGAGGATACATAGAGATTGTAACACTCACGGATTGAAATAACATACTATAATTGTTTGAATATTTTCATTCTTGATTATTATTTCTCGATGCGAATTCCATTGTCTACAAATTCTGGCACACCCAGTGGGACAATCTCTACCTCTCATCTCAACGTTTCAAGCATAAACAAATATTCAAATGACTTCCAAAAAAATCAACTCCCAATTAACTTCTTCTAAAGATGCTAAGTTCTCTGTTGAAGTGGAGGAATTTTTTAGTGTTACTTTTGAAAGTTTTAATTTAAAGCGATTACGAGGAGCAAGACCACTAGACTAGGGCAATAAACATTGCAAAGGTCATCCACATCAATTCTTGCTTTTGGATCTTCAACTCCAAAAGGAGCAAGGTCCTCCATAAATGCTTCAGAAGAAGGAAGTAGTATTGTTGAAAGGATCAAAAGGACTTTATCTGCTTGAGCTCCCTAGTTCCAAGAACTCTACTACAAAGAAAGATTAGGATTTGGTTGACAAATCCTTTTCACATGCCTCGCATGATGTGAGCTCTTTGAAGGTCAACTTATGTGAGAACTCATCCTACTCTCAAACATCACTAATGGTCATGCGAGCAATCGTAGTTGATGCTTCATCCTTGAAGGAGCAACTTATGAACTTGGTAAGGATGATTGAAGGATTGACCAAGCATATATAAAATCAAGAGTCATGCATCAACATGTAGATGGATAGAAGATGGCTTACCAAAAGGACAATCCAGTCATGTACCTTGAAAGGATATTGAAATTTAAGAGATTGCACTACCTATTAAGGAAATGACAGTTTCTTCCAAAGGGATGATCCTACTTGATTAATTGGAGGAGTTCATTGAAGGGGCCATCAAAGATAAGTATGAAGTCTCCACCAAGTCTTTCCACATGTATGTCAAGCCTTACACGACAAGGATTGATAGCCTCAAAATGCTCGTCGCCTACCAATCTCTCAAATTACAACAGTCTGAGGGCAAAGGAAATATAAACTAATATGTTGCGCATTTTATAAAGAGATGCAATAGTGCTGGCATCTATGGAGACTATATTTCATCAAGTAAAACATGAGATGAAATAAGTCAAAATATATGGTCAATGCATCAAAATTGTAGTAAAGGTTCAAAGTAAACTTAGTCATTTTGTTGGATATCAACTTTAACCGACAATAAGGCTACGCAAGCTATAATATGAAATTCAATGTAACTCCCATATCGAGAAAAGAGAGGATACTTTTCCAAGGTAGACTCCATGGTGGTAAAATTAATCAACAATGAGCTATATGTAGATCCACTAGCTAAGCAAATAACACAACCTATAGGGGCATGTAGTTTTGGACTAGAGGTTCTTTTATCTTTCTGACTGAACCTCACCTCAAGCCCTCTCGGTGCTAGGTCAAATACCAACAGAACAGAAAGTATAATAAATACATCAAAAACTTGAAGTAATTAAATGATCATGCTTATAGAGTAGCTCATTAAAATTTTGGTGATCCAATCAATGTGAAAATGGTCCTTATCACACCTTAATTATGAGTAGATGAGAAAAAAGTCCATTCACCATCTTTAATATATTATTTCAAGGACTTTTACAAATCATAACTGAATGCTTTCATCAAACTTGGGTGAAGCCTTTATACATTAATGATCAAAGCCCATCAAAAAAATTAGGGTACCAACATGGTTCCACCTCAAATTATCTTTAAAATATGTAATTTAATGAAATCATTCATAATCATGAGGAATAATATTAATTGAAATCATAATTAAAGGAATCATAGTGACTTCATGAACCCTAGATAGGATTGTAGAGAAATCACTAAAATGCAATTAACATCAATTCATGAGTAATTCAATTCAAAATCGTGAGAATAATGCATAATTAAAACAACCCAGTATGGATTCATAAAACCTTTGATGAAATTAAAGAGTAATTGAATTGAAAACTTGAGAAATCTTTGGGATCCATGGATGAAAGGGATACATGAATGAATGACCATATACCTTAAGGTCGAAACCTTACTACAAACTTGAAATTGAAAATTGAATCGTTAAAACCCTAGCTTGATGAAGAAGTTACGATTTTGAGAGATTGGGAGAGAATGAGGTGAATGGTGAATTGGTGTAGTTATAAGACCAAAATTACGTAGTTTAAGGATCGGATTAGGAGGACAGAAAAGGACCAAATTACTCTTAATTAAAATTTATCGGACAGGGTCTACGACTGGATCTATAGGTAGTAGACTCATTCATAGTCCATATAAATGGGTTTGTGGAAATCTAGGCCCAAAATACCCTCTCTGAATCTCAAGCACAAAACCAATCTACTGGTCCGTTCTATCTTTTATGGCCTATAGAAATATTTCATAGATGAAGTCCTGCAGCTCTTTGAATTACTGGACAAAACGACGATCGAAATCTACGACTCATGGAACCTGTGATAATCTGTAAACCCTTGCTCATAAACCATCCCAAAGTCCAATTTTTTTTCAAGCGTTGGGGCCTTTTACGAGTCCCTTCCTACGGCTCATAAACACAAGTACAACCCGTATAACCTCTTCGTACATTGCCTTGACACTTGGCCAATATTTGCCCTTTCAGGACCAAATCTACGAGACCCAACTATGATCTGTACTTTAAACTACGACCTATCCTGTTTGTTCATAAACAATGTACTAAAACCCTATTTTCCCCATTTTTCTAGGCTCAATCCACTATCAATTTTCACGGGCCATAGTTTCTTTTACGGCTCGTAATCTTAGGTCGTAGTCATCCAATTTTCTCCTGAAATTTCTCAAGTCCAGATGCTATCTATGAGCACTTGTTTATGACCCATAATACAATCTACAAGACGTAGACATGACTCGTGGAATATGCACTAATGACATTTCCTATATTTTATCCTTTTTTCAACTTTTCAACTTGTGGGTTATCTCACATGAAGGATCCTCAATAGGCGTTTTATTAAAGATCTATTTCCTTTCCAAATAGTGGTGAAACCTCCTCGACTTCAGAGGGATATATTTGAGTTGTTTTATTTCAATACTTGCTATAGGCTTGTCTTGGCACCTTCTATGATATGGATAGAGACTTCATAGATAGAGTTAGAGTGGAGTAGATGTTTCTGTTCAGAGTATGTTTCAAAAACTATTTCCATTTATCGAGTTATGACATTCATTTGATTGAGAGTTAAATGTTTTAAAAACTTATCCTTTGCTTGATTTGATGATTGAACTGACCATTTGAGTATTCTTTTGTGAGTTGAGTCTTCTGCTGATTGTGATAACCAAGTCAAGGGTTCACTTGAGACCAACAATGATTTGTAAGCACTAGCCATCCTAGGGTATACCTTGGCACATGACATACTTCCCTTTTAACTATTGCTTGTAAAGATGGAATTAGGATTCGATTTAGATACTTGAACCTTCATAGAGAAAGATCTTAAAGGTTTTGCTTTCTCTTAGTCGTTGTGTAGCTTTTAACGTGATTTTTGGTTTTATAGAGGACCCTATATTGAATTGCAGAAGATGGAAAGTTGCATATTTTGTAGGTATATGAGCTTGTTGACAATGAACATTTTCCTAGATGAGGATTGAAGGGTTCAAGCATGACTTGAAGGTGCAACATTGTCACCTCATGATACGCAGAAATACCATACATATTACACTGAGAGCCTCTATACAACTGCTTTATGTCAAGTTTGATATGTTTTCTAAAGCATCTGCCCTCCAAGCAAATTTAACTAAAGTAATACCTACTTTGGTGATGTGGTCAATGATGAAAGAGAGCATATTATTCAACAGCTTTGGTATCACACGTAGCGAGTTACCATTCAAATACTTAGGGAGCCCTCTTGCTATAAAGAAACTGAGTATACTGCAGTGGGAACCTTTGATAGAGAAATTGTAGCAAGAATTACCTCTCCGACGACCAAAAAGCTATTCCATACCTGGAGAGTGCAATTGGTGAAAACTGTGGTGTTTGGGATCCAATCATATTGAGCATGAATCTTCTTGTACCTGCTGAAGTGATCAAGACTATTGACGCCTGTTGTAGAAGTTATATCTGATCAGGAACCAATGAAATCGGTCTCGTGGAGTAAAATGTGCTTACCGAAAATTACTGCAAGATCTGAAACAAGGCTGCAGTGACACAAGTATATTGGGATTTGGCCAACAAGCTGGACAAAATTATGGATAAGGCAGATCCATGCACATTATGTAAAAAATAAGACATTTGGAAGATATTCCTATCTACATCAAGCTAGTTGGATAGCAAGGAAAATACTAGTTGCAAGAGTCACCATATGACGCATCCAGGAGAGCCCAACTATTATCGATTTACAACTGATAGGTGACCACCCAAAAGTTCCCTAGAAATACATTATGTTCACAACTGAGACCAAGTAAAATTCACTCTCTTAAGTTTGTCTACACAGCCACCTTAATACTACTGATAATCTATCCAAATGGAATGTTAATGTGAATCTGATAAGAAGTGTAGCAATGCATGGAACCAGTGACCATTTGTTCTTGGCTTGTACTTAAGCTAGGAAACTGCTGCAGTGGCTAAACAGACTAACAAATATGACAACAGGCAGCACACAGCTACAACAATGGATATGGAAGCAGACAAAAGGGAAATCAACTTCAGCGCAGTTACAAAGACGGTCTATACAAAATATCTTCATAACATTTGGGCTGAAAGGAACTGGAGAGTCTTCGAGCAGAAAGAGATCAAAATAGCCTGGCCAGTGAAATAGCACGCACTTACAATAATAGCTTCAAAGAAACTTAAGAGTTGTGTTCCAAAGCTCTCATTTGATCGTGTTGTTTCATTTCTTTAGTGTCTGAATGAGTATTGATGTTTAGGTCATTCTGATTTTTGAACAGCAAGCTGGGTTGTAGCTTAGCTCTGGTACTTATAAAAATGATTTAGAGCTTCAAAGTCCTGTAGAGAACCTGCATGCATTTACTACTAAAAGAAATGATTATCCAGGGAAGCCAAGTTAAAAATGTAGTATTCTCCTCTCTATTCGTCAAAGCTAAAATGCACAACTCCCTCTGTACACATACTAAATGTTAATTCACCCCAATAAAACCGACACAGTGAGGCATGCTCTGTTGTAGGACGTCAAGGATTTCAGCTTCCAAATTTGAGACAAAATCAGCACATCGATTTCTCTGCCACAGTGCTGCAACGTTCTTTCTCTACAGATAGAACCTACAATCTTTTAAGTTGCTCGAGGGACATTTTGGAAGCCTGCTTCAGGAAGGAGGTGAACATCTTCCAAAGAGTATTTCCGTATTTACATCTTTCAAGACAAGTTCAACTCCACCAAAAATAACAAAAACATATTGCTGCTATACTGGTTTTCTTTATTTCCAAATGTGAATACTATATTTCTTGATAAAAAGAAATTGACATAGAGAAAATTGAGAGGAAAGCATGGGTATAAACACGCTTCTGTTGGAGATTCACAAGTAAATTGCCACCTTAGCACAATTAGCAAAGACAAAAAGCTTTTCCAGTTTATCAAATTAGGTGAATTCTTGTGTACTTGATCAACTGATAGGCAGCACAAAATGACATCAACAAACTGGAGTGACTATTTCCAGAGAAAAATCTGAGTTCCCACAATTCATGTTCACGTCAAGTGCCAAGATTGGGTGCTGGTGTTGCTATAGGAGGGCCGTGAGAATATCTCCATTCTCCACAGGCTGTGCAATGATCCAACTTCAGACTGTTATCCAGGGTACAAAATTTGCATGACCACATACTATTTCTGTCATCCACATCTTTGGGCTTTTGGGTTTGGCAAAGTTTGCACACAGGAGCTAATGGCTGCACATAATGTTGGTGAATAAAAAAAAGAAGTTAACTCCAAGAAGTGGAAGAAGACTAGAAACTAATAGAAACCAACAGAAAAAGTAAAAACTGAACAGGACAGCCTAAGGAAAAACACAATTATTAGTTATATTCTGCTTATAAACAGGAGAAATAAGACACTATAAGAATTTCACAAACTTACAACCATTAAACAACAGTAATGAAAAGAACGAGAAGTCAACAATCATCAAGCTTTTCCACTTTAATGCATATTGGTTAGGATGTCAGATGAATATCAAAGTGTCTGGAAATGGGTCCAAGCACATACTAATCAGGTCACCAACACAACCCAACATCTACAATGAGATATTTATTTGTTTGATTCTTCAAAAATATTACATCAGTAGTAAATAATAATGCCTCTACCACATATTCAGCATAAAAAGTCACAGAGTGAAGTCTCCTCAGATAGCAGAACTCGCGCTTTAATTGATTTTAAGTAGTGCAACTTTTAAATACGACTTTAACTGTAAAAATCAATGCCTATTGGGTTAGGAGCTTACGCAAGAAAGCTACAGTAAAAGCATAATTTGTCTGCACAATTTCCAGAATGCAAATTCATCTAGCACAAACAAGTCAATGCTTATCGAGAGAGAAAGTAAACTAAGAGAAAAGTTCTCAGATTAAACTAAAAAAGGGAAAAACATACCGGGTTCAACAGTGTGCACATTAAACATTGCCACATTATTGATTCATTGGGACTGTGTGAGTCATCATGGCCATGCACTGATGTAGAATTCAAAGCATTGACGGTTAAATCAACAAAAGACTCTGAAAAACCTCTTGATGGCAGAGTATGAGAGTTCCCTTCTGCCTGACCAAATGTGTGAGCAATTTCTTTATCATGGTTAGACAGGGGCTTAGATACTGGTTTAGCCACAGTATGGCCATGCAAGGGCCTTGAAGATGATACAAAATTCGAATCTCGACTTCTTTTTCGAGATGTTACCTTGGAAGGCAGTGCATCAAACCCATTTGAAAGCTTTGATCTATCAGAAGTATGCCCTAGTGGTAAAGGCTCAGGCAATGAATCAGAACTTTCATCTAAGTCAGATAAGTCGCACGATTCAGAACCACACCAAATATTATCCTGTAATCTCCTTTCTGCAGCCATTGCTGCAGCTTGAATTGGAGTAAGTGCAGACTTTATAGAATGGTCACCACCCAGGCGTCTAGGGCCAGATGGTAGCAAGGATTTAAGACGTGCTCGATTTTCAGCAGCAGCTGCAGCAGTTTGGCGGAGAGATGACATGGATGGCTTGGGGTGACGGCCACCTAATTGCCTTCCATGGAGATCAAACCCTTCTCCTGTGCCACTTATCCCTTTAGCAATTAAATCTTCACATTCCTATCCAAAAAAAAGACCATAAATTTTCATAGCAGCAAAAGCCAATAGTACACAAAAAGAAGAAAGAAAACATCCTAAGTTTTATTCTTTATCAGTTCAACATAAACATGCATCTTTTTTCCTTGAAGCTGTTCCCAGTAATAAATGGCAGAAAGCTTCAATCATCATGGCTTCAATTTCCGGGGTTCAGGCACAATGTCTGACATTGATGCTTCTTCTACATTATGTCATGTCAAACTAGATTTAGACACTCTCGAATTTAATGATGTGTTTTCCATTTTTTTGCAGTTATAGCATTCAATATTCTTTTGATGATGTTACTAAATACAAAGAACAAGTTAATATAATATATTATAGAACATCAATTTGTATTTTATCAATATGATTAAAAAATATATTGTAAGTATGTATTATATGCATTTCCGAAACTATATCTGCACAAGGATGAACATAACCAACAGCCACCTTTTTCTATATGATAATTCTAGCTTCTGTGACATTTGAATGTCTGGTTGATAATGATAACATGTCTCCGGTACATATTATTGGTGGGAGGTAGCCAGTGTCCCATAGAATTAGCCGAGGTACACGCAAGCAAGGCCGAACACCATGGTTATATATATACACACACACATATATATATACAACAACATACCCAGTGGAATCCCACAAGTGGGGTCTAGGGAGGATAGAATGTATGCAGATCTTACCACTACCTCATAGAAGTAGAGAGGCTTTGAGGTAGATATTACTATTCACAAAGATTTTCTGCTGTGTGAAAGTTAACAAAAAGGGTCAGCATACTTCAGAACGAATTCAAATTGGGTTCTGTCTTGGCATTTGCTTTGCAAAAGAGGGTAGGTTTAACAAAATATTTGACGTTGTAGATGTATCATGATTTTTCTGTCTTCTTTTTGTAGTGCTGGCTATAAAAATTGGTTTAATTATCTGAACGAAAATCAAACAAATTCGTTAGGTGTTTCCAATTGCAATAACTCCAAAAAGTAGATTACAATTGCAATTTCATGTTTCCATTGCCTCATCAAGTTAAATTCAGTCCATAAAAAGCTAAGTCAAGAGTTATCTAATATGATTTTCAGGAACTTAAACTAACATTCTAATAGCACTGACACAAAATATGAATATTATGAAGTCAAACTACTTCAAAAAAAGTATACAAGTTTTTTAAGTAACATAAAATTATCAATTCTTAACCACAACTGAATCTTAGCACTAAATTTGAGACCTTCACAACAAAGGCTAAATGACTAATTTAACTTGTAATAGTAGGCCGCCATTCTTAACTGTAGAAAGGAAGTTAATCAATTCTATTTACCATGAACTCGACAAGCATTTGGGAATTGTACTGGCAGCTCCATGTATAACAATGGTTACATAAGAGGCTCTGACCAAAAAAAATAAGAATGTTGGGCTTAATAAACTCCAGACATAACTATGCTTATTTTGCAATTTACCTTTCTAAGTTCATCCCATAGTTTGTAGAAACTGGCATTGTGCGGACCATGAGCATTATGGCAAAGCTCATGAAGCATGGTATCCAGAACTTCATTATAAGGGTAAAATTCCTCATCACTGTTCGGTCTTCGAAGCCTCAACTTTACATGTATCCCAGCTCCTACATTCAACCCCAAAAGCGCAGTTCTTTTTGGGCTGCAAACATTCAAAATTGACTTTGTTAAATCATTTTCCCAACGGAGAAAATTTACCAGGCAGAGGATACAGAATTAATTACCAGAATTCAGAGAGAAGTTTAACTCTCCAGTTATGTTTACGCATGATGGGCTGAACCTGTTTAGCGATTCTCTCAAGAATCTTGTTGGCTTCTTCATGCTTGGGTTTACGCTTCAGAGCTTTGATTTCCCATACCTTATGAAGATCCCCCAAATTCATTCCGGTAAAGCAAACCCTAGATTCTGACAAAAAAGGCAAAATCTTTCACGATAAGGAAATCAAAACAATTGAAAGAAGCAGTCTGCGTTGAGGAATTGAAATCATAATTTAATGGGAGAACTATGAGACGCCGCCCAGGATTTCAAAAATCGAGCGTTTGCGCTGATTTGATATTGGCGGGATTTTAAGATTTGTTTGGGAGGTCATGCGCATGGCCACGGACCTTCAAATTTGCCTATTTTTCATCTTCATTTTTTACTCGGCCCTGTTTGGTCATGTGGCATAAAATCTTGATTCAAGTTACAGTAATTTGAATTTTAAATTGTTTCAGTTCTTGACACAATTTTATTAAATAAGTCAAAACTCATGTAGAAATAAAATATATTATCTCAAAACTATTCTAAAAATATATATAATTTATTCATCAAACTTAGTTCATTAAAAAAAATAAAACTGAATAGAACTTGTTGTCACGCCCCAGGGAGGGTACCTGAGGCGTGGCCGGCATTCACTATTGCTAGTCCCCGAGTGAACCACTTGGCCTCATTGTCACATCTTACTCAACGAGGGAAAAATACTCGATGATAACATTTAAAGAAAAGACAGAGATATCATAAGTAGTTTCTCAAAATAAGTCAAGTCTGAATATGAAATGCTCAATAATACTCCACTCTAAGTTTATGAAGTCTCTACTCTAAACATTTAGAAGGTACCATGACAACTCACACAAATAAAGAAACTGAATAAATAAGAACAGGCTCCTCCGAAAAGCAAGGACGACTCACCAATCTCTGGATCTCGGAACTCTGAACCTCAACGGTGCACCTGTTGAAGTCCTCTATCTCCCTATCTGCATCATGAAACGATGCATCACCGAGTGGCGTCAGTACGTGAAATGTACAATATGTAAAATAGATCAAGAAACCGATAAGGCTCAAACTAAAGCATTCGACTCGACTCGAGACTCAACTCCTCATCTCTTAACTCAACTTGAGTAATATGATGCAAGTTTAAAGTTTGACAATCATGCTTTTTGAAATAAACATTAGTATTTAGTGCAACTCAGTTCGAAAACTCATGATATGCTCAACTTAAGTGCCTGATTGGAAGTTTCTCTAACCGACATAACTCTCCACCCTACATTAGTTTGGTGATGTACAATGAAAAGACGTCATTGCCACATCCGTCCTAAACTTGCCAAGGAATAGGACGTCAACCTCTAAATCTTTTTCTCGGATCCTAATAGAGTGTTCCTCAATTGGGAACATGGGTCACCAGAATTTTCCTGTGCGACCATCCTACGCTGACAACATAGTTCTGGGGTGAGTCTTCTCACCCAACTCGGTGCTCAATCTCCTTCCAAGACAAAAATATGCTCATCAACTCAAACTCATCTCAATCAACTTAACAACAACTTTCTCAATTTAACTCCATTACTCAAAATGGGAACTTAAACAGTGCAATTCAAGGCTCAATTCACATTATACAAGGCTCTTACGAATTATGGTCAAGTGACATCATGTCATCCATGCTCAAGACATAAGACATAATAGACATTCATTACATGCATATATGAAACAAGAAAACATACTTCCCAGGTTCAACTTACTTGATTTAGGAGGTTAGATTCAACATTCCAATTTAGTGAATGAGCAAGAAGATACTAAACTTAGGGTGTAATGCCCTTATTATTAAATAATGTATTCACTTTCGAAAAGGTATTTCCTCAAGATAAAATCAACCTCTACTTCACAACTCTTTGACTTGAGTTTGTGTCGTTAGAGAAATCGATTTCTTGAATCGTAAAAAGGAATGAGGGAGGGGTTCGCTTTAGTGCAATTTATTTACTTTTATGCAATTACATATGTTAAACAAGTCTTAATAATTATTATTATGTGTGAACAAAATAAATAAGGAGTGAAAAGGGAAAATTTTGGGCAACCACCTTATTGGACAATTTTTCTTTTAACATGCTTTTGACATAAAATATATTTTCCCCAAAGTAAGTTGATTTGCTGACCATATAAAACCTTATAAACTCTCTCATGACCTTATATTTGATAAAAACACATGAAATAAGTCATATCCTTGGAGTAAAGTTGAAAAATCTCTTATCCTTTGGTAAGTGGTTGAATTCTATCATTAAATTGCATAGTGTGTAGTAATTGTGGAATATCTCATTGTATATAGCTGTCTTTTTAGTTTGTAAATATGTTTTGGAAAGCTAATTCACATACCTACAACTTTTATATTTATATGAAAATTTGAATCTGCTTGTATGGTATCAAAAGAGGACGTGAAACACGGTGAAAATTATGGCTAGTTTTCTGTTTGAAAAGCCTTTTATATACTGTTGTTAGTATTTTAATTATATCTTGATGTGTGAGCTGTAATTTGTGATGCTTCTTTGTTCTTTGAAATCCCAAGACATCTATCTACAATTCTTATGTCAATGTTAGGACCTAATTTGGTAGTTATAGATTCAAAATAGTGGATGCAAGTTAGGACAAGTTATGTCTAGAGTCTGACGTAGAAATCCCTGGGGGTGTGCTGTTAGTAATTTGATTGTAAATACTTGCACAAAGGGTATTTTGAAGTTATTCTTGATCATTTGCAACCTATATTTATATACCTACAATTTTCATATAGACTGAAAAGCCTAGTTTGTCCATTTACTAATTCAAAATCTAGTTGCGTTGCAAGGCAGTAAAGCTGCCGAGAAGAGTATGATTTGCAGAAATAGGACTCCGTTTTGACATTTATCTTGTTAGTTTCTACCTGTTGAAAGTTCTAAATATTAAATGAGCATGTAAATGACACTTGACATCCTTGTGGACTTTGTCCTTCTTGTAACTATGACTTTGTCACCATTGGCATGCCTCTTATTCGGATCAATTGCCATCTTGATTGTGAATTTTTGGTTCGTCCTAAGTATGGTTGCAGTCCATTTTAAGCACAAATTAGAAAGTCACTCTTAATGTGATTTTTGGTTCTCTTGATAATTGGGTTTTCACCCTTCTTGATACAGGGCTTCGGTCCTTCTTGATACTTGATTATGTTTGGTGTGACGACATGACTTACATACTGGGTAAAACTTGGTATTTGAATGTATTGTAAAAATTATTCCAGGAACCCTTGATACTTAGATCTTTAAATATCCTACTCGGTACTATTAATGTATTTATTCACTTGGTCTATTTACTATATTCCAATTGTGTTTCCCTTTGACTTAAGAAGTGTAAATTGAGGAATTTAAGGTTCTTAGCTTTTACACCACTAAGCTTCATGATTAGTGATAGTTGTTTTAATCGTAGGGGCGTACCCGAGATGATGCTTGAGTATGGCCATTGAAGATAAATTTTGGGAGTTATGCAGAAGATCATATTTACATCTAGACATATATATTGTAGTAGTTTTGGGACATGTACATGATTTCCTGTTGCATATGTATGTATAAATTTGAAAAGCTAGTGTAAATTATAGAACCATGGTTTGTAACTTTAAGTTTTGGATTGCTTAGTTAAATTTGAGCCAGCGAGCTTGTTTCTATATTAAAATACAAGTTATGTTAAGATGATTGTATGAGACGGAAACTAGTACATTTTATGTCCTTGGATTTTAACATTGATAATACTTTTCAGCGTGCTAAAATAATATGGGCAATATGTAAATATCATGCAAGATAGTAGTTTAAATTACTTGCAAGGTACTTATACCAAAAACTTGAGCTAGAAATCAACTAAATCACCTTTACAAAAAAAAATCTTATACCTTTAACTATTTTGAATTCATTACTTAAATATGATTAATATGTCACGTTTTAAATTCTTCATATGTTAGTAAATGTTATGTAAGCTTAGAACATACAGAAGTGGCATTCCCACGAGGGTTGCCACAAGTGTTGCTCACTTATACAGAAGTGGCATCCTCCCGCGAGGGTTACCACATAGGACTAGGGTATCAAGCATTCGAATAACAACCATATGTCATGATAATAATGATGCAACTCATAATTTAACTTATATATATTCATGATAACTCAGACATGTACAAGAATTCGGGTCTCAAAACTCACGGGATTGAGAATATGCAATAAGACTCAGAATCTTTAACTCAAGTAGACGAAGGGGCGTGTGGATGAACATAATCCAATGCTTTGGATAGCCTTATATACCTGGAATTGGGGAAAGCTTCAACCTTGACTCAAGAACCCTCGCTTCTGCTCCTCAAGAATTCTAACCTAGTTTATGTGTTGGTGGCTTAGAAATACGTTTCAAAGGCTTTTTTCTGATTAAAAATGACTTAATTTAACATAGTTTACGTTTATGAAAGGTTGAGAAAAGTCTAGAATTCCCCTCACAAAAGAAGAAAAAAAATCACACTACAGAATACCCAGTCTGCGTCGCGGACTGGGCACACCTGTGTATATTTTTGTCCAAAAGTTTTTCGAACGAGTTTTTTCCCTCCCGTCAAAATTTTTTTTTAAAAAATATAAGTGTTGGTCCCCGCCTAGGGCGCGTCGCGGCCCTGGCGCGCATCAACACTATTTTGGTTTTTATATTCGGTTGCTCTAAAATTCGAACGAGGTTATTTTCCCACTCAATTTTTCGTGCTGATTGGAAATCCGATCTCTAATTTACAAATGGAGTATGGAAAGATGCATTATGCGCACGTCCCTCCTCTAGGGGTATTTTGGTAATTTTATTGGGCATTACATCATCTCCCTCTTGAGATCATTCATCCTCGAATGATGAGTAAAGGTGGAAAAAATACACGAATAAACTCAAGACTCATCTCATTACTCTCTCGACAATTCAAACTGTATTGATTCCTTGTTGACCTTGATAAACTCTACTCAAACTCAGGGATAGATACATCAACTAAAGAATACAAACACCGATCAAGTCAAAGATAGGAATATTACCTTCAGCATTCTCCTCAATGGACATGAATAGATATGGATATTTAGCTCTCACATCTTCCTCAGCTTCCTAGGTGGCTTTCTCAACAAATTGATTTCTCCATAGGACTTTGACTGAGGCAATCTCGTTGGTCCTTAGTTTTCGAACCTGACGATCATGGATTTGGATAGGAATCTCTTCATAGGACAAACTATCTTTTACTCCAATGCGCTCAATGACAATCACCAAGGCAGGATCTCTAAAGCACTTCTTTAACATCGTGACGTGGAATATAGGATGGATTGCATCTAGCTCGGAGGGAAACTCTAACTCATAGGCAACCTTCTCAATCCTCCTCAAGATTTGATAAGGGCCAATATAGTGAGGGCTCAATTTTCCTTTCCTCTCAAACCTCATGATACCCTTCATAGGTGACACTTTCAAGTACACTCAGTCATTTACCTCAAATTCTAAGTCTCTCCTCCTCACGTCGGTGTAAGACTTTTGGTGGATCTGTACAGTTTTCAACCTCTCTTCAATGACCTTAACCTTCTCTATTAATTGGTGGACGAGATAGGGTCCAATCAACCCAGCTTCTCCCACCTCGAACCACCCAATTGGTGATCTACATCTCCTCCCATATAAGGCCTCATAGGGGGCCATCTGAATGCTTGCGTGATAACTATTGTTATACGCAAATTCGATCAATGGAAGATTGTCATCCCAATTTCGCTTGAAGTCAAGGACACAAGATCTCAACATATCTTCTAACGTCTGAATGGTGCGCTCTGCTAGATATATGTTTGTTGATAAAAGGTTGTACTCAAATTTACCTTCGTACCCAATCCCTTCTCGAAAGATCTCCAAAATTAGGACGTGAATTGAGCTCCTCTGTCCGAGATAATGGAGAAGGGAACTCCATGCAACCTCACAATCTCTTGGATGTACAACTTGGCATACTCTTCCGCAGTGTTAGTTGTCTTGATAGCCAAGAAGTGAGCCGACTTGGTCATCCTATACACGATCACCCATATTGAATCATGTTACTTTCAGCACCTTGGGAGACTGGTAATGAAGTCCATGTTGATCATCTCCCATTTCCACTTAGGAATCTCAAAGTTTTGTCCAGCCCATATGGCCATTGATTCTCAACTTTGACTTGCTGATAGTTAGGGCACCTAGAAACAAACTCAGTGATATCCCTCTTCATCTCACTCCACCTGTAGACGTCTCTCAAATCGTGGTACGTCTTGGTAGAGCCAAGATGAGTAGAATACCTAGAGCTATGAGCTTCTGCCATGATTCTCTCTCTTATACCATTAATATTAGGAACACATAACTTATTCTAGTATCTCAACACCTCATCTCCCCCTTTGGAGAAGACCATCACCTTCTGTTTATGGACAACCTCCTTCAGTTGGAGTATGACAAGATCTCGATCTTGCTTCTCCTTCACCTCTACCACTAGGGATGACGTAGACCTGCTCTGGACATTGACTCCTCCCTCGTCATTCTCCTCAAGTTGGACTCCCAATTGAGCTATTGTATGCACTCCTCCCTCGTCATTCTCCTCAAGTTGGACTCCCAATTGAGCTATTATATGCACTTCCTTCACTAGCTCTTACTTTCCTTCCTCCACATGGGTAGTGCTACACATTGACAACCTGCTAAGAGCATCAACAACATGTTAGCTTTACCTGGATGGTAAAGAATACTCATGTCATAATCCTTGAGCAACTCCAACCATCTCCTATGACGTAAGTTAAGCTCCTTCTGATGAAAGACATACTACAAGCTCTTATGGTCAGTGAACACATCCACATGCACTCCATATAGGTAGTGGCGCCAGATTTTAGGTGCAAACACCACCGTCACCAACTAAAGATCATGGATCGGATAGTTCCTCTCATGAACCTTAAGTTGTCTGGAAGCATCGACTATCACCTTCCTTCGCTGCATCAATACACAACCTAACCCCACTCTTGACGCATCACAATCTATTACAAAGTCTTTCGTCCCATCAGGCAAAGTCAAAACAGGTGTAGTAGCCAATCTAGTCTTTAACTCTTGGAAACTCTTCTCACATTCCTCAGATCACTGAAACTTGACCTTTTTCTGGGTCAATTTGTTCAATGGTGCAGATAGTGAAGAACTGTCAACAAACCCATGGTACTAACCTGCCAACCCCAAGAAACTCCTTATGTCGGTTCGAGAGGTCGGTCTGGGCCAGTTCTTAACCACTTCTATCTTCTGAATATCCACTCGAATACCATCACCCCAAACAACATGACCTAAGAAGGCCACTAACTTGAGCCAGAACTCACATTTTGAGAATTTCGGACACAAGTCATGATCCTTAAGAGTTTGGTGGACAACTCTGAGGTGATTGACATGTTCCTCCTCATCTTTCGAGTACACCAAGATATCATCGATGAACATAATTGCAAACATATCCAGATATGGTCTGAACACTCTATTCATCAAGTCCATGAAGGTTGCAGGTGCATTCGTCAACCCAAAGGACATGACCAAAAACTCAAAGTGGACATATCTAGTCCTAAAGATTGTTTTGAAATATCACATTCCCTCACTCTCAATTGATAGTAGCCAGATCTGAGGTCTATCTTTGAGAAACTTGAGGCACCCTGAAGCTGGTCAAACAGATAATCTATCCTTGGGAGAGGATATTTGTTCCTAACCGTGACCTTGTTCAGTTGTTTGTAATCTATGCACATTCTGAGAGACCTATCTTTCTTTCATACGAATAGAACAGGGGCACCCCAAGGAGAAACACTCGGACTGATAAAACCTTTCTCTAACAAGTCCCTCAACTGCTCCTTCAAATCTTTCAACTCAGTGTGGGTCATCCTATAGGGTGGAATTGAGATAGGTTAGGTATTAAGAAGAACATTAATCCCGAAATTGATCTCCCTATCAGGAGGGACTCCAGGTAGATCCTTAGGAAACACTGTTGGGAACTCACTCACAATTGGTTCTGACTCGAGAATAGGAGTGTAACACCCCAAATTTTACATGTACTAATGCTATGCAAATGAATCATGTTATGGTTTGGTCAAATTAGCGTCAATTCTTGAAAGTGCTTGAATCTCATGTTAATGGGCGATATGTGATTCTAAATGCTTAAGAGGGTTGATGGTATATATGTGTTGATGTTAAATTGAGGATATATCAGCCCTAAACTAAGTAAATAATTGAGGTTATCGTATGACTTAATAATTTAGTAGGAAAGTCACCTACTTATAATTGATAGCCAAACGGAGACGAGGCTCGACACCGAATTTGTTCAAGTTCGATTATGAATAAATTACTTGTTAAGGTTGTAACTATCACGACCCAAATAATCAACAACAACAACAACAACAACATACAACATCAATAAACCCTCTCCAATGCCATCACAACATCAACACCACCACAAAACGCTATTATGACATACTTGATAAAACAGAGCAGCATACATATGGGTACACATCTACCATATTCAAGCCTTCCTATATGCTCCAAGAACTATAATACATCACTTCAACGCCCAATGCAAAACCCCCAACGTTAAAACATAACATTACACTTCCAATGGGGCTCCAATTCAAGCTAACCCTCATATAAAGATTCACATAGTTTCCCAACACTTCTTTCACCCCACAAGGACTATTTTCATGTCAAATAAACATAAACACATGACTAT
>JAABOM020000012.1:5769063-5799140 GCA_011800125.2 Solanum clarkiae
TTTTTCATCACCTTCCATACTCGATTTTCACTCCAACCCCACCTCAGCGGAATCTCTCATCGATATTATATCTTATTTTAATTCTTATTTGATTTTACCTTCTTTATTATACTTGATATTGCTCTTCGACTTTATTGATAGTTGATAAAATTGATGATTTGATTCAAAATATAGTATAGTGATGAATTTGTTGGTGATGGGTGGTGGATCTCAAAGAAGAGGAATTTGAAGATGGTGGAGAAGAAATCTATATTGATAATGGTGGCGGTAATATTTGGTGATGGATTTGTACCATTTGATGGTGATCATGCGATTTTGGTGATGACTTTGGTTATAGGCTTTGAAATTTATGGTGGTTCTTTACAATTTTTGTTGGGACAATGGTGATGGTGTGATTTGGATGATGAGTTTGATCATAGGTGGTAAAATTTTTTATGACTATTTTGAGTTTTGATGGTGAAATATATAAATTTGATACTAATATAGTGGCAATGGTACTAGTTCCATAGTGGTGTTCTATCAAGAAGAAACAATAGAATGACATAAAGTTTTTTATTTTTTCTAAATTTAACATGACATCTAATGTGACAGTTAGATAGGTGATTGAATTAAGGGTGAAGGTTTCAAAATTTAAAAAAAGTGACACAAGTTTTAATTATTAGGAGTAGGTGACATGTTTATAATTAAGGGCTAATGATATTAACTACAACAGTTGTTGTATTTTTGTACAGTTTTCTCGTGCTGCACTTTTAATTATTATTTATTTAGGTACTTTCAACATCATCAATGGAAGACAAAATAATATTAGGAGTTGATTGTCATGGTGAATGGATTGAGTCCAACAATTATTTTATTTTGGAGTTGAAAAGGCAAAGAAATGATCGAAATGATAGTGATGATTGTGAATTGAGATATCATGTATGAGGATTTTGTGAATCAAATTATTATCAGCTGTGAATTAAATTGCGAGCCAAAAGACGTTGCCATCACTTATATGCATTCTCGTGGTGAAAAATAGAGAGTGACTCCATTTAGAATTAAAAAACAAGTGAGTTTACGAATTTATTTGGAAGATGAAGGATGATCCATTCTATGGGTATCATGGTTGAAAGGGTGGTGGAGAACTAAAATTCACCTCAAAATCAAGAAATGTTAAATGATGAATGTGATGTGATTGATATAGACATTTTAGATAGAGCAAGTGGAGGTGAGCAGACGCCAACTCCAGAAGTTGCTAGCAACACATCAGCAGATACACAATCATCACAGTCGTATCAAATTCAAGATGATGAAATAGGCTTTTATAATGATATGACATATAAGAATAAGCAATATTTAGATATTGCATTGAAAATAACTTGTTTGAAGAAAGACTTTAGAGTAAAAAAAGTGATAAACTCGCGTCTTGTATATTGTGTCAAGTGTGTACATCCTGAGTGCAAGTGGTGGCTGAGAGATGTGAAGCTTAAAAATTATGACAGATTTTACACTAGAAAGTATGAAAAGTTTCACACGTGTGATTCTCAGCATCTAACGAGCCACAATCCACATGCTACAGCCAAAGTAATTGGTGCATGCTTCAAAAATAAGTTTTCCGAGGGTAAAGGGTCATCCACAAGAGATATAAAAACCTAACTTCGTGTTGAATTGGGATGCAAGATCAGTTATTGGAAACTTTGGAAGGGAAGTGAAATTGTGAAATCTTTTATAAGGGGAACACACGAGTATGGATATGCAGTGCTTGACACGTATCGTTATATGCTTAGCACTGTAAATTTAGGGACCAAAACGGCATTGGAGCTCGATGAAAATGGTAAGTTTAAGTCTTTTTTTGTGGCCATGAGAGTTTGGATTCTTGGTTTTAGGCATATGAGAAAAGTCATAGCCATCGATGGAACATTTTTAAAAGACAAGTATGGTGGAGTTTTATTGTTTGTTGTTGCACAGGATGCTGAGAACATATCTGTTGCATTTTGTATTGTTGACTCCGAGTGTGATGCCTCTTATCGGTATTATTTTGAGCAAATGAGCAGTTTTATAGATGATACTCCGGAATTCTGCATAATTTTGGATTGGCATCCAAGCATAAATAAATGGTTTCAATTGTCTACCCTTCTGCTCATTATGGTTGTTGCATGTGGCACCTTAGTAAAAATATTCGAACCAATTTTCACAATGAAAGAATCATCTACCACTTTTACAAGGCCGCACAAGCATACAACATAAGTGAGTTTAATGACCACTTCAATCAAATTAGAGAAATGGTTCCAAGGGCTGCCACACATCTCGAACAAAATGGATTTCACAGATGGAGCAGGACATTTTTTTTGGGAAATAGGTATGTGTTATTAACTGCTTCTTAACTGTTGCTGAAGTAGATGCAAATTTTGTTGCAGCACTGCTGCATCTGCTGCAACATCTTTAATATATGTTGTAGAATTTTCTATTTTTAAAAATATTAGTCATTAATTTCTATAATATCTACTACAAAATTTACAAATTTAGTATTATGACATCAAACATCGTTGAGTCGATTAATGCACTTTTGTCGTTGAAAGAGAATTTCTCATCCCTTCTCTATTTGCTGAAATAAATAAGAAGTTCGGTAAATAATTTCACCAAAGGCGAATAGAGTTCATCAATGTGTCAACCATCTTGGTCCATTCAATAGAAGAGGCCATTACAAAAAATATTAATTTAGGGAACAAGCTATTGGTTCATCAAATTGCTAATAATAGATACGTTATCTCCGATCATGATGCAGTGGCAACGATTGATCTTCATTGCAAATCTTGTACTTGCAGAGTCTTTGATCTTGATAAAATACCTTGTCCGCATGCGATGGCAGCGCTCCGGTGTCTATATGGTGAAGATTATGGAAGATGTATTTATGAGTATTCTTGTCAATATTATAAGGTAGAGACATACATTTTCGCATACATGAAGGAAATTAAACTTGTGCCGTCCGAAGAATTTTGGAAAGTTCCTAGGGAGATTTTTAAAAGGAAAATACTTCCTCCATATTTTGTACCAAGAAAGGTGGGAAGAAAGGAAAAGAAGTAGCCAAGTATTGGACAATTATTTCCAAGCAAAGAGAATAAATGTTTCATATGCGAAAGAGTTGGGCACAAGAGAACTACATGCTCGGAGCGAAATGTTTCATAAGAACGCTCACTTTTATTTGGTATTTGTGAACTTGTTTCATTTTGCATATTAATTTTATGCAAAAATCAACTTTTGTTGTTATTTAATATTATCAGTATTATTGTTATTTGAATATATTTTTTATTGAATGTTGCAGGTATTAAGAAATTGCATTTTAAAATATCAGTAGTTTTACAACAAGTGTTACTTCATTTACAACAATTGTTACTGATTTTTCAATAATTGTTACTGACTTCATAGCAAATGCTACATAATTTATAGAAATAGTTATATCGTGTATAGTATTTGCTACAGAGTTTTCCAGCAATTGCTATGAATTCTCTAACAATTGCTACATCATTAACAATAATTGCTACTACCTTTGCAACAACTGCTACAAACTTTTCAGCAATTACTTTAAAAAATTCAACAAGTGAATAACTTACTGATATATTTTACAACATTGCTACAACTAGTTTAACAACTAGCCAACTTGCTATAACAAATTCAAATAAAATCTTTACCATCGACTTATTTCTAGTGTTGAATTAGAGTAAAGTCATTATATTCATCCATAAACATGATCAAATGGACTATTTAATGAAAAATCAACTAAAATAAGTGTGATCTACAACTATGATCCTATTACTTGTGTAAGTACTATCTCAATGTATAAGATCATTATTGATTCTAGCATTTAACCCGACATTAAATTAACTTCACTCCACCTCATATATTATAAAACATATGGACACAACCAACTAATAATCAATTTACTTAATCACCATCACTTACATATGCAATTATTTAATAGATTGTATATTACTTGTCTAATTACCACCTCAATGTATAAGATCACTATTGAATCTAGCTTTTATCTGAAATTGGACTAATACAACTCAATTTATCACTAGATATGATTGATACAATCAACCTATAGTCAACTTTTATAGCAACTAACTACTTTACTATAGAAAATTTCAGTAACTGCTATGAATTATACAATAATTATTACATTATTTACAGCAATTGCTACTATGTTACAACAAATGCTGCACAATTCCCAGCAATTGCTTTAAAAAATTCAACAATTGAATAACTTGCTAAGACATTTTACAGCAATTGCTACAACTAGTTCAACAACTAGTCAACTTGCTATAACAAATTTAAACAAAATCTTTACCATCGACTTATTTCTAGAGGTGAATTGGACTAAAATCACTATATTTATTCATAAACATGATCAAATGGACTAATTAATGAAAAAATTAACTCAAATAAGTGTGATCTACAACTATGATCCTATTACTTGTGTAAGTACTATCTCAATGTATAAGATCATTACTGATTCTAACATTTAACTCGACATTGGACTAACTCCACCTTATATATTATAAAACATATGGACACAACCAACCAATAATAAATTTACTTAATCACTATCACTTACATATGCAATTACTCAATAGATTGTATATTACTTATCTAATTACCACCTCAATGTATAAGATCACTATTGAATCTATCTTTCAATCTGAATTGAACTAAGACAAATCAATTTATCACTAGATATGACAATTACACAGGCAATTATTCAAAATAAGCTGACTTGCTGAGTAATTCACAACAATGTATAAGATCATTACTAATTCTAGCATTTAACTTGACATTGGACTAACTCTATCTCATATATTATAAAACATATGGACACAACTAACTAATAATAAATTTACTTAATCACCATCAATTATATATGCAATTACTCAATAGATTGTATATTACTTGTCTAATTACTACCTCAATGTATAAGATCACTACTGAATCTATCTTTTAATCTGAATTAAACTAAGACAACTCAATTTATCACTAAATATGACAATTACATAGACAATTATTCAGAATAAGATGACTTGCTGAGTAATTCATAACAAATGGTACGATTGCCTCAGCAAGAGGCTGACTTGCTGAGTCATTTTCATTGCAAATAAGTCACTTGGTGTATCATTTTACAACATATATGAGGATAACCCCAACAAGAGGCTGACTTACTGAGTCATTTTCACAGCAAATGTTAAGATTGTCCCAGAAAGTAGGTCACTTGTTGTGTCATTTCATAACATATATGAGGATAGCTCTAGCAAGATGCTGACTTACTGAGTCATTTTTACAGCAATTGTTAAGACTTTCCCAACAAGTAGGTTGCTTTTGTGTCATTTCATAACATATATGAGGATAGTCCCGGCAAGATACTAACTTGCTGAGTTGACAGCAAATGTTAAGACTGTCCCAGCAAGTAGATTACTTGTTGTGTCATTTCACAAGATATATGAGGACAACCTCAGCAAGATGCTGACTGGATGAGTCATTTTCGTAGCAAATGTTAAGACTTTCCCAGCAAGTAGGCCACTTGCTAAGTCATTTCACAACATATATGAGGATAGCCCCAACAAGATACTAACTTGCTGAGTCATTTTCACAGCAAATGTTAAGTTTATCCCAGCAAGTAGGTCACTTTCTATGTTATTTCACAACATATATGAGGATAGTCCAGCAAGATGTTGACTTGCTGAATCATTTTTCACAATAAATGTTAAGATTGTCCCAACAAGTTGGTCATTTGCTAAGTCATTTCATAACAGGTATTTCCATAAAAGGAAATATTTCTATAATAAAAAAAAGAGATATTTCTATAACATAAAATATCCAAATCTGTCACCAACCACGCAATCCTTGGATCTTCTTGTTTTTGCTCGAGTGGCGCAAATCCCGTTCAAAAGTCCATCTCCTTCTCACTTTCAGTCGGAACTAGCCACGGATAAACAATCTACAAAATAAATAAAATTATCTTAACAATAAAAATACTAAAATCTGAGAAGATAACAACTGTTTCAAAATTACAGTAACTGTTAAAGTTAGCAGACAATAGCTGATAAAGTGAGAAGACAATAGTTTTTGCAACACTTACCTCATCTTTTGATGGATCAAAGAGTTTGGGTACCTCGACTTTAGCATTGTTTGATCCCGCCAATCATCGAAGAAGTCTCGGATAAGATACTTCCTCATCGAATGCGTTGAATATTTTCCGGATGTGAGGAATGGCTTCAAAAGTCCAAACCTAAATAAATCGATGCTATGAAATATTATTAACTAACATAATAATAAATATAAAAAATACTACAACAAAAATACAACAAATAAAACTTACCATAAAAGCCCATGAAAAATCATATATATTTGACGACTTTCTGGTCAATATCATCGTCTTTTTCAGATACTGCGCAGTGAGTTCATAACTATCCCAATCCCAAGGATAGACACAAAATGCATCCGGGTCGACCGCTAGCTCGAACCAAGAGTCAATCGCATTAGTCCCTCGATCTTTATCCATAAGAAACTCATGGACAAAGTTAACTAGACACAGGGACTTCTTGACTCTCGTCATGACTTTACTTGACTACAACAAGCTAAGTATCTCTTTTGACTTACAATGCTTCTTGTCCATTGATTCACATATTTTTTTGTATCTTTTTTTTTTTTGCCTTTTTGGATTGGGAGAGAGAAGGAGGTGGTACGTGATATTTTAATCCGATAACAATAGCAAACTCTCTCATACCAAAACAAACAAGCACGCCACAAAAAAGTGAAAGGAGACAGGAAAAAAGTCCTTAGTCACTCCGCATTCTCTTAGCCCGGGCTTTTTTGTTTAAGGGCAGAATTAACCCAAAAATCATTCTCACTACTAATCCAATGATGAAGAAGCTGATACATCTGCTTCATTTGAAATTTGGGGGTATTCCTTTCACTTATGTCTAGGTATAACTTCCCAAATACAGTGGACTTAAAATAGGTCTCCAAGTCTTCCTTCACTAAATTTTTTTAAAAATCAGAAAATGATTTTCCAAGTTCAGATTTTATTCCTATGTCATTGCTCTCATCTCAATTCAAAAATTCAGGCATCTTAAAGCCCATAATCATCACACCTGAAAGTCTTAATTGTGACAGTGTCTGCAGCAGCTAAGGGAATATCAGCAGCAGCTGGGGTGGTCTCTGCAGCAGTTGATGGACTGTTTTCACTAGTTGTGTCCCTTGGTGCAGCACCTGAAGGACTTTGTTCACTAGTTGTGTGAGTCCTTGCAGCATTTAAAGGACTGTCATCATCAGCTGTCTGAATTGGTTCAACAGCTGAGGTATTGGCATCAGCTATGGGAATGGCACCAGTACCTGAAGAAATGTATACAACAGTTGTTGAACTTGTTCTAGCAGCTGATGTACTGAGTCCAATAGCTAGGGTACTGTGTATGACAATTGTTGGACTGGGTGCAGCAGCCGAGGAATTTTGTCCAGCAGCTGCGAGGCTGGCACCAGCACCAGCATGAGCATTGAGTTCTTCAATAAGATTGTCAGCTGTTGCTGTGACTAATCATCCTCTTGTTCATCTTTCGATATAATGAGCCTCCTTCTGGAAGCTCTAGTAGGAGCATCATCGAGTCCATGATTTCTTCATTTTGGTCATAACATTTAAGTAGATAGTCTTGTCACAAAATAAAGATTATCTATTAGTTTGGTCAATCACTCTTAATAAGCGCAAGAAAAATGAATGCTTAAGAACCTCTCTACATGAACAATATGTGCTCTTTTCTCACAAAAAAGTACAATAACGACAATAACCAAACAACTACACCACCTACATACCCAAAAGTGTATCCTCAAAGAGTACAACAAATCAAACAACACCAACAAAAATATAATAATCAAAATCAAACAAAAATAACAACCACAACAGTTGTTCTAGTTAGTTCAACAGTTGTGCCCATACTTCAAAATCAACCAGTATTTTTTCTTACAAAGTACTACAACAACAAAAATTAAACAACAAACAACACTTATACCCAGTTACGCAGTTGTCATAATACTTCAACAATTATTGTGAACCCTACTCGAAATCAACTAAGCTAACCTAACATTTTGCTCGTAATGACTACAACAACAAAAATCAAACAACAACAACATCCATACCCGAAAGCAACCAACCAACCCAACATTTTTCTCAAAACTCACAATGACTATAATAACAAAAATCAAACAACATCAACAATACCCATACCCAAAATCAATCAACCAACCAACCAAATATTTTTCTCAAAATAACTACAAAAATAAGAGCACCCATACCCGAAATTCTATTCAAAAAGTACAACAACAAATCAAACAACACCAAGTAGAAATTAGAGCAAAATATATACTTTTTTTTATCTTCCTAAACCTAAATAATTATTTATAGAACAAAAATAAAAACTATAGTAGTGAAAAAATAAACAAAATCTCACCTTTAAGGAAGATGAGATTGATGATGCAATGGCCAAGACGGAAGGGACGAAGTTGACGACAATGACAGTGACGACTGGGATGCTGACGACGACGAAAATGACAAAGAGAGTGAAGAAGAAAAAAAGAAAGGTGAAGAAGACGTGAAGATGAAAAACCTCAAGAAGAAAAATCGAAAAACCCTTTTTCCTAATCGTGGGGTGAGGGTAGGAAGTTTAAGGGGTGTAATTTTGAAATGAGATTTTATTTTTCAAATTTTATTATAAAGATTATAGAAGTTTTTGAATTCAAACAATTAGTTGCTAAAGTTTTAAAGTTACACACTTTGCCCCCCAATTAAATTAAACACCCTTAATTTCTGATTAAAGATAACTTTGACCTTGGATGGTCAAAATTTGTCACTTTTTTTAATTCCATAACTTAAGTGACACTTCTAGCTCAATTTTCATCAGTGAGATGACATCGATGTAGTATGAGTGTAATACATCTTCTATTATTAGGATGGTGTTATACATTACTGGGTTAAAGAAATTCACTTTTAAATAGTAAATATGTTAATAAATTGTCGTGATAATTTAAATCTGTAACTGATTTTTTGGTATAGATTAAAAGGTAAATTTATGTTTTTTCCCTAACATAATTGATAATTTCATGGCAAATTTTGAAGATATTTTTATGTCATTTCCTCCAAAAATGGGATATAGATATTTAGATGGTATGAATATAGCCCGACCCGCAATTCAATCAATTGAGTAATGAAGAATCACCCTACCTAGTACTAGTAGCCTCCCATCCGATTTT
Organism: Solanum clarkiae; assembly: GCA_011800125.2. NCBI lineage: Eukaryota > Viridiplantae > Streptophyta > Magnoliopsida > Solanales > Solanaceae > Solanum > Solanum clarkiae. The sequence goes on from JAABOM020000012.1 coordinate 5,778,334, forward strand.
GCCCTTTCTCTTCTTTCTCACACAAAAACAATCTTTGGCCATCTTCAAGAATGGCCATCACCAATCTTTTATCCACCACCATTACACCCATCCACTTCTCACACAAACACTCCCCATTTCTTCTACTGAAACCCGCAAGAAAACTCAGAAACCCCGAAAGGCCAACAATTCGAGCTCAATCCAAGAACCAAGACTCTGTAGATGGTCCAGATCGTTTAATCTCTGCCATCACTTACTTCTACCCATTCTTTGATGGTATTCAGTACGGAAAGTATGTAATCACACAGTTTGCTCCAATTCAAACACTTATTCAACCTTTAGTACCAGCTATAAGGGTTTTCAAGAGCTTTCCACTTAATGGGTTATTGGTTTTCTTTACCCTTTACTTTATTGTTGTTAGAAATTCTAATTTTAGTAGATATGTCAGGTTCAACACTATGCAAGCTATTGTTCTTGATGTGCTTCTCATTTTTCCTGATTTGTTGGAGAGGAGTTTCAATCCAAGAGATGGGTTTGGATTGGATTTGATGATGAGCTTTGATAGCACTGTGTTTTTGTTTCTTTTGGTCTGTTTAGTTTATGGTTCTTCGTCTTGCTTGTTGGGTCAGCTACCAAGATTGCCCATTGTTGCTGAAGCTGCTGATAGGCAAGTGTTATGACCTCCTAAATTTTACTTATTTCTGAGGTTCCATCCTCTTTGTACACTTATTAATTTTTGCTTCACCTGACAATTTATAGCTATTTTGTTTTGTCGCTTTTCTTAATGGCTTCACCATTAGAATCTGGTTCTTGGATATGATGATTCTAAATGTGGATATGTATATTCTTGCTATGGAATTAGAAACATTTATGTCTCTTATATCAGTTTAAATTTGTAATTCTAGCTTTTTGATATCTATCATCATTTGTTTATTGTGTTTCAGCTACTGCATTTATGTTCATATTCTTTTCATGTGCACTTCGCATTGCTGCTCTTATTAGTTGTTATGTTTTCTTCTTCTTTATACCTAAAATTGTTGCAATTGAGCCAAGCGTCTTTTGCAAACAATATCTCTATCTTCACGAAGTAAGGTAAGGATGGAGTGTAGTGATAAGGACTATGTATACTCTATCCTCCTCAAACCCCACTTGTGGGATTTCACTGGCTATGTTGTTTTTATCAACTTAATTTTGTTTTGTTTCGTTTTTAAATCTATCTACCTCAACAAAATCAAAATGGAGGTATTTCCTTTTTAATAACTGTTATATCCTGGCTAACTTGTATATACCTCAACTATTTCATGGAATATCTTAACTAGAATTGTTCCAAGTAACGATGTCCACTGCGACTTAGGCAGAGAGAAGAAATACCTAATTTTATTGCCTCTGCATGGATTCTAACTTTGGTGTATTATAGTTTTCTTTCCAGCTTCAGGAACCTCAATTCCATGCCATTAAGTTCCACAGAGGTGGTGGTATTATCAACAAGTAATATCATTTGTTTTATGTAGGTAGTTTTCATTCCCCATTTGTAGGTAACATGTTACATCATCATTCTTTTTTTTTAAATGAGGTAACATGTAACCCTCAAGGGTTGGCCTGGTGGCAATTGACTTGAGTCTTGGGGTTTGCCCCTTTCAAGGTCTCAAGTTCGAAACCCACTGGGTGAAAACAATTTCTGAGGGCCATCGGACTCGATAAAACCTGAATTAACCATGGTGCACTTGCGGGAAACTCTTTGCCGAGGGCCTGTGCACCCCCGGGATTAGTCGGAGCTCTAAGAGACTCGGACAGCCGATGCAAATTAAAAAAAAAGAGGTAACATGTTACTTCATCATATAGTTAGGTTGACGCTCAAGGAAGAAATTGATGATCCTAGTAGCCATTAGAGAGATACAAGATGTATCATGATTTTTTATTAAGGGTCTTGTTTTCTCTTTAGCTTGGAAAGGGCAAGCATCTGGAGGTATGCAAAATCTTGACATCAAGTTTTGGATTATTCTTTGAGATAATTCCATGTGTGTCCTTCACCCGATCTTCGAGCTTTAGCTAATTACGGTGATTTACCTAAAGGTATTGGCATCTGTATATGCCTTTTTTATGTAAATGCTAATTTGCCTCTCTTGCCAGTGGCTTTCCCTTTTCTTTTTCAACTTTTAAAAGTTTTTCCCTTGAACAAAAGAAACAATAACTAAAATTAGGATGGAAGAAATAATTCTCTTAATAGCTGCAGATTTATGAATTATGGCTTCGTCTAACTATACTTTGGCTTCGTCTATGTCTAACCAACAAAGTGGGGCTCACGTCTGATTAGCTAGTTGGTGAGGCTATAGCTTATGAAGGGGATGATCAATAGCTGGTCCGAGAGGATGATCAACCACACTTGGCATGAGACTGGATGGATTGAACTAAAAATTCATTAAATGCTTTTTATGAATGTCAACTAAGTATTGTAAGTAAATTGCTCCCGGTTGTTCAATCATTTGATAACCAGAGTCATTCTTTGATAAATGATCACTATTACTCGGACTCAATAGAATTTTTTCAATCCTATTTTATGTCGTTAAGGTACGTGGAGAACTGAAACCATTAGGAAGCCTTTGGTGATCATATCCCCCTTTAGCTGGTGCCTAAATGCTAAATGTTATGAGATTTCAGAACTTTTTAGATGTTAATACTCTAACCCAAAGGGCAAACATTTGCATCTAACTTGTAGGTTTCCTTTTGTACCTTCAATGGACTTGGTATCACCATCTTCAATTTCATACATGACACTGCTACTAATTTTCTCATTGAATAGTTGAGTGTTGGCTAGTGAATATTCTTCACTATCATGGAATTATGACATAAATGTTGATGAAGTCTTCTGAAATCTGATCTTTGGTATTACATTGACATTACATATGTAGTTTTGATGACATTAAGAATGAGGCTGTTGCCCTTGGACTTGAGGGCCAAGAGAAAGTGAAGCAACAAATACCAAGAGGAAGTCGAGCAACAAAGCGAACTCATGCTAGTAACTAGGATTTTTTGAAATGTCAATGCTGATATGCTTTAATGCAGGGATGCATAGGGCTTGCACTTTGTTGCTTTAGTTTCTTCACCTTCAGCTTCCTTTTTGGCGAAATACATGCTACTGTCAAACTGCTCTGGAAGCCAAAGATAAAATTCACCTTTCAAGATATAGTATGGATTTGTATACAGGTTATGATGAACTGGTGAAATCAAGATGTCTGACTGTCTACTCTATAAGGCTAGTGGTAAAATAGACTTCCAATTGAGCATTACTTGCTATGCATACTGAGCAATAATGTTGTGGACGTTTAGGGATCAGAAAATCATGGATTTTTGTGTTCAGGACGCAATGTGATATCATTCAAACCCCATTTCTTGCTTAGTTATGTGCACAAGTAAGCTATCACATTGAGTCTGCATAAATATGTTTACCTCATGTATAACATTTAACATGGAAGGTTTTGCTTCCCTCAGCATTATTCCCATGCTTGTGCTGCTGTTCATCTTTTATCCCGGTTTGTTTTACTGCAGTTTCCTCCATCTAAAGTGGCAGAATTTTATGTCAATCCTATTTGTGAGCTTTAATAGAATGTTATACTGCGTTTCCTTTTACATTTTACTCTTTCTGTGAGCTTTTGTTGATGTGAATATGGAGCTGGGAAGAAGCCACGGTTATCTATTTGGTAGATGCTTTTTGCTTGGCTTTGGTATATCTTTATTCATATTAGAGCATCATTCTTGATGGTATCAATGGAGTATTTCCAAGGTCATCTCAATATATTTGGGGCCTAAAGCCAAATATCGAAGTCTCACTTTATTATTCTTATAAGCTATCATATATGAATTGAATAATTATGACTCTACAAGTGAAATCTTGAGAAAGTAGGATGCGCAGTCTCCATGAAGTAAGAGTGCAGACTGAAAATTTTCTATGAAAAATAAAGTTAAAATGATCAAACTTCACTCAAAACTTTAAAAAATTATATAATGATATTGAAATTGTTGCACTAAATTTGGTAAGTTAATTTAGTAATATTAAAATAGTATTGATTTGACAATATTCTTGAAATTTAAAGGACATTGTAAAATATAAATTTGATCTTTTTATTAACACAATAATATATTTTGCATATTGCAAAAACTTTATTTGAAACTATAAAAACTGGGTAGCCAAACTTAATTGGTATAATTAATTAAAATTAATATTTAAAAATCGAATCGATTCATAAATTAAACTGATAAAAACATTATTCGTTTATTAGGTTATTGGATTTTTAATGGTTTTTAGAAAAAATTTTATTGGATTATCAGTTTGATATCGGTTTTTCCTATTGGGTTATTGCGTAAATTGATAACCTAATAAGACTATAATAAGTTACTATTTTATCCCTTCGTAAATATTAAATATTAGTAATTTAATATTAACAGGACACTATAATAATATTTTACATATTTTAATCTTTACCATACTTAAGTGATTAATTATCTATTTTAACATATTAGTTGTAAATAACTAATTATAGCTTTTGCAAATTTGTAAATATGGTCTTTGTACTCTATCTGCTTTTTATTAATGCAAATTCTCATTATCATTCTTATCGGGTAAATCGAAAATCGAACCGTTAAGGACATAAAATCAATAAATCAAAAATCGATTAAAATTATTTAATTGGTTTCTTATTAGTTTAGCATATTTAAAAATCGAAAATCAATAAACCAAACTAATAATGTATAAAATCGAATAGAACCGATCGATGCACACTCCTAGACGATTCTTTCGAATTCTTTTCAAATTTAAATTTAATGGTGTTGTGCTTCCACTCACTTTCTCCAATAAAGCATTATCATCATTGGCTCGAGATGATTTACGAAATTTTATTGTTAGTCATGAGAGAAAATTTTAAAGTTTAAGTTTAAATTCTGTATTTATAAAATTGTTACTTAATGAGTGATGTTTTGAAAGAACAAATATACTACAAAGAGTTCATATTTCAAATTTGAGGAATTTTTGGTTCAAATTTTAGGGATTTTTGAGGAACCAAACGTACACATGCACGCATTTTATTCCTTATTATTCATTTTGTATTTGTTTCATTGTTATTAGTATAAAATATATTTATTTGTAGCTGATATTGATTATTATACATTTATATCAATGTACCAAAATGTGTCTATTCCTTATTATTCATTATGTATTGATGTATTGTGTATCTTACAATTTATTATACATTTATATTAATGTATTCAAACCTATTGGTTCTTTGTTTTAAATTTGTATCATATGCTTGAGTGTATTTCTGTTCACTATTGTACATTTATATTAAGAGATTTGATTATTTTTATAATATATTCATCACTAAAATGTATTTATATCAATGTCGTGTTAACATATTCAAACAAATACAAAAAATTAAAATTTCGATTAAAAAATATCAAAATTTAAATAATAAAAAAATCAAAAAGTGTCAATACGTAATACTCAGCTTTCTTGACATTGGTAATTTTTTTAATGACGTTTGTTAAACCAACGAAACATTAATAACAAAGTTTTGAGTGCAGCAGCTAGCTTTCCAAAGAATGGATCACACGTAAAACCTAGCACAAGCCGCGGAGCTTTGGGTTCCTGTCGGCAGAATCACGTGCCATCATATACACGCCAGCTAACGCTTTTTATTTTCTTCTTCGGCCTAACATGCTCATCTCATTATTCCTATTTTCTTCGTTCCATACATCATCATCTTCTTTTTATAATGTCCATTAAAAAAAAATAATCTTTTATTGCATAAGGATATGAGAAGCCAAATAGGAGAGAGATTATAAAATGGAGAATCGAATCAATAAGATGTCTCATTGAAAATAAAAGTTTTTTTTAATCTTATAATTGATAATATTTATATAATTATATATGTATCTTATTAATAAAAAAATAGAAGTTAAAAACATCACATAAATTTTTAAAAACATAGCATTTTTAAAAATATCACATAAATTGAGACAAAGAGTCTTACTTTTAATAAAAGTCTTAAATTAAACTAGTTTCAACATTAATTTCACTAACTTGATCAGTTTGTATCACATATTCAAGTTCAATAGTAAACAACTTTCGAAGTGGCTCAACATATGTTAAAGACAACAAAAATATTATAGATATCTTAGAAAAGAATGTATTTGTTTCCTAATTGCCTTTTGTTAGTGTTAATTTTGATGGTGAATTTGCAAGAAATCAGGAAGATTAATTATTGAGGACCTTATAGTTGATTTTCTTGTGCATGAGTGAGAGTTATTTCATATGAAAGAAGGGAAAACTATTAAAAATTTGTTCACTCATCTCAGCAAATTCATCGAGGAACTTAAAGTTGCTAGTAAGGAGTATCCTCCTATCGAACATACAAGATGATTTTTTAGAAAGTTAAATTGTTATTTAATAACTAGAAAGAAAAATGAATTATATAAGTTGGGACAGAAGGAATAATATTTTATGTCTTATTTATATGTCACTCTTTCCTATTTAGTCTATATTACTATAATTAGAAACAATTTAGTTTTAAAATTTTTCTTTTATTCTTAGTGAAATATTTTTTTATTATATAAATATCTAAGAATTATTTTAGATCACAAGTTTTAAAAGTCTTTTTTCTTCTAAACAACTGTGTCAAATCAAAGAGTACCACATAAAATGGGACAAAGAAAAATTTTCTTAATTTGTCAAAATGTACAATTATTTCATCCGTTTCCTATTAGTTGATAAAATAAAGGCTTAAGTCATCGATGACACATTAAAATTAAATGTATAATTCACTTAGACACCAAAACTTAAACTTATACCTCTTGAACACTTCTTCTCTTTAAATTTGAACCATTTAAACATTCTTTTGACAATAAACTATAAGTATAAAGTGTGTGAAATACACTCTTAATGATATGAAAATTTGACAAATTAAATAATGATGTCTGTTATTTTTAGCCAAATGTATTGTAAAGTAAAAGAGAAAAAGAAATTAGTTTTAACGTATTTTTTTTTAAGAAGCCTCTAACACTCACCCCTTATATCCCATTGGAGCCCAAATTCCAACTCTCCCTTTTATGATGCCACTCCTAACACGGCAACCTACCTCTTTAAACATGCTATTTTTGAGCTTTCTTGATACATCTTCTCATCTTCAACTGAAAAATTTATCGCTATGGATATGGCGGAGTTGACTGTTTATTTCTCCAACATATTATTTCTTGTTGATCGCCAAATGGATAATTAAAAGACTAATTGATGAACACCCTTACATTCACACAAATATACGTCAATTTAAAGTCGGAACAACACATTCACAACAATCAAAACACTTGCATAAAAATTAAACAGAAAAATTCTCCAACAACATTCACACAAACTAAATTAATTTAACATCAAACCACTACATTAACAATAAAGAAACACCTTCCAAACTTTAAGCCCTCTACAAATTAACATGATAAAAATAAGGTAATAATGATGGTGGTGATGATAGCGCTGCCAATCTTAATATGAATGGCAATGAGGCACCAAAAAAAAAGAAAGCAATGATGGAGGCTGAAGAAATGAATGGTCCGAAGGAAAAAAAAAGTAAGAAGAAGGATGTACAGCAATGACGGTGAACTGTTGTGGTGGAGGATGAGATGGCAAAGAGGTACGGAAGAAGAACCAATATTTTTTTCCCACAAAAATAGCTTAATTTAATACGTATTTGAGGTGAATACAGAAAAAGTGCCATGTAGGCAAAAAAATATTTAAATGGTTTAGATTGGATAGGCTAAAGATGTTGAATTTAACTTTAAAATTTCTCCGTTACTCTTTATAAAATGATTCTCAACTACATAAATATTTAAAAATTATTTTAAACTATAAATTTCAAAAAAAAATAAAAAAAATCATATCAAATCAATAAATATCATATATAATAAAATGGAGAGAGTTACGATCCATTTTAAAGAAAGAAGCTGAATAAAGTGCAACAAAGTACATGGAGCTTAAAGGTGGGTGCAAATTTGGAAAGAATCACTCTTCAACAATCCTCCCAAAAATTTATTTCCCATGTCTATCTTTATTTGTTCCTTGTATTATTTTGAAATCTCCAATAATATTTGTCTACTTTATAAAATCAAAGATAATTTTACACTTAATTCCTAGTTTATCTTTATCATTAATTATAATCATTTCTCAATTACATTTTTAAAAATATTATATTTAATATATTCAAAAGCTAATTTAGTAAAATTATCTCATTATTTACTACTTCTCAGAAGAAGTAAAATATAAACCTGGTTAGAAAGAACCACCAGATCAGCCAGACTGGCAGCTGGTCAGCAACACCCCACCCTCAGTGGCTTTATCTGTAATTACAAGCTCCATTCTGGTCAATAAAATAACTACTACTCTCCAGATCTCGCTTACTCCCAAGCACCCATACCTTTTACTTCACTCAACATCATACAGCAGCCACAGCTCCCTCTCACTCTTCCAAAGAAAATGAATCTCCAGTCGGCAGCACCTCTGCTTATTCTCCTTGCAGCCATGATTTTTCCATATTGTTTATCTGAGTCGCTGCACATCCAGGTCAGTAAAATCAAGCCATCTGCAAAAGGTGAAGCTCCAACTCCAGCAACGAATATCATATCTCTAATGTCAGCTCACGGTTGCAAAAATTTTGCCGATACATTATCAGCTTCTCCTGCTGAGAAGACGTTCGAGGACAATGTTCAAGGAGGTCTCACAATATTTTGCCCTACCGACGATGCAATGAAATCATTTACGCCAAAATTCAAAAACTTAACCGCTGATGGAAAACAATCCGTTCTCGAATATCATGGCGTTCCGGTATATCAATCGTTGTCCAGTTTGAGAACGAGTAATGGTTTGATGAATACATTAGCTACCGATGGAGCTAATAACTACGATTTCGTTGTTCAAAATGACGGACAAGATGTGACATTGAAGACTAAAATAGTCACTGCGAAGATCACCAGGACTGTATTTGATAAAGAGCCAGTAGCGATTTTCTCGATTGATGAGGTTTTAGAGCCTACAGAATTGTTTAAAGGTGCACCAACGCCTGCACCAGCACCAGCTCCTACTCCGGAGGCCGATGCAGAGTCTCCGAAACCGGCCGGGAAGAAACACAAGTCGCCTCCGGCGCCGGCTGCTCCGGCGGATTCTCCGGTTGGTGGTCCCAAAGACGAAGTTGCCGATGCGAAAGCAGATAAAAACGGTGGGTTTAGATTGAATGGTGGAGCAGTGGCCCCTGTTTTCTTCATTTGGTTCGCCCATTTATTGCTGTAATTTTATCTTTTTCCGGTTTGGTTAAAAACAGATTTGGTGTTATGTGTTAGATCTGAAAATAAGATTGGCCAATGTAAAATGGCTCTCCAAATGTAATTTGTACTTGTAGCTGTAGGATTGTTTTTACCAGAGTGCTTTTTTTTTCACTTTGTTGTTTCTTTTATTATTTACTTCAGAGTGAGATTTGATTTTATATTACATGAACTTTCTTACTTGCAAATCATAAATTTCGACCATCTTCTTGTTTTTCTTTTTATTTCCGAGCATACTTCTTGGTATCGAGTAGCTAAAAAATTAAAATTAAAGATATAAAATATATTTTAATTTATTTGTCTGATTCAAGTTTAAACTAAAAATACATAAAGATATCTTAAACTGTCAGCATTTTTTTTTTATAAAACTAAATTGAGATTTGTAAATTGGGTATAGATTTGAAGTGAAGATTTAGTGTTGAATCATGTGTTTGGGGATGGTTCGATTTAATAATGGAGCGGTAGAAAGTAAAGGAAAAAGATTGGGTGGTGAGAGATTTTACAAGATAGAAGCTTGACGGCTGACGCCGCTCTTTTGACTGCCAGTGATTAACTCATTATGGCCAGCTTTAAAAAGGTTCAGTAAATCTATCCCCTGTTATTAACTGACAAGAGATGCGTCGGGGTCTCAACTATTTGAAATGCTATTAAAATGTTCTCTTCGCTCTAAAATACTCATGCCATTTATTTTTTTATGAAAAGAAAATTAATGGAGATTGAGATTTATTTTATTTCATAAGAAAATAAAATATAATAATTATTTTTTTAAAAAAAAAGATAAAAGGATGGTTAGTTTCAAGGATATAAATGAACCAAAAAGATTAATGAAGGATATTTTTGGACCTCAAACGTGGTGGATGCATGGATATTTTAAGCCAAATAGGTGGATGAAAGATATTTTTGTACCATTTTAGACATTTTAAGTCTAATAGATGGATAAAAGACAATTTTGTAACGTTTCCAATAATTTAAGGAATTTTAGGCTCTTCACTAAAAGTAAAAATTTGTTCCTGCATTTTAATATTAAAAAAATTATACTAGTAATATTAATTTGCACGAGTTAATGGTGAAATTTAAAATCAATCCAGAATTTATTTATGAAATCTTTAAATTTTTTAAAATAAATTTTATATATTTATCAACTACGTAAAAATTAATATAAATTATAATAATTAATAATTTAAAATATTTTAAAGAAACATATTAAAAAATTATAATCGAAATAAATTTATCTGAATTTTGAAATCCAGTCAATTGATTATTTCTTTTGACCATTTAAGTTCAAATGTTGGCCGTTGGCTCCGGACTTGCTTAGCTTACTTTTTGTGTTGCCTGTGAAAGAGGCAAACGATAGCGGGCACCTTTTTGCATTATTATTCGATTTGAGTCACAATGAAGCATTCATGTCAGCCTCTTTAATTGTCACTTAAAAGGGTCTCTTGAGTTCAAAGTGTGCTATATTCAACCGACAAATAATATTCAAGATAATGTGTATATATATTAATAAAAATATTTAAGGACAAAATTTATATCATATTTTTTTATGATTATTTTTTATAAAATCATAAATATGTGTGTAATTTATCTTCTAAAAAAATGTAAAAGTTCAATATATGCAATGGCAAATATGGAAAAAGTTTCAAACATTCACGTTCAACTTTGAACAATTCAAATATTTTGAACATTAAAAAAAACTCAAAAATTTAATTAATTTGAGACGGAGGGAGTACTTTCTTTATCTTATTTTACATAGTCTCGTTTGACTTGGCATATTATATAGTCTCGTTTGACTTGGCATGATATTAGAAAAAGGGAAAGATTTTTTAAAATTGGTGGTCTAAAATCATCCATATATATTTGCGTAGATGAGATTCATTTTATTAAGGAAAAAAAATTTAAAAGTTAAATTATTTTTAATTATCGTAAGATGACATTTTCTTTGGACGAACTAAAAAGAAAATGGTGACCAATTGGACAGAGGGTATAATGTTATCACATAAATATTGATTTTGGACTAAAATTAAATAACTTATCACAAACACAGTGCCGTGGCATCCCCAAGGTTCCACTGGTAATTAAAGGTTGCCCAAAAACCAATTGCCTAAAAAATGTTCAAGAAGATGAAAGGAGGATGTTTTTCTTTTCTTCTTTTGGTTGATGTATTGTTATGTTCACCACACTTCTTATATAGGATTTACAAGGGGATGAGTTGCAAAAAGAGAGTTGAATTTGAGAAACGGATAGTGAACATTAATGATATTCCCTCTGTCTCATTTTATGTAATACTCTTTGACTTGACACGGTGTTAAAAAAAGACTTTTGAAATTTTTGGTCTAAAATCATTCTAGATATTTGTATGGCTGATAATCATTTCATTAATGGTAAAAAAGAAATTTTAAGGTTAAATTATTTTCAATCAAAGTAAGGTAACATTCTTTTTGGGACAGACCAAAAAGAAAAGGTGTCACATAAAATGAGATTGGAAGAATATTAAGGAACCATTATATCACCCGGAAACACTTTTCTTATTTTCTTTTATTTTGAAACGTATATTATTCTTCTATATAAATATTTACTTTTTTTTCTAAAATTAATATATAATATTAACTCAAACACTCCAGCAGCAAATGAAGGCTAAACCATGACGCAGGGCACATTGAAAAAGAAAAAAGAAAAGAAAGCAAATCATGTTCTATGAGAAAAGATACATAAATTAGATACAACTTTATTTGGGAGTGGAAATAATGAAATAATTATTAGTAGCAAGAAATTAGGTGAATAGAATTAATTAATTAAATAAGAATTGATGATGCATTAATTAATCCTGGTGCAGAGCATCCTTAAGAAAGTAGAGGGAACTAATATGATCATCAATAACAGATGATGTTATTGTAATTGGAGTAAATCCTTGGTAATCTCCTTCTTCCTTTGCTAAACAAAGATCTCTAATGTACTTTGAAAGACCATCTTTCTGAATTAAAGGTTGATTAGCATACTCTTCAAATGCCATCCACTGCAACCAAAAATTAATTGTTACGATGAGTGAATTATTATTTTTGTCATAATGACATGATTATGAGTAGAAATATTCACGATTTGAATCTAAATTAATAAAATTTTGATTTTGATCGAATATCTTAAAGTTTACATACCTGGGCTGCCTCAATTTCTAAGTCTTGCTTTTGGATGTGAAATGATAAAGGGCGCATCATGCAAAGGAAGAACAAGTCTGACTTATTAAAAAATGACTTGGGTATTTGCCTGCATTATTATACAATAATTAATTAACAAGACTCAATAAATCCATGCATTGACCATGTGATTCTAGGTATTGAAATTAATCTCAAGAATCCTAATATTCAAATTCACAATTAATTTTGATTTATTCCAACTAATATTGTCAATGTCTCCTATATAACTAGCACAAGTTTTGATTTATTCCAACTAATATTGTCAATGTCTCCTATATAACTAGCACAAGTTTCCAAAATATTGCTTTTTAGTTGTCATGCGTTTTGAAAGTTAGTTTGATTATTTTCTTAAAATTAATATTAATTTAATATTTAAAAATAAAAATTTAGATATTTAAAAATTATATGAGAAGTATTATAAATTATAATTTTTTTAAAAATTAATATGATAAAAAATACATCTTAAAATGTTAGTCAAAATACATATTGTTTGATTTTTTTCTTAAAAAAAATATGACAATTGAAAAAAAAAAAACAGAAAAACTAAAGTAGATGTATTTAAAAGTTAATCCTTCCAGAATATTGTATTTGTCATATTTTTTTTTTGTTTACACTTCTCTCCAAAAACTATATGTTTGATTATTATATTCATATTTACTATTTTTGATTATTTAAAATATTAATCTACTTTCAATAAATATTCTCTATTTAAAAACCTCTCTTCAATAAATTAAAAAGAGAGCTAATCTAAACAATTACTATAATATTAGAGTATGTGCATGTGCTCTTCATATTACTTAGATTTTCTATGTTAATTAATATTTCCTTTGATCACTATTAGATGTAAAATTTTAATTTGGTATGCCTATTAAGAAAATAATAATTAGTATAGTAAGATTATTATTTTACTCCTATTTATTGATAAAAATATTCATTAAAGTCATAATTCAAATCCTAATATATTTAATACTATCAATATAATGGCAAGTGAAAATGTTTCATGATTTAATAATATTTCTGTTTTTTCAAGAAATATTGCTTAGATAATCTAAGGATAAATTGATCATTGAAAATTTTCAAGAAGTTCTTCATTTTACAAAAAACATCAACTTTATAAGTAAATTGGGGATAAAAATGGTTAAAAAAAAATACCTATCTTGATTTCTCCAAAATGACAAGTAAAAATGTAAATCAAAACAGAAAATTTCTGACATCTAATACTAAACTGAGAAAATAATATTTAATACTTAATTTTTGAGAATAATTATTTCTATGAAAAAAATTCAATTATATCTTAATTTTTTAAAATAATAATTTAAACTATTTAATTTTAGGAAGAATAACAAGTAAAGTAGTTGGGAGGGAGTAAATGTTAATGTGAAAGGTGGACCTTGACAAGTTGAATCTTATATTTGATTTGTTTTAGTAATCAAATGTATGATGATGACTCAATAATATTCTTTTAGACCGTTACTTAAAATATTCTACAACATATTTGTCCATAATATTTAAAGAACTCTTTGGCATAAATTTCCTACCTGAATGCAAGCACTTCCACAAATTCTGTGTCAATCTGCAATAAAGACAAGGAATTAAATATAAGATAAAAAATTAGTAAGATGAATAACAGCGGCAATGTACTTTGTTCATCTTAAATTAATTGAATTTTTGAAATTTTTTTAAAAATAGTTAAATTATTCAAAGTTGAAAAAGAATATTTGAAACTTTTTTCATATTTGCCCTTATATTTATTGAAGTTTTATATATTCTATGAGATAAAATATACTACATATTTAGGATTTCACAAAGGATAGGAAAGTATGGCGTAAATTTTATCTTTGAATGATTTTCTTAATATATGTGCATTACCTCACAAATTCAATTAATATGAGACTGAGAAAGTATTAATTTACATAATTAGAAATTGATCAGTAATTATTTACTTACTCCAGTTTCTTCTTTTACCTCCCTTGTTGCACCTTCATATATACTCTCACCCTGCGAAATAAAGCTCTTCCATATATATTACTCTTTCTTCCCATATCAGTTTTTTAATTTTAACATTTGGTATAGCATATTTAAAACTATGAGATTAAATGTTATTTTGGTACATGTCTAATATTTTTAATTTAAAATAACAAGATTAAAAATAGTTTGATAAATTTGCCATATCTTTAAGGGGTAGTTTCAAATATATACAATAAAGTAATTAATTTACAACACATATAATCATATTTTATTTACATAAAAATAGTAAAAGATCATAAGAAATATACAATGACTATACATTATAGTTTGTCAAAAATCATAAAAAATATACATGACTATATGACATTGCTTACCTATGTATAAGCTATACACTGACTATAGATTATATACACTTAAAAAGATGAATATACATGAAATATATGTTGATTATTCAATTTTGATCAACTCAAAATTGCCTCTATACTATCTCAAAATTTAGATATGAAATCCTCTTAATATTTTGAGACGTAAAGAATAAAAATTATTTTATAAATTTAATTAAAAAGCAAATATACCTCCTCAAGAGTACCGGTAGGGATCTTCCATATGCCACTTCCCTTTAATCTTCCGCAATTCTCTTGCACAACAAGCAACTGAAACCAACGAATTTTTATTTAATTTTTTGCAAATTTTAGAATTTAAATAGTTAACGGAAGATGCTCAAGAACATAGATATCTAAGATATTGAACTACATACATATTTTAATAACAACAATATAATATACATTTCTCGTGTAAATAGTTGTTTGATTATATCTTTTACCTTCTATTTTATATATATGACATTATTTCAAATAAAAATGTTATCTTTTTATGCTTAAAAATATTTGAGTGGACATGCAGTGGCGGAGTCAGCATTTTCGTCAAAGGTGTTCAAACGTTTAGAACATGGGTGAATGATTTTATATCAAGGGTGTTCAACAATTGATATATATCAAAATATCTATATTTAACCAATATATTCGAAAAAAATTCTGAGGAAGAATATTCTTCTGATCACTGCGGACATGAAGTATATGGAGGGAAAATAGTAAACAATTTTGATTACCTCTCTTTTATGATTGAAGATAATAGCACCAATGCTGACTTTGTGTGAGGCATTTGCAGGTATAGTACTCTCACTATCAGCAATCCAATGCACAAGCATTAAGTAATCAGGTTCTGCATGATGATACCTAAACCCTTCCTGTTCACATTCCACAATTAACTAAGTTTGCTCGAATTCTTCACCATCAGACAAATTTTGTAGTTAAACAATAAAATGGCAGATTTCAATTAGTTACAATAGCAGCGATCAAGTTTGTAGCTAGTTCCAATTGTTACACTTGTGTCGAATCCTCTGATAATAACACATTATTTTCGAGGATGTATTAACGCCATGATTAAAAAAAAGGGGTTTTGATACATGTACTGAACAAATTGATTACCTTAACTGCAATCTCAACCAAATTTGCAAGTTCAATAGGGATTTTAATCCACACACCCTTCTTTCCCTGCAAAATAAATAAATATAATAGATCTGTATTAATTATTAAATACTAAACTAATTACGACCCATTGGAATCCCACAAGTGGGGTCTGGGGAGCGAAAACCTTACCACTACCTCATAAAAGTAGAGAGACTGTTTCTTGGGAACCTTCGTCTCAAAACCACTAAACTAATTAAGACCAATAGATGAAATTAATCAACAAATAATTAATTAATACCTGTAACTTCCACTCTGTGATGGAATCTTTAAGCTTGTAATGGAAGACAATGGGTTCCATAGGACCCTCTAATTGTACAATAATGCCTCCATGCTCATCGTTAACCGCCGCGAGCAGCTTATCATGATGAATCTCATTATTAACACCATTGATTTGAACCAACATTTTCTCCATAAAGGTATTAATTATCAGATCAATTAGATTAATTAATGTAGTAGAATATGTGAGAAATTAATTAAGCTGTGAAATAGAATGTGTGAGAAATAAAAGAAGGTAGTTAGTGATGAATATATAAAGTGATGCATAGGGGCAAGTAGGGTCGCGGAGAAAGTAGTACGTAATTGGTTCGGTGCCGTGAACGTAGGGCCATTTAGACCACAACCTTCATGTGTTGATTTCGTCTACATGGGTATCATGGGTGACAATTGAGGGGGTTGGGTTAAAGTTAAACGGTTAACATAACAAACAGGTCAAAAAGGTCCAATCCAATCCAAATTTACTTGGGTCAAATTGGTTGGGTAAAATGGGTTATAAAGCGGGTCAAGACCCAATCCGATCCAACTTTTATTAAGTTTTACTTTATTTATTTTTTTCAATATTTTAGTACTTAATTAAATCATATTTTTCTTTATTTTGGCTATATTAAACATATCAAATTAAAAAAATATTTTGACAAGATCTCTCTCGAGTAGATTCAATTAGATATCAACTCAATTTTAAATGCGTTGGATTGAGATGAATTGAGCTAATAAATGAGCGATTTATTAACCCGCCCAAACTTCAAGGTCGGACGAATTAAACAAATTGGAATAAATTTTGCCACCTCTAGTCCTTGTTATCTGTATGTCCTAATTCATTACGTACAGCGTGCAATGGGAAATTAAATCACGTTAATATCTAAATAGGTGAAAAAGTAATTAATTAATAGGAGTAATTCATCAAATTGGTTAAATCTAAAATAATAACATATTCTTAAATTTAGAATGTGCATAGACTTCAAACATTTTATGTCCAAAGGAATTTTTTTTGCTACCAAATCAAGTATTGAAAACACCGTGCAAATAATTAGTATCATCCCTGAATTATTAACAGTCTCTAAAATATTTTTTTAGTTGATAAACTAAACTTAAATACACTTAGGATCTTGTAATATAATTCTCATCAAGTTTAGGGTGCTTTCAACACTTGTCTCGACTTTTATTAAGATCTCATATTCATGTAAGAGTTTGAGACTACTTTCTATATCATGTGAGCTAGTGATATAGAAGAGTATTGATGACCGAGATGAATTCCAACTTTGGCATTTACTGTGACAAAAATGCCATAAAAATGCTGGAGCTACCTAAATAAAATGTTTGAATAACAGAGAGGTAAAACTATGAATTAAAGTTTGCATGTTGGTTATGTCTCTAGATCATGTCGAGGACCATTTGCATGAAATCCTTGACATTCTGAAAAATGCCTTGATTTTCTCATGTCAATACAGGGGGTCTAAGGTAAACTCAACAAAGATTTAAGGATATCAAAGACATCTCCATCATGCATAGGTTGATTGCAGCGATGGAGCTACATTCACATGAACACCTTTAAATAGAAATTTTTTTTCCAAATATATAGGTTAAATATAGATATTTTAGTATATATCAATTGTTGAACACCTTTGATATAAAAATCATCCACCCGTGTTCTAAAAATGTTAACACCCTTAACGAAAATGCTGGTTCCGCCACTGGTTGATTGGACACAACATTATTCTTAGGCGGTTAGGCCACCAAGCCGATTCAATAATTGTGTTATTGTTCTTATATTCGTTTATCTTTCCTTTAATTTTATGTGATTGATTCCAATACCATTAGATTGCAACACCTATTTATCTAAACCGTTTTGATAATATCATATTACGAGTGAGTAATTATAAGTCCAAAAAACTCTCTTACATGACCTATCTGTATTTGCCTAATATAAATACCAACCAATCCATTTATTGTTTTTCCAATTAGAAGCTAAATCAAACCTAAAAAATATGTCCAGTTTTTTAATATAAATTAGATATGATTTTTCGATTTTTCTTGAACCTGAAGAGAGCCAAAGTATAATATGACATGCATATTTGTGAGCGTTTGGCTGCTTATACTAAACACCCCAAACGACTTGAATATTTTTGAGTGTGGTTTTTATTTCTAGTCAAGGGTCATTATTCCTTGGTCTAAAAAAATTATGATTACTAAGTCCAAATTAATAACAGATCCGCGGACTATTATGTTTTAGAATATATATATCTCACCTAGCAAAATTTGTCAAAGTAATTACTAATTACATATTCAAAGAAGAAAATTGACCCTAAACTTCAAATTTTGCTTTGACTCTACGTGGGAAGACGTTCTTCTTAAGTTAAATTGCAAGAGTCTCTAATATCATAGTAATTGCATGAAATATTTAATATTATTTACTATGATTTATGTTCACACATGTCTGTCTAAGTTATAATTCCTGTTCACATAACTAAGTAAACCCATATACTTTAATTTTACTTTTCCGTCGATTCAATTTACTTCGATTATTTTTTTAACTTTTACAAAAAATTGTTATTGTAAAAGATAAAGCAATGTACTACGAAAAATATAGATAAAAGATGTGGAGAGTAGAATGTAAAAATCATCTTATTCAAATATCTTCAAGTCTCTCTAACAATGGTGAATAATAATTTTATTCATAGGTTGAGAAATCACTCCTAATGTCACCATATTAAGTGAATGTTTGGATTTAAGTTTTTAAACATTTTAAGTTTTAAAAGTGTTTTGATAACATAAAGAAATTTTTTTGAACATCTTTTTAAAGCTGAAAAAGTACAAAGAAGAGTCAAAAGTTAGGTGTTCCTAACTTATAATGGGTTTTGGCTTTAAACTTATAAGCCACTTAAAAAAAATCAATCCAAACATCTCCTAAATGTTATACTTAATAACTATATTCTTATCCAAAATAGTTCACTGAACCTCAGAAATATATATACATGAATATAAGTAGTTCATGTATTAAAAAGATAGACAATCCACTAATTTAACGTATTTATAATACTCCCTCAATGTCTACCAATGATGTGCCTCGTTAAAATTTTACTAGAAAAAAATTTAATGGGAAAGAGCTTAGTGAAGGAAAAAGAATACACACATCTCATAATACGCCTTGAGTCCTGCCTCATAAAATCTTATCAGGAAAATTCAATACTACTTGTCCTATATTTATTAAAATATCATATACTATTTGTCTTATATTTGTTAAAATATGTTTATCACTTTTAATATCTAATAAGTTAGAAAAGAAAAAATAATAATAATAAGGAAAAGAACCTACCTGCGCCACACACGACAAAGAGCAGCTGCAAATCATTCAGGTACGCAATTGTCTAATTTTAAAATTTCTATTGCTAGTGCTAGTTAGATATATATTTGTTAGAGGAAATTCTAGTATGATACATTTAACTTAATTGGAGGAGGAATATGGAAATTACTTAGGGTAGTTTATTTTGGGCTTAGTGGGAGACAACAATTAATGCCTATCATTAACATACTAATTAGCTAATGGAGATGTTTATTGATGAACTAAAGATTAAGAGGTACTCCCTCTGTCTCATATTAATTGAATTTGTGAGATAATGCACACATATTAAGAAAAAACATTCAAAGATAAAATTTATATCATACTTTCCACAATTTCCCTTTGTAAAATTATAAATATGTGTGTAATTTATCTCCTAGAAAATATAAAACTTCAATAAATGAAAGGACAAATATGAAAAATATTTCAAACATTTTTCTTGAACTTTTAACAATTCAACTATTTTGAACAATGAAAATAGCCTCAAAAATTCAATTAATTTGAGACGGAGGGAGTACTATACATATGGTGTAATTGTAGGGATACAATATATCACGACCCGAAATTCAGGCGTGATGGCACTCATCTTATCCCACCAAGACAAGTCAGCCTACAACCAAACTATAACATTAAAAATGTGAAATTATAATAAAAATAAAAGTTCAATTACGATAATAAATCAACTTAATGAAAATCCCCCAAAACCTGGTTTTCACGTGCACAAACTTCTAATGTATTATAATAGATTCGAAAGAAATCACAAGTATCAAATGATATTGTCTCTGGAATAGAACAAAATCATAAGTAGGATTAAGAAGTCAGTTGGGATAGCAAACAACTACCTCTCACAATCTCCACAGGAAGCCTTAGACAAGGAAAGTAGAGAGTATTACGATAATCTGGGCTAGCAACCTATAAAATTATTGTAGCAAGGGGGTGAGTACCAAACACACGGTATCCAGCAAGTGAACTACTAAACACAAAATTAAGTAATATAGAATACCGGTACCCCAACACTCCAACCAAACCCCCACAGCTACAACCTGCATAAAATCAGTCCAACATAACAGTTCACAATGTACATAGCAGATAGCTCAATAACCACAACAACTATTATATATTAACAACACCAGGGATCAAGTACATCTATCACAAGTTTCACAAAATACT
>JAABOM020000012.1:5799240-5818032 GCA_011800125.2 Solanum clarkiae
GTAGGTATAGATTCTTGATAAGGTATGATGATTCTTGATTCTTTACTTATTATATATAGTATTGAAATCAAGATTTATAGTTCAGAAGGGTTTCCTGTAAATTTAATGTGGGTTTCATGAACATCCATAAAGCCTATAGTTTTGAGATAAATTAAACAATCATTTTCTTGAACTATTTTTGGTATGATAGCTGAGAAATCAATATGTTGAGGATATTTGAAAAGATATTAGTTTTCAGTCAAGTTAAAGAATCCAGTTGAGAAAGCTAAGTAGTAAGTTGAGCTAGGTTCGCGAGAAATTAGATTTTAAGAATCCCAAGTCGTTAAGTATGAGCTATATAAAAAGTGTTTTAGGAGTAGATTGAGCACCGATATGAGTAAGAGTGGAATTAATTACTCGAACTCATAAACTACGTAGCCAGCATAGGATTGAATTGTACCAAGGTACATTCTTCATTAGCCACTGAGATGACCCAGTTTTGAAATGGATCCACTCTCCTAGTTCTTCGTCCCCTACCCCGGTAAAGTACGGGACGGTTCTGGTAGTGTGGGCAAGACATTGTATCACCACGAAGCTCATAGTGGTGGTTGTTGGTTAGAGAAACTCCCCAAGCTAAGAAAATATGTTTTACTTACTAGCCTACAACATGTTACTTTCAGCATACAAAGCATTTATTATTGTTGTTAGTTCATTATGAGTTATGTTTATGTCTTTTTGAGAAATATTATGATGTTCTAAGTTACTATTTTGACCATCTTACATGTCGTACATTTCACGTGTTGATGTCCTTAGGACCTATATCATTTTATGATGCAGATGCAGATGAAAGAGTTCCTCAACAGCCACTTCGTTGAGAACTAGACAGTTTCTAGTCATTTGGCGAGGCCTCTTCTCAGTCAGAGGCTCTTGAGTTAATCATCTTTTATTTCAACACTTATTTTAGTTCTGGATACTTGGAGCCTGTCCCAGTAGTCCTTTCAGACAGCTTTAGTAGAGGTTCCATAGACTATGTGTCAGTATTCTAGTTCTAGTTTGTTCAGTTATTGTTTGTGGACTGCTACACTCAGTTATGCATATTATTATTGTTTAGCTTCGTAACACCCCACACATGACATGTACTAGTCCTATGAACGTGAAATATGATATGGCTTGGTCAAATTAGCGTCTATTTTTAAAAAGTACTTGAATCTCAAATTAGAGGGTGATATGTACGTCTAACGCTGAAGAGGGTCGAGTGTATACAAGTTTTAAGTCAAATCGAGGAGATAGTGGCCTTAAATGAAATGAGAGAAGTGAGGTGTTTGTAGGACTTAGGAAGCTAGTAGGTGAGTCACCTACTTGCTTAGCTTAAATTTGCTAGCTAGACGGAGATGAGGCCCGATGCCAAATCTGTCCAAGTCCGATTATGAATAAAGTATATGTTAAGGATGTAACTTTAGCCCATGTTTTAGCATCATAAATGGACTATATTTTCAACCCAAAAAGAATAGAAAAAGGGCCCAAGCCCATTACAATTCATTTGATGATTTAGGCCCAACTAACTAAAGAGAAAGGGGAAAAATGGGCAGCAAAGGCCCATCAATTTGCAACCCATTAAGGCCCAAGTGAAAGGGGCAAAATGATACATTACTAACTTGATAAAATAAGGCTAAATATTCAAGATAAATTAGGCCAAAATTATATCTTTAAAAGGGCTTAGAAGCAACACCTTTAAGCCACTTCAACTTGTGAAAAA
This sequence comes from Solanum clarkiae, assembly GCA_011800125.2. NCBI lineage: Eukaryota > Viridiplantae > Streptophyta > Magnoliopsida > Solanales > Solanaceae > Solanum > Solanum clarkiae. The sequence continues at coordinate 5,800,976 of JAABOM020000012.1, forward strand.
ATCAGATTTTCTTAAGGCTTTCTCTCTACACTTCTTAATCTTGTAAAGCAGACACAAGGAGACTTTTAGGGTTCTTCGAGAAGCTCTACATCTTGAAGGTGATGTTAAGTAAGTTTACTTATTTGTTTAGTATGGTTTTCTTATGGAAACAAGAGGCTACGTTGGTTAGGTATATACTGAAACTTTTGGATAGCATGTGTTTCAAGGGTTGTTGTATACTTTTCTTGTTTATTTGGGAGCTTTTATCTTCTTGGTTGGCTCGATTATGAAAGAAGGTTGATTTTCTTAATTTGTTTCAATTCTGTAATGATGTATAAAGGTTGCTGCACTGTTTGGTTATACGTAAACAATCGAGGTTTAACGTGTTATCTTAAGTGTGTTGTTTGTAGAAATTATGGGCTGATTGATTAAGGACTATGGTCTCACATCCTACACCTATTTTGAGGACTATTTTTGAACTGTTTTAGGACTGGTTGTATGTGTATATATGGTGGGGGCTGGTTGGTTAAAGTTGGAACAGGTTTGGAATTGTTGACGTCAAAATATAGTGAAGGGATGTAACGTTATGCCGCCTATTTGTATGTTGTGTAGAATTGTTATATGGTGTGCTTAGTGGGCTGTTGTAAGATTGTTAGGGAACTAAAACAGGCTGCACATGATACGTATATGAGAATGTGTATTAGAAAATATGATTAGTGGCGGAAAGGCTGAAAGAATACGATCGGATTTATAATTATATGTTTGCTGCCCGTGTGTTATTTTTTTATGAGATTGGGCTGCCAAGACGTATCTATTGGCTACTAATGCTAGTCTTATCACCTACCATACTGTAGATAAATATTGGGAGGAATAGAAGGTTATCTCAAGGTAATATCAAGGTCATACAATGAGGTATGTAAAGCTACTTGATTTCGTCTTACTTGGCATGAAATCTAGATTCTTCCTTGGCACATAAAGGCACTTACCAACTCTGACACGACTATTAACTGTGTTTCCACTCTTTCACATGTTCATATACTCCCATACATAGTCATCTTCAAATCTGCATACATATGTGGCTACCAAGTTACATGGGTTCTTGTTGCTAAATAAAGTTCATAAGTTGTTTCATCTCATACACATTCCATTATTTGTGTAACGTATTCTTTTCATTGTCATATTGTCTTGTATGACTATTTACATGTCACATGCTACATCTACAGTCCTACAGCTCCAATATTATGACCACCAAAAGAATCATCTCAAAAGTAATTGAAAGATAAAGTATATTGCCTATTGATGGGTGGTAACCCGAGGGATGAAAGAATCACCTTGCTAGGGTCGATCCTATCATGGGGATAGCCCAAGGGGTGAAAGGAAAAGCCTAGCTAGGGCCTATCCCGATTTAGATTTACCACTGATCAGCTGGTCATTTGTATTACATGTTGTGTACATATTATACAGTAAAGGTAAAGTAATAAAAAGAATATAAAGTACATGATCCCATAGTATAACTAAAGGTGATCTCTTATCCTACACCAGTGCATAGTTTCATTTGAGTTGTTACTTCATATGCAGTATTCCCTGCCTTACATATTCAGTACATTATCTCATACTAACGTCCATTACGGGGGACCTGCATTTCATGTTGCAGGTACAGGTGCTAATAGATCTCCCCAGTAGAAGTACAGGATATCCAATTGTTGTTACCAAGCTCCAGGTTACTATGGAGCTTTGTGTGTCTAGAGCTTATATTTTTTTTGTATTGTATAGTTAGTCGAGGCGGGACATATCTCAGCCCTTATCAGATACTTTTCATTATCTAGAGGCTTTGTAGACTATGTAAATTAAAGTGTGGTCATGTCTCGTACTTTAGACAACGTGATCCCAACGGCCTAGCCATATGCATTTCCTTTTGGCTTGTTATTACTGTTTACTTTCTTAAAGGCATGTCGAATGTAGAAATCCTTTAAAATATGTATAGAAAGCACAGGGACACAGGTTGGTTCTCCCTAGCCGACGAGTGCCAATTCGCCTTAACGGGACTTTGGGCTTGACAAGCTTGTTGGTTTTACAGCTTTTTTTACTATTGTTTAAGTCTTCCGCTGAGTAAGTAGCCAAGTCAAATGGTCCGCTTGGGACCAGAAATTATTTTCAAGTGCCAAACACGTCTAGGATGTAGGCTCAGGACGTGACATAGAGTAACAATTATCAACCAAAAAAATTATAATATGACACCAAATTTATTAAAAAAAAGACAAAATTATCAAATATCATGTATATATAATAAGATAAGTTGAATATTCTTTAAAGCATGCTCACAAGCCATGAATTCATTCCAAATAAGTAAATTCATATCATGAAAATTGATACCTACATAAATGCTCAATCATCTTATTTATGAAAAAGAGTATAAAATATCCTTGAAGTATTGAAAATGGTACAAAGATATCCCTCATCCACCTTTTAGGCTTAAAATGTCCTTCTCATAAATACCTCTCTCTTTGCAAGATTATTTATTAAATAATTATTTTAGGACATTTTAGGCCTAAAAGGCAAATGGATGATATTTTTATATCATTTTCAATACTTCAAAGACATTTTAAGGCTTTTTCTGTCTTTTTTATAAAGGACCAACCTTACTCTTTTATAGATCAAACAATATAGTAACACTTCATAAAAAGTTAAATGGTCTCTATTTACATAAACATAGACCAACAAGTTAAATCATGATTTTATCTTTTTAAAATTTTTTAAACAATCTCAATTTGATGAATTGTATAATTTAGGTGAGTATAAGAGTTTCTAGACACTTAAATTGTCATAAAAGAATCAGGTCAACAAATCAACCTTAAGCTCTAGTGTCGAGTCGTAAAAAAATTAAAATAAATTACCTATAAGATAGAAAAGTATGAAATTTCATTACAAACAAAGTTCGTGTCACATCTTGGGAGGGTACTCTAGACGTAACTGGCACTCGGAGACTATTGCTAATCCCCAACCGAACCACCTAGTCTCATCACCATTCGTTTAATAAACGCATATATGGAAGACATATAGAGAATAATAGTCTATCAGTGGGCTATCACAATCACTATCATATCATATATAAAGAACGAAAGAAGTATCTCAATAGAAAAAGAAACGAAAAATAGCAACAATCAGTAATCTATGTGTACGAAGCCTCTATAACTAACAACTATGAAGGTACCATGACAGGTCATGGCTACCACAGTCTAATGAAATAAGTCAACATAAATGAAAAGATAAACATGTCCTTCAAAAGCAAGGGAAGACTCACCAAGCCTCTGTCGGAAATCCGTGAACCTCAACGATTAGGATGCTGAAGTTCTCTATCTATATCTGCATCATAAATGATGCAGCGCCAAAGGGGCGTTAGTACGTGTAATGTACTGTATGTAAAACGGGTTAAAGTAAACATTATATATATAACATCGGGTCATCAATCACTCATCCTTAGCTCAGAGTAAAGGACAAGACTCTATCACATCACTATCCATCAAGACATCACACAAATCACATCAACCTCAGAATACTATCAACAAGGAACCTATCTAGGAGTTTCTATAACCGACAACCACCTCCTATGAGCTCGATGATGATATAGCAAAGAGATGCCGCTGTCACATCCGTCCAGTACCTTGCCGGGGTACAGAACGAGTTTGTCGGCGATCCCAAAAGAAGTCTGTCAAGTCCTTTGCGGGGCAAAGAAAAACATCCGCTTTCACGGTCCAATTCTCTCCTACGCTAGCCACGCAATTAATGAGTGCGAGTGAGACTCACTCTTATCAATTTCGATGCTAATACTCTTCCCAGGACTCAGTATGCTCACAAGTCTATCATTGTCAGGCTGGTTATACAACCAACCCCCCCCCTTCTTAGGTAGGGACCTCATCTCATCTATCATTCTATCAACTCAAGAAGTAAATTCTTCCTTTTAAACTCTATCTCAATCTCATTAAAACCTCAAGAATATTAACTTCATCTATTTCAGTCATCACAGTACTCATCTCAAGAATCAGACTCCATCAATCATCACATTCAGACAATCAAAGCTCTAGACATTACTCCTAAGTTCATTCTTGAAGTCTTTAACAAAGAATTCATATAGGGTCATTGCATAATCACATAATAAAACATGTAAACAGTTCATTAAAACATGATGATCATCAATTTAACATAAAATATAAGATTTAAAGATAGATTCCAAGAAAGTATTAAAGAACTTAGACTCAAGACCTATCAACTCATAATTTATAACTTAATCTACCCTTTGGGCACATGAAAAAATAATTTCATGTTCTGGGTAGCCTTTACATACTTGGGATGACAAATTTCTAACTTTTCTTCAAGAATTTGCGTTGGAATGATGAAACCCTCGACTCTCTGTTCTTCTCCTCTCTCAGAACTCCCGTTGAAAGCTTAGAAAAATAATAGGGTTTGAACCCTTTTCGCTAAAAATGACCTTTAAAACACGCTTTAAGTCTTAAAAATTGGTTGGAAATATCCAAAATACCCTTCCCGTAATTAAAAAAAAAACTTCAAAAACTGATGCACTGGTCCGCGTCGCGCCAGGGGCGCAGACCAGTATATTTTCTCCTTTTTTCGGAAAGTTCAATTCCCGTCGAAATTTTTTAAAAAAACATAAGTGCATCTCTGTTCCCCTTCTGCGTCGCGCCAGGGGCACGGATTTGCTACTGTTTTGCAAAATTTGAAAATTTTATTTTTCAACCTGGTTGCTCTTAAATCGGATCAAGACCATTTTCTGACTCGATTTTTCACGCTGATCGTAAATCTGGACTCGAATTTTCCATCGGAGCTTTGGAAGACACGTTGCACACACGATATATTTTAGGGGCGTTTCAATAATTTTCATGAGGTGTTACAGCTCGAATCAAAGATCAAGTCATCAAAATATAATTTCTTAAGTTTTAAAAGAAAATCTCAAAAATTTATTACCTGTATGCTACTAAACGATTTGATACTCGACATATAAATGAAAAATATCAAATAGAAAGTTGAAATCTTATACTTACGATAAAATCTTGAAGAAATTTCAAAAATCTCCACAATTTAAACATTTTAAATTTAGAACTGAAAAAATTGACTAAAAACACAAAATAGTAATGTGAATCATAGTATTTCACTGAAGGAATGATCTATCATCATACCCTTATGATATACATTAAGTTGGTACCATAGAGGACTTTTTAGTGTTTTCTTGAAGAAATGAGTTGTTGACACCCCATTAATATATAATATATAACGTGGGTATCATAGAGAACTGACTAGTGTTTTTGAAGAAATAAACTAATTTGCTGTGATACAAAGTCAGTATATAATACATACCATATGAGTATTATAGTTTACTTTAACTGTAACTGATTTGATGTACTATTGCTACAACAAAATTATTATGGCTATATAAAAAAGAAATTTAAAAGGTGTATTATATCAATCATTTTTATATAGAGAGAGAAAAAGAGAAAATTTTAAAAGAATGAAAAGTAAATAGTCAAAAAGTGTGTATAATTAGAGTATGAACAAAAATTTTAAAAAGAAAAGGAGAAAGCCCACAACAACCTTGCTGATTGGTTGGAGGTAAGTCTCCCAAGTGGGAGAGGCAGGTCTACTCAGCCATGAGCTCGTCACATGGGACTTATCTAGTGCAATTACATCTCTGATGTGATTTGCAAGCTATTGTACAGCCAGCAGATTACTACAAACTGCTCATCCAAAAAACAGGACTATGGTGGCGGTTGTGGGTTGCCGCGGGTGGAGAAAAGGTCAAAAGGTGTGTTGAATTAGATTATGGAAAGAAACAGAAGAACAAATTAAAGAATGGTAAATAAAATCAGAAACAGAAAGGGGGTACTAAAAGGGACAAAAATGGAAGGGAACTTTGGTACAAATAGTCGGAGGATACAATATATTATCTAAGAGTAAAAATTTATTGTATCGTGAAAATAAACAGTATTAAGCTCAGAACACAACGTAGGGTTTAGTATTCTAATTCGAAATCTTAATGCCACGAATAAACAGAATAAAATTCTGGTCCATATACGTCAATATTGATTACAAGAAAAAAGAAATTGGTTCAGGAATACAGTTGCGAATACGTACATTTATGTAGCCAAAACTTCTTCACTGGGACAATCCTGCCTCTTCAATTTTGTATATGAGGAACCATATTAGTCTCCTTTGTGAGGCCCATAAACACTAGCGAGGTTCTGCTCATTTGAGATGTTTCACACCTCAAATTCTCGTGGACGAGAGCAATGCAGCGTGCTGCCTCTGCATCTCATCTTTCAGCAACTGGACACTAGAATGCCATATAAAATGATAATTTCATCTTGCTGCTGTATGCTTTTAACTTATATGACTGATGTACCACATGATGATGAACTTTGAGCTCTCAAACCCGAAGACTGGATTGCATATAAGGCTTTGAGTGACCCACCTGAAATTATTGAAGGAAAACATTATAGCTTAGGCATGTTAACGACATAATTAAGTATAAGTGCACTCTTTCTCTGATGGCTTAAACTTTTAGATGAGTTGGTCGCACAATTCAACATGATCGAGCAAGTAGAGGTCCTAGGTTCAAGCCTCTCTCTAACACCTTGAATTTATGAGTTGGTCATACAATTAACAATGCATTTATTGACCCAAGCATGCTTTACAGAAGAACTAAGCCAAGCAAGAGTTCATGAATTTTAAACTGATGACCCACTCTTACCTGAGAAATATATGACAAGAGATGGTCTGGAGATCTTATGCTGAAAGGAAAGGTATAGAAGCAACACTATCTGTGGAAAAGATCCCTCTGTCCATACTAAAATTTTGCCCCTCATTCTCGATTTATTGAGACCTGGACAGACGAGCTGCAAAGGCTCCATCAAGTTCATGCTTCACAGGATTAGACATATAGAAACCTCGGCTATTAACAAAATTCTCTGGTACATATTTGTTCACAGGATCAATGTCAAATTCCTGCAAGGAAAATGATGGCAGTCAGACCAATGTGCAGGAATAGAAAATGATGGTAACAGTTGGAACAATGTGCAAGAATAGAAACTAGACTTAAAAAAAAATTCTCGAAACCAGAAAGAATATGTGGGATGATCAATCAAGACAGGAGAATATCAGGATAAGATGCCAGAATTATGAAAGAAAATATACATGGAAGCAAGATGATATGGTAAGGTTGACACTAGCAATTTTTTAAATATATCGTACATGTCAATTTCTTCTCTTTCCTTTTCCCCCTCAATATTTCATCTTTCTTCCATTGGGTGAAAGTTATTTGACAAACGTAGACATGCTTCCTATATGAAGCATATAGTCCTATTTACCACAGCCTCAACAGGAAGCAAGATCCATGCTCCTTCATGCTGAAATGGGTTTTAGCATAATATATATGCTTTAGCTGATTTTTAAGAAAGAAGCAACTTTAGAGCTAGAGACGACGCATTTAGCATGCTTCAATCGAGTTTCTTACTGGATGCCTTAAAAGAAAAGCTTCAATTCTTTCCTCATTCTCTTCTGGGTCAATGGAACATGTGCTGTATATTAGCACTCCACCTGGCTTCACCAACCTGCAGATGCAGAAAAAAACACAAGGGGAAAGGAAATAAAGAACAGAACCTCATATGTTAATGTGAAAAAAATGGTAGCTCCATCATAATGCATACAACCTAGAGGTATTTCAGAAAGTAAGTACATGTAGTTGCAGTGAAAAATTTAATCAGCCTCGACTTAATAAAGCGGGCAAATTGAGTAATAACTAACACCACCCAGCTTATTCATCTCATTTTCCAACTCCCTTTACTCGGTAGGAGAAGTCTTTATAAACATATGTGCCTTGTTTTAATCCACTTCAGAACCTGCATTATCCTCACCAGTCACCAACATTAATAGAAAAAGCTACTCAATATATTTCTAAGAGAGAAAATCCACTAGAAACAGTAATTCCGGTCAAGATTACACTTAAATTATGAATTAAGAAGTATTAATTTTACTTGGAAGCTGAATCAAGAAGCTCATCCTGTAAATGTTTAAGTTGCTCCATGTCTTCCAGTCTCCTATTCCAACGCAAATCTGCTCGCTTTCTCAAAACAAAGAGGAAATACACATTTCAAATGTCCCAACCATACTACTACTTCTGGCTTAAGAAGGATGAAACCATAGAAGCAACTAGCAAGAAGAGTGAATGTGACAAAAGAAGAAAGAGGAATAAAGGACCAAAACCATTTAGACCATCAAGCTTATACCAAACTATAAAATTGTATACATCTTTGATCGGAAATACCTTTGAAAGAACACCAAGCCCCGAACAAGGTGCATCCAGTAGAACTTTATCCCATTCTATAACTTTATCCGTCTATTAAAAGTTAAAGCAGGGATCAGCAGTTGGACAATAAATTACCATGTGTTTTTGTTAGAACTTGCAAGTTCTTACAGAAAAAGTTTGAAGATCAGAATGGATAGTACTGATAACATCAACAACTTGGTGCAACTTGGCTGTCTCTCGAAGTATCCGCAATCGACCTTCATTGACGTCAACAGCAAATAATTTACCTGACAAACAAGTAAAGCACTAAAGCATAGTGTTAAAGAGTCAACAAACACAACTCTAATACGTAAGAAAAGGTTACTGACCAGAAGTGCTGGACAAAAAACTATGCGACAATAGCCACTGAAAATGCTAACAATATGTGATGTTTTAACAAAGCGTTGGACCAGTATCAGTAGTAAAAAACAGACTCTATCCAGTTGTTAAACAAAAAAATACGACCAGCCCTCTTCATTCTGAAACTCTCAAAAGAAAAAATAGACATTACCAGGCATTGGACCTGTTACCTTTTGATTGAGTTACTTTTAGACAACAATATATGATGGGACCCAGCTTGTCTGGGACTGAGGTTAAGTCTTGTTGTAGTAATGGACAAGGGAACATGTTGCTTGTGTACAAGACATCATGACTATGTACTTCTCCAGGATAGGCATTTCTACCTATGTTTTATTTCAATTTTGAATACACAAATTTAAGTTCTGCATGTGCTATGCTCCTGTGAGAATACATCTTTCCTTTATTAGCTCCCAAAATATGTAAAGGAGCAATATTTTTCCATGTAATTTGTGCTGTAAAAGCTGTAAAAGCTTTCAGCCATCAGCTCTGAGGAGCAAAGTTTGTATGAAGGTTACCTTGGCCATTCAAACGGGATGCCATGAACAAGGTTTTCCCTCCTGGAGCAGCACAACAATCAATAATGTTCTCACCAGGCTGTGGATCAACAATAGAGACTACTAATCCTGCAGTAATTAGGGTTGTCATGGGAATGAACTCAAATCATTTTTCACTATATATGATATTTTTACAGGTTTCAAAGTCAAGTATCAATAAATGCATTATCTCAACAAGGCCATCACATTTGTAAAATGATATACAGTACAAGTCAAAAACCAACAAAATGCCAATCCATTTTTCCAGTAACTGGGCACTAGTTGCCGCTTTATAGAACTTGTGAAAGGAAGTGGAGACACCCTCAAATTAAGCAAATAATAATAGAAAATTACTAACAAATGGAAAGAAAGGAGGATATTTTCTTTTTCTTCGCGATGATACGTAATACGGTTAATTGATGTATGAACATCCTTGTGAGGAATAGCTCAATTTCTAGGTTATGATCCTTGGGATATAGACATGTGAATGCTCCAAGCTATCCAAAAGAAACCTGAATCTCCTTCCTTAATCATGTTGATTTGGGGAACATATGAAAACAGCTATGTTGACAGAGCTTTGTTAGACTGAAATTAACCCACCCACGTCCTTCCCCCTGCCCGCTGAAAGAATAGTTATGCAAAGGCAGGGTCAAGAGATAACTGGAAATGCAAGAAGGAATCTCTTGCAACATACTCAACTACACATTTATTGTAACTCCCCATACTCCACATTTTGATTTCTATAAGGAGATTACCAGAACTTTCATCCTGGACTGCACAGAAGCCTTCTTTTAGTAACCCAGCCTGTATAACATTCTGAAAAAAGAGACTTCAAAAAGTCAAAACTGAGCTGCAAAACACATCAATTGCGTATACAAAGCTAAATTTAAAACCAGGTCAAACTTTTAAAAGACATAAAAATACATGAGAATACTTCCAATCAACATGATTTGGTGTCATCTACAGCTCCACATTAAGTAAGTGATATCCTCTTTCCATTTCTTCCAGCTGACTTTGTCCATAACAAGAATCAGTAACATAGCAGAAACAGTTGAGATTAGCTTTTCTATTTCTTTGATCTGGTATACCCCACCTAACAAACCCCTCCACTCAAGAATCAAAGGTGGCCCTTTCCCCAATTTGTTCGTTTGGTGAGTCAAACCCCCAACCTCTTTGTTAGAGCCTTAGAGGTGAAGGATCCTTTTTACTAGGCTGTCCCTCACATGACAACAGTTGACACTACCTTTAAATCAAGTCTCTGTAATAATTTTGAGGATTAAAAAGTAACGGACACACATTCGTGTCTCTTTCTTGATAAGTAACTGAAAGCCGATCACTAAATGTGACATATCAACAACAACAACATACTCAGTGGAATCCTACAAGTGGGGTCTGGGGAGGGTAAAATGTACGAAGACCCTACCACTACCTCATAGAGATAAGAGAGGTTATGGAAGACCCTCGTCTCAAAAATATCAAGCCCCATAAGCAAAAGATACTAGATATGAAAAAAGGAAAAGAAAAACGACTAAAGTGGAAAGCAAATAATAGTATATAAATACAACAAAAGTAACAAATATAAACCGGACAATGACAACACAAGATATAAAGACACGACTAAACCTATAACCTACTATATTACAAGGCCAGACATCATCCTACCCCTACAAGCCTATTAACCTACTACCTCACTAATACGCGACCTCCATTCCTTTCTATCCAAGGTCATATTCCTCAATGAGATAAAATTTCGTCATATCCTGTCTAATCATCTCCCCCTTATATTTTTTTGGTCTATCTCTACCCTTCCGCGTAACCCCTAAATCCAACCTCTCGCGTCTCCTAATCGGAGCGTCGGTACTCCTTCTCTGCACATGCCCAAACCACCGTAGTCTCGCTTCCCTCATCTTGTCAGCCACAGCTGCCACCCCTAACTTCTCCCGAATAGTCTCATTTCTAATCTTATTACCCCTGGTATGTCTACACATTCATCTCAACATCCTCGTCTCCACAACCTACAACCTGCACCTTCTGAATAAGTGAGTTTTTGACTAACCAACACTCCACCCCATATAGCAATGAAGGTCTAACCACCATTCCGTAAAACTTATTTTTAAGTTTAGGTGGTATCTTCTTATCACATAATACTCCAAAGGCAAGCCTCCACTTCACCCATGCTGCCCCAAAATATGGATGTATAGTAAGCACACTTTGAAGATCTAATCAAGCTTTTTGGAGTCATACCTGCATTCCAGTTTTTAGACGAACAAAATCGTCCAAGTATAGAGAAGGCTCATGTGGAACCTGAAGTTCAAGAAAGGAGACAATGAATCATTGTAATACATGAAACAAATGCAGAATGCTGCAGCATAATTCAGAAAATTTAATATGATGGTCTCACTTAGTGTTTAGGACACTCATCCTATTTTGTAAAAAAGCAGAAGAAGATTCCATTATGATGGACTTCTATTCAAATCCTTGAATCTTAACTAGTGATGGGTGATATCGATTTGCCTCTTTTTGGCCAACAAGACATTCAAAACTTAAGAGTTTGGATAAGGTTCATTATCAGAGAGTGAGTCTAGAAGAGATCCTCAGATTTTATTATCAGCAAGGAACAAAGGCATCTAAATCTCACCTTCAACATTTTAAGCCTTGAGACCAGATCAGCCCTTGTCAAACCTTTCCCAGTATTTGCCCTAGTTTTGTTAAAATGATTTGAACACAGAACTGTCACACTATCATCTAGAGAAAGGGTAAGAGAGGAAAGAGAAGGTTCATCACATACCTTAGACTGAAACTGGGATAGCTGTTGTTCCATGTCATTAGCTTAATAGCTTCGTCCTGTCCAAAATACTTTGTCCATCTTCTTACCATCCACTAGAAAACATAGGAAAGCCATCAATAGAAGAAAGATTGAGAGATGTGAAAAGACAGTCATACAAATTTTAGTACTGTTTGTCTATGCTTAGCATACTATAATCTGTGGAGTTCTAAAGCATAGTGAAAAAGATGCCTCTGATAAGATTACCACATAATTGGAAGTATCATGAAATCCTGAATCATGCAACAAAATATGGGTCATTTTGACAAGTTCACACCAAGACAAGCGAGAACTTAAGCTAAATTCACAGGATTTCACCCAAGCATTATTTTATCTCAAATCAGAGCGATACATCAAAAGAGAATCTCACGGTTCGGATAAAGAAATATATAGCAATGAAAAAATAGAATTTCGCCCCACTTGTGGGATTATACTGGGTATGTTGTTGTTGTTGAAAAAATAGAATTTCGAAAACGACAACTCTAGAAAATCTATTTGACACAACCATGGATGTATGGGACATGTTGCTATAATATCAGACCTGAATTCTCTAAGAAAAAAATTTAAAGAAGAAACAGATCAACCGTACAACTGGATGAGAGTAAAGAGTGGCAAGACCACGTGCTTGCTGGCGATCATCACCATCCACTTTCACTACCGGAAGGGAATCACTCTCCTGCAGGCATGAAAAGAATCAGGGAACCAGTCGATTCCTTAATGTCAGATCCTATATGCTGAAGGAAAAATAGACATACCTTAAGGACAGCTAGTTTCCTGAGAATCCCATTAACAAAGTTACCAGCACCTGGTCTGAGAGCAACCTTTGCAAGCCTTACACTCTGCAGTTAGATATAAACATCCAAAAGAAGTACACTACATTACTTTGCAGAAAAGAAATGTTCACCTCACTTATCAAATAAAACAATAAAGAGATAATAATTATTCTCCAAAGGATATGAGGTGCACAAATGATGTTATGAATTTATCCTTTTCCATCCTAGGTTGTTCAATGGATGCTACTGCAATGTAAATTTTACTCATGAGTCATTTCCTAATATAGCACCATGTATCCAATTTAAATACACAAAAACAGGTGTAAGCTTCAGGCTGCATAGTAATTTGTCTCTAGCATAAGAGATAAGGAAAGACTACCAAAATATTGAACATCTTTTTTTTCATGGTGAACCCCCATTCCCCACAAATCTCACCACCCACAGCCCAGGCGTCCATAGTGGTTTTTTCCAATTTTCTCCTCTTGTTACTCAAACTTCCAACCTTTTGATTGAAAGTGAAGTGCTCTTGCCACTAGACCAACCTCATCTGTCATCAAGCATCTTATCTTTCCTTTCCTTTTCCCTCACTTCACTCAAAAATACAGCAAGCAAAGGCTCTACTGAAAGCTCAAAGGCAATACCTGGTTATACCATCAGCTTCATTTTTAGGTTCAACAGAACATAAAATCACATCTATCTTTCTTGACGGACTTCAGATCAGCTTATCAAATAACTTAGTAAAAAGAGAACGGCCATTATAGACCAAAGTAACAAGAGAAATGTACCTCATCTACAACAGCATAAGGTGGCATGTCTAACTTGGTGATCTCATAGAAACCAATTCGAAGAATCTAACAACATTTTCAAAGCCAAAAAATCAGTTGAGAGGGATTATAAATGACCAAGCAAAATTCGAAAGTTAAAATGACAAAACACAGAACGCAAGTAAGAGGAAACTTTCAGGTCCGACACATTCAATGGTCCAATCAATTTAAAACTCTGCAGTGCATGCCAAGGTCCATAGAGATGAAGTTCTTAACTCAAAGAACGTTGAAAAGTCAGCACCAATTAATAGGATAGACTGCCAAATAACATCAGCATTTTAGCCTCTGAGATGCGATTTCTTTAGAATTGAGCATACACCTCATGGTGGATTTTCCTCGGACATTATTTTAGTTTTTAACACTTATCCCTGTTTATTTCAAAATAGAAGATAAATGCACTGATAATCTATACCCTATTTGGAGTGATAACCTTGTTGACTATGACCTAAGAACGCACACCAAGCAAATCATTCTTGCGCAATGGCATTCTAACACTGCAATAACATTATGCTTGACAAAACCTCATCAACCAGCATGTATACCAACCATTGTTAAGACTAAGAAAACATATAGTAAATTGAAGATTTTATTCTATCATCATCACTCATTTACACTAATTTTGGTTCTAGATGGTTAATACAACTCAAAATTTCTTAAAAAGGCGTACTTGCCAATGTAATATTGCTTCACAAAGAAACTCCCTCATGGTACTCATTTTCTTTTTTTCTTTTAATAATAACACATCAATGCTATTTTAAGGGGGCCTCTAACAATTAAACCATCAAATTCATGAGTTCTCCTTTATGTTTCGTACTTAAATATTAACTTCAAATAGATACTATTTCGAAGGTTCTCCAATACTCAAACTATGGCAACAAAATGTTATGCTCCACCTTATGCTCTAAATATAAAGAACCCAGAACGAGTGGCAATTATACCTGTAGTAGAAGAGGTTCCATGCTTCTGAACGTACGCTCATCATGGCATAACGAAAGAATCAAGTGATCAAGATATCTTCTCCAGCGAATGGTACCTCCAACAACCTCCGTGACCTACAATATAAATATTTCAAGAAATCCATGAGGAAGAGTGCTTTGATATTGTAGAAGTGAATTCAAACGACAATAAAATGATATGGTAATGGTGAAACGAAGGCAAAAGAAAGAAACCAGTCTTAAATCTCTATCGTCTAAGTGACGAGTGCGAAACCCAAGAGTTCTTTCAACATATCCCATTTCATTATCCCCTGAACCCTTCCCTTGCTCATTAAGAAGATCAGCAAATGCACCACCAAGCTCTATACGCATCAATCTAACCGCAGACACTGTAAAATATACACACTAGACGTGAAGAAGATACTGATACTTTAATAAAAAAAGAGTAACTTAAATATAAAACAAATTACTTTAAAAATTTGAAAAATTACCAGCTCTATGAGGAGAAACATCCAAATTCAACTTCTGGGATTTCCTTAGAAAGCTGCCAGAATCTAGACACGAAGCAGAAGCTTGAAGTTAGTTATGAGGATTTAAAAATCTGACGGTAAAAACCGCATAACTCTAGTTTGGCTAACATAGCAAACAAGTAAATAACCTGCAAATTGGGCAAATGAAAGCAGCTTAGACATTTTTGCCAGTAGAATTTACCTGCATGGCGAACAGAAGTTGCTGAATTTTGGCTGATTTTCTTTGCAAATTTCACTTGTTTAGTGGAATATGATTCCTCAGAAGAAGAAGAAGAAGTTGCAGATGCAGAGAGCTTCCGAAAATGGAGTATTCGACCTGAAAGTAATGAGGGCATAATTGTATGTGTATGGTCGGAGAGGAAGGAACACGCCGGAATATTCAACAATTCCATGAGTGTATCAGAAGTAATTGAACCAATTGTACTCGAGAGGAAGGACAGCTTCCAATATCTCTTCTTGATAACCCAAGCCTTAAAGAGGTTGTCCCAAAAAATAATTTGAACCTTTCTTTATCGTTGAAAACACAATTATAATTCTACAAATAATTAAAATATTTAAAATAGTTAGATGATAAATTTCAAAATCTACATATTTCTTTTAATTTTATGTTAAATCACATAAATTAGGATGAAAAAATTAATTAATATATGCATTCATTGATGCAATGTATGAGGAAAATAATTATGATATATAATTTTATTTAATTTTTGGTTAAAATTTAAATTTTATATTATTTTATATCATCGTATTGGGGCAACATGGACGAAATGGAAGTTGAATACCACCTAAACTTAAAGTAAGTTTTACATAATGGTGATTAGATTGTCTTTGTTGTATGAGGTGAAGTACTTACTGGCAAATAAAAAACGGACATGTTTAGAATATTCAGGAGATGAGGATGTTGAGATGGATGTATGGACATGCCGAGAGTAATAAGATTAGGAATGAAGTCATTCGCGAGAAGTTAGAGTTGGTCTATGTGGTTGATAAGATGAGGAAAGCGAGATTGAGATGGTTTGGATATGTGCAGAGAAGAAGTATCGATGCTCTGGTTAGGAAGTACACGAGGTTGGATTTAGGGGTTACTCGGAGGAGTAGAGGTAAACCGAAAAAGTATTGGGGAAGGTGATCGGACAGGATATGACAAAACTTCATCTCACCGGGGATATGAACTTAGATAAAAAAGAGTGGAGGTCGCGTATTAGGATAGCAGACTAATAGGCTAGTAGGGATAGGTTGATGTCTCACCTAGTATTTTAGTAGGATAGTAGGACTAGTCGTGTCCTTTTATCTTGTGTTATTTTTTTTCCCGACTTATACTTGTTACTTCTATTGTATTTTTATATTATCATTTGTTTTTTATTTTAGTCAGTTTTTCCTCTTTTTCCTTTTCTCTTTGTTTCACGTCTAGTTTCTTCTGTTTTTGGGACTTGGTATTTTTCTGTTTTTGGGACTTGATATTTTTCCAACAAGGATCTTTCGGGAACAGTCTCTCTATCTCAATGAGGTAGTGGTAAGGTTTGCGTATTTTTATCCTCTCTGGAACCAAAAATTCACTATTTTTTTGCTTTGAGGTATGATAGAATAAAGCAAAATGGCTCTTTAAACTGTCTGCGCTTCTTTCAATTGTGAAGTAGCAGTTAGTCAATACATCTTTTGACGCTCATCATAGGTCATCCGGAAACAGTCGCGCTATATTTTAAAACATAGGTGTCAGGCTGCGTACATTCGATATCAATAATATGGAATAATTAATACAAGTATAAATTATATATATGTATATAAAATAGTTCAGGAATTATTTTTGCTAGGAAAACAATAGTTTCTAATATTTCTTATAGGGTTCGGGATGTAGCCCTTAACTATGCTTCTGTAACTACCTACTATGGAGGAGAGAGGGGAGCACGATGCATTGAGCTAACCTATATTCCCCCTAACTGGCTATG
>JAABOM020000012.1:5821805-5846702 GCA_011800125.2 Solanum clarkiae
AAACACCTACATGACCCCACAAACTATTTTAAATCTTAAGGAACACAAATTAGAATAAAATGCACATTTGGTCCCAATATTTCCCAATTGGACCAATTAAAGATTTACGATTTCTAACTCCCAAGAATAATTATCATATATATAAAAAAAATTCACTTTGTCTCAACCTTTAAAAAGAACACTTAAGTTCTGAATTGTTTGAAATTTCCAAAATTTGTCCAAATTTCACAATTACTTCAAAATTCCAAAAATACGGGTCCTAACACAGGATGCAGAAGAACATATTTTTTAAGTGGCATTTTGTGTAGCCGACACTGAGTTTGATGCCTCCTATCGATACATTTTTGAGCAGATGAGCAGTTTTGTGGATGATACCCCTGAATTATGCATTATTTCTGGCAGATATTCAAGTATTAGAAAGATGGTTGAGATTGTGTTTCCTTCGGATAATTATGATTGTTGCATGAGGCACCTCGAAGAAAATATTCGAAATAATTTTCACAATAAAAAAATCATCTTCCACTTTTATAAAACAACAAAAGCATATAATGTGGATGAATTTAATGATCACTTCAACCAAATAAGAGACATGGTTCCAGGAGCTGCCGCACACTTGGAATATATTGGATTTCACAGATGGAGTAGGGCATTCTTTCCGGAAAACAGGTAAAATCTCATGTGTTGAATTTTTTTGCATATTTTTCTTAATTGCTTTTGTCATATTTTCCAGTAATATTGACAGTTATACTTATTTTTTATAGGTACAAAATCATGACATCAAATATTGCTGAGTCGATTAACGTAATGCTTCTTGATGAAAAAGAATATCCAATTGCTGCTCTTTTTAATGAAATAAAATGGATATACGGAGAAAAATTTCATGAGAGATGCAATATGTTCATCATTGCATCAACCATCTTTTCTCCAAAGATAAAACAAACAATCACTGAAAATCTCAATTTGGAAAATAAGTTATTGGTTCATCAAACTGTCAACTATGAGTATTTTGTCACTGGTCACAATGCAGTTGCAATGATTCATTTGCAACGTAAATCTTGCACCTGTAGAGTCTTTGACCTTGACAAAATACCATGTACACATGCTATGGCATCGCTCCGACGTCAATATGGTGATGATTATGGAAGGCGCATTTATGGATACTCATCTCCATATTACAAGGTGGAGATGTATCTTTTTTCATACTTAGAAGAAATTAAATCTGTACCGCCCGAAGATACTTAAAAAATTCCTAAAGAATTTTTAGAGAGGGAAATACATCCTCTGTATGTTGAGCTAGGCAAGGTGGGAAGAAGGGATAAGAAGAGACAAAGAGGAATCGGAGAATCGTTTCCAACAAAGAAAAATAAATGTTCTATATGCAAAGGGACTGGACATAAAAGAACTAGATGCTCGGGAAGTGCTCCACAGGTGTAGATTTTGATTAGTATTTGTTGTTTATAAATGTTAGTTAAACTTTTTTTTAATACTGATGTTGAACAAATATTGTTGTTGGATGATTCAGTTCTCAAGAAAGAAATTGGCAGTATTAATGTTGACAGTCGCTTCAACAATTATTGAAATTGTTGAAAAAATTCTTTAGCAAGTAAGTGCTCTGATTTAACAATTGTTAAAATTATTGAGAAATTATTTAGCAAGTGAGTTGGCTGGTTTAACAATTGTTGAAGTTGTTGAGAGAGAATTTTAGCAAGAGGGTTCTCTGATTTAATAATTGTTGAAGTTGTTGAGAAAATTTTTAACAAGTGAGTGTCTGATTTAACAATTGTTGAAGTTGTTGAGAAAAAATTTTAGCAAGAGGGTTGTCTGATTTAACAATTGTCTAAGTTGTTGAGCAAATTTTTAGCAAGTGGGATGTCTGATTTAATAATTGTTGAAGTTGTTGAGAAATGTTTTCACCAAAAAACTCGAGTCTAAGTACCACTAAACATAAATTACTTTATTCATCAATTAATATGATTTATATAATCAATTAACAATCAAATTGCTTGATTAAGGTTGATTACGTGTTCAATCACTCGAATGATTGTCCGTTATGAATAAATTACCATGTAATTGCAGAAAATTGCCAATAAAGTCAAGTTTAAGTATCATTATACTTATAAATTACTTTGTTTATCAATTATATAATGTTTAACAATCAAATTGCTCGATTAAAGTTGATTACACATTCAATCACTCTATTGATTGTACGTGATGAAGACATTACCATGCAATTGCACGAAATCACCAAGAAAATCAAGTTTAAGTACTATAATACATATAAATTACTTTATTTATCAATTAATCTATATAATGATTAACAATCAAACTATTCAATGATTTGCGAAAAAGTTTCTTAACAATTGTAAACATGCTGCAAATTTTCTCAGCATGTCGCAACTACTTCAACAATTGTTGAAATTATTGAGAAAATTCTTTAGCAAGTGAGTGGTCTAATTTAACAATTGTTGAAGTTGTTGAGAAAAAATTTTAGCAAGTGGTTGTCTGATTTAATAATTATTGAAGTTGATGAGAAAAAATTTAGCAAGTGAATGTCTGATTTAACAATTGTTGAAGTTGTTGAGAAAAGTTTTCGCCAATAAATTCAATCTAAGTATCATTATACATGAAAATTACTTTATTTATCAATTAATATGATTTATATATTCAATTAATAGTCAAATTGCTCGTTTAAGGTTGATTACACGTTCAATTACTCGATTGATTGTCCGTTATGAACAAATTACTATGTAATTGTACAAAATCACCAACAAAGTCAAGTCTAAGTACTATAATATGTGTAAATTACTTTATTTGTCAATTGATATAATTTATATAATCAATTACAATCAAATTGCACGATTAATGTTGATTACGCGTTCAACTACTCGATTAATTGTATGTTATCAACAAATTACATTGTAATTGTACGAAATCATCAATAAACTTAAGTTTAAGTACTATAATATGTATAAATTATGTTATTTATTAATTAATATGATATGATTAACAATCAAACTATTTAATAATTTGCTAAAACATTTCTCAACAATTGTTAAACATGCTGAAAATTTTTCTCAGCATGCCGCGACAACTTCAATAATTGTTGAAATTGTTGAGAAAATTCTTTAGCAAATGAGTGGTCTGATTTAACAATTGTTGAAATTATTGAGAAATTTTTTAGCAAGTGAATCGACTGATTTAACAATTGCTGAAGTTGTTGAGAAATTTTTTTAGCAAATAGGTTGTCTGATTTAACAATTGTTGAAGTTGTTGAGAAAATTTTAGCAAGTAGGTGGTCTGATTTAATAATTATTGAAGTTGTTGAGAAAAAATTCTAGCAAGTGAATTGTCTGATTTAACAATTGTTGAAGTTGTCGAGAAATTTTTTTAGCAAGTTGGTTGTCTGACTTAACAATTGTTGAAGTTGATGAGAAAATTCTTAGCAAGGGGGTTGTCTAATTTAACTATTGTTGAAGTTGTTGTGAAAATTCTTAGCATGAGGGTTGTCTGATTTAATAATTGTTGAAGTTGTTGAGAAATTTCTTAGCATGTGAGTCGTCTAATTTAACAATTGTTGAAGTTGTTGAGAAATTTCTTAGCATGTGAGTCGTCTAATTTAACAATTGTTGAGAAAACTGTCTTAGCAATTTCAACAATGGCTAAATCCAACAACATACTAAGATTTTTTAGCAGTTGCCAAAGCAACCTACTTGTTAATTTTTTTCAACAAAAGAAGTAATTGCCGAAGAAGTCTCTACTATACTCCAACATTTCTTGATAACGGAAACATTAAAATAAATACGACTGTTCAACAATATCTTTACAACATAATCATTCAAACCAAAATACATAAAAGAAAATTAAAAATGTTATCTGTCAATAAAAAATATACATTAAATATTTTCTAAAGTTATAAATAACCAACAAACACAACACTAGGGTACCAACTCTTTTTCAATTATGTCTTCCATCCACCTGTGTTGCCTCTTGCTAACTGTGTTAACATTCATAAGTGTCATAGGAGTGTTGGTAATCAAGTGCTCAATATACCGGAGTGAATATGAACCACAAGTTGTAGCTGATTCATTTTTTGGAGTATCGTCCAACCTTTCGAAGTCCCATGATTTATGCAAAAGTTTCTCAGGCAAGTGCTTAAACATTTTACTGTTCTTCAAGAATCTAGGAAGCAACTCCACTATTGGCATCATGACTGTGATGAAATCCTCATCGGAATAAACAAGCATGTAGAAATTATACACATTAATCTTTCCTGCCTCAAGGAGAATTTCAAGTGCAACAAAATGTTTTGAGTCAATATTCAAGATAGTAAAAGATCTTTTAGCATCACGCCACGTGACACCGCCAGAATATGGTTTGGCCCCTTTGCAATAACCTAAATAATAATCATCAAACTCATACGTGTCAATCAAATCCTTTAAAGAGACACTGCCGGTTCTGAACTCCTTGTGGTCAATGTAGCATACACATTCTTGAAGTAATTACAAAAATCAACATCAAGAATTATATCTCTTAGATCATAGTATCGGGGGAATTCAATGTGCCTTGTACGCATCAAGTATAATATTTCATTTATATGCTGCAACAATAAAAGAATTAATGAGACAACTTAAGATGATTGTTGCATTTGCTGCAATTACTGCAGCAAGTGCTGCATCTGCTGACACACAATAATAATAAAATAAAATTAAAATTATTAGAATTTACCTGACTTTCCAACACTTTAGCATGTCGTTCATGATCTCAAATTCTTCATAATTAAATTCATGCATTGTGTAAGCTTTTTTCTCCGTTCTTTACATATTTTTGATCTTCTTGTATGTGTCACCCTTTGCATGCTTGTAGATATCCATTGGTAGTCGCTCGATCGTTTCAGGAGACCTAGCCCTCCTTCCTCTCTTTTTGACACTCTCAAGTGCCTTTGCAATTTGCCTTTTCCTCCGCTTGCTACCTGATGTATAAGGCCTTGAAATATTTCTAGATGGCCTGACACCTCTCTTATTGACAAAACTCTTGAAAGTGTTCTCCAGAGTCTCAAGTCTCTCAAGCGTCGATTTTAACGTTTCAAAATATATGTTGCAGTTACATGTACAAAGAGGCTTAGATATCTGATCTCGAGTATCAATATCGGTTGTATAAGACCTATGTCTTGTGAATGGAGTGGTTGGATTTACTCCAACATTCTCACCAATGAGAGAAAATCCTCTGCTACCATCAAAATCACTGGGAACAAAAGGAGAAAATCCACATCCTCCATCAGCACCACTGCCACCAACACCATTGCCACTATCAATATCAAGTGGCCTTTCTCTTTCCTCAGCATGTATATCAATGACCATTAAAGGATCTCTTTTAATGGTCACATAACCATCCAAATCTTTTTTCAATTTTTAAAGTTTCTCATCTGCAACCAAATCCAATGGTACAAAGTCAGTAAGATACTTCATCTCCCTCTCATTGGCTGTAGGCACTAACCATGGATAAACAATCTACATTTATGAAGAAAAATTAAAATATGATTCAATAAAACAAATTCAATAATAATATTTATTAATTATTAAAATATTTGCAACTATTGCTGTAATCAACTACAACTTCGACAATATATTTCAGCAGTTGAATTCAACAATTGCAACAGTTGTTGAAAATAAAGCCAATTGTCATAGTGTATTTCAGCAGTCATCTAGTATTTGTTGAGACGTTGTTGTACAAACAACATCATCTACAAACAACTACAACAGTTGTTGAAAATAAAGTCAATTGTCATAGTGTATTTCAGCAGTCAGCTAGTATTTGTTGAGAGGTTGTTGTACAAACAACATCATCTACAAACAACTGCAACAACCAATTAAAATAATTTGTGAAAAATTGATGAGGCTTATCGATTCTTCTGGGGTGGGGGGAATTAAACAACTCATTAAGATTGATGGAATGATCAATGACTGCTGATAGCCATCTAATGAATCGTGGAGAGGTTACTATAGCAGGAACCACATTTAATTTCTTTCGAAGATGGGGAATGATCTCAAATGCCCAACACTACACACAAATAGAAATATGATCAAAATTATGAAAGAATAGACCCAAAATTTCTTTTAAAGAAAATAAAATATATCATGAATGCCCATGAAAAATCATAAAGATTAATGGTCTTCTCATCTTCTCTTTTGTCCATAACTTTTAACAGGTACTCAACTGTTAGCTCATAGCATTCACGATCTCATACACTACAACAAAAGGCCTTTGTGTTGGCTGAAAGCCACACCATGTCAACTGGAATCTTTGTGTAGATCTTTCACCAGAAGAATGCAATGTACAAAATAAACTAAGTATAGAGATTTTTTGACATCTTGCGAAATTGATTGCGATAAGAGAAGCTCTATCAGTTCATCCTTCTTAAAGGATTTTCCTACCATCTCAAAAAAAAAATTTCTTCTATTCTTAACCTTCTCAAATGATTTTATAGAATCATTATTTTGTAGGATATGACAATTCAAACTAGTCATAATGATAAATTCTTTCATGTCAAAACGGACAGGTATGCCACAATAATTTATTCAAATTTCTTGTGTACGCTCGCTCAAAATTCGACGATGGAGAAGTTCGTACACCAATTTTATTCGGAATTATGGTATCTTCTCAGGTATCTCCAAGTAGCTGAAAAATGTTGTAGTCTTAAAATATGCCTTCAATTTATGTTATTTTAGCATTGCTCTGAAATCACTAAAATTTTTCACACTGGGCTTTATGGTAATATCATAAGTGAGGTGTGGATATTTATCCATCATGGTCTCAAAGTTGTAATCGGGATATTTGACAATCTCAATTGAGGTGTAATCATCACCTGAAGATCTAGCTGGAGAGGACTCAATAGAATCAGAATCAGCCATCTCTTGTTGAACAGATTGATCATGTCGGTGTTTACTTCTTTGTTCAAAATCAACTCTTTTTTCATCGTCATTATCATTCTCTGCATCATCTGCATCATTACCATCATTTGGTGAAGAATCACCGTTTTCACCTTCTCCTCCCCACTTTCTTGATCTTCCACATCATCTCCTCCTCCACTTTCTTTCATATTATCTCCTCATTCTCTTTCTTCGGTAGCATTTCTCCTCTTTCTTTCACATTGTCTCCTCCTCCTTCTCTATTCAGATCATCATCTTCTTCTTTTTCTTCTTCTTGGCATCCGATATCTATTTTTTCTTGACTTCTCGATGTTGTTTCACTTTCAAAAATAATACTAGCATGTTCAGCAAGTGCTTACAGTTTGTTGGTATTATTATTTTTGGAGGCTTCTTCTGCTTCTTTTTGCCTCCGTGTCTTAACTTTTTGCCTTCTGGATCTTCTAGTTGTTGAGGCTGCAGTAATAGGGACATCTCCATCTCCATCTCGATCTACATTTACTGGGACTTCTGTAGCTGCCTTTCTATTTTTTTTGGGGGGCCATTTATCTAGATTACATAATATAAAATAAGAAGCCATCAATTAACATTCAAAACAAATAGGAAAAAAAATAAATTAAAGTAGAAAAAAAATTAAAACAAATTAAAATATTGAGTTGCTAAAGCAACATCAAATTGTTAACACATTTTATTGTTGAACTAGTTTTAGCAGTTATTGTTTAGTAGTTATTTTATTGTTAAACCAGTTTTAACAATTGTTGAACCAAAATTTTAACAATTGTTGTACAATTGTTGTATTAATTATGCACTAGTTTCAAAATAACTTCAACTACATATGTGTGGTTCAATCACATATGTGCTTAAGTTCTATAACAACAATACATTTTTTAAGCATAACAACCTAACCATTAAGAATCGACCAAAACAATAATAACAACAACACACATCACATATTTGTTGTTTACAAAAACAAAACATGTAAGAACCCATAAACCATACCAAGACAATAAAATAATTAAATATGTAAAAATTCATAACAATATACCATATCAGGCCAACAAAATAACAAATTTTGTAAAAATTCATAACAATACCATATCAGGGCAACAAGTACTGTTTCGAGTATTTGTTAGGATATGCAAAAATGAAATATATCATCCTCTTTTATTTTTTAATCTATATTTCTATTTTTATATCAATGCTTTTTTCTTTTATTTTTTTAAACTTAAAACAAATTTTTCATTTCAAAAATGCTGTCTAAAAATCCTAACGAAATGAAAAAAGATTTTTTTTTATCATTTACTAAGAAGAAGGCGAAGGAGAAGATGAAGAGGGTGAATCGACAAGTAAAAATTAAAAAAATAAACTTATTGTGAGTTATCTTTGAGTTGCTCTGTTATTTTTTGAGAAAAATTTTAAAATGAAAAAGTGTATTAAAGAAAATGAAGCAAAAAATAATTGACAATGTGCCGTCGAAATAATTTTATCCTTTTTAAATTTATTCCATTTCCGAAATGATATTTTTACCCCTCCTTTTGTCACCCCCTCTCTGAAATTTCTCAAAAAAACACCAGGAATAAGCATCCCTGCTATGCGTCCGCAGTTTAGTGCCGGAACGGCCAGAGCTTTCTCTCAAATGGAGTTCACTAAGCACCTCCGAAAGGTCTGCGCGCGGAATTATTATCCTGTGAGCTCTAAGCCAGCAAGTACTCTTCACTTTTCTTTCTTTCTTACTTACTTTCCTTAATCAAGGTTTAGGCAAGTAAAAAGAAATCATCTAGTTTCATCGATGTTTTTTTTTTATATGTGTGAACAGATGAAGAAGTGGAGAAGAGCATTTACACTGTTCTTACTCTGGACCGCTGGGGTTCACTCAATCATATGTGCTATAAAATGGCTTCACTCAGGCCAGTGCATGGGAAATTGGCTTTGAAATTCTTGAATTGGTTTATTAAGCAACCTGGTTTGGAGTTCAGTCATATTCTTCATATGTATGGTATCACGACTCACATACTCGTTAGAGCTAGAATGCATGACTACGTTAAGTCAATTTTGGGGAATTTATCTGACATGGGTGTTCGGCCAAGTTCTGTTTTTGGTGCTCTTATGGATACATATCGCCTTTGCAGTTCAAACCCTTCGGTTTTTGACATCTTAATTAGGGTTTATGTGAGAAAAGGTAAACTTCAAGATGCTCTTCAGATATTCAATTTGATGAGTTCTCGAGCATTTAAACCATCGGTTTACACTTGCAATATGCTCCTAGCAGCAATGGGGAAGCAGCAAAATGTTGAGTCCATATGGTCATTTTTCAAAGAAATGCTTGCTAAACGTATTTGCCCCAATGTTGGTACATTCAATATACTTTTACAAGTTCTTTGTGCCAAAGGGAAAATAGAGAGAGCAAATTGTTTGCTTGCAAAGATGGCAGAGAGTGGTTATAACCCTGATGTGGTTACTTATAATACTTTGCTTAATTGGTATTGCAAGAAGGGGAGGTATAAAGCAGCTTTAGAACTGGTTGATTGCATGAATTCCAAAGGTCTTGAAGCTGATGTTTGTACATACAATATGTTTATAGATGACTTATGCAGGAAGAATAGGAGTGCTAGGGGCTATTTAATATTGAGGAAGATGAGGAAGAGATTGGTTGTTCCAAATCATATTACCTATAATACTCTTATTAACGGGTTTGTGAAAGAGGGGAAGATTGACGCTGCAATGAAGATTTTTCATGAGATGTTGAAGCTAAATCTTTTACCAAATTGTATCACTTTCAATGCTTTGATTGATGGGCAATGTCGAGCAGGCAATCTTAAAGAGGCTCAAGAAATGCTGACTGAAATGGAAACAAGAGGTCTACGGCCCAATGAAGTTAGTTATGGGCCTCTCTTGAATGGTTTCTGCAAGCGTGGCTTATTGGATTCTGCAAGAGATATCATCAAGAAGATGAAGCTGAGCGGATTATCTCTCAATCAGCATGCATATACAATGTTATTAGAAGGGATATGCAAAACAGGGTCACTAGGAGAAGTTGTACCGTTACTTGAGGATATGTTTGAGAGTGCTATATGTCTTGATGTTGTTGCATACTCGGTACTTCTAAATGGATTTTGTAAAGCTGGAATGCTAAATACAGCAATGGAAATATTATGTAGGATGTACAAGTTTGGAGTTTTCCCAAATGATGTAGTTTACTCTACTTTGATCTACAACTTCTGCAAGCAACAAGATGTCCTAAAAGCAATGAGAGTCTATGCAATGAGGCAAAAAACAGGCCATAGTCCTGATGCTTTCATATGCAACTCACTGATATCTTCTCTCTGTACAGGTGGAAGAGTAAGAGAGGCAGAGGGTTTCATGCGTCACATGCATAAGATTGGTCTTGTTCCCAATTCTGCTGCTTTTACTTCTGTTATTGATTGCTACGCAAATGTAGGTGAAGGGTTAAAAGCATTATCCTGGTTTGATGAAATGATTAGCTTGGGTAGACAGCCCAGCTTTTACACCCATGCAAGCTTACTAAAGGGAATATGCAGAGGAGGAAACCTTACAGAGGCACTTGGATTATTTGATAGGCTCCGTGGAAGTTGCTGTGCGACAGATGTTGTTGTCTACAACTCATTGATGGCGGAGATCTGTAAGTTAGGCCACTTCCACATGGCACTAATCCTTATCGACGAGATGGTTCAGATTAATGTTCTCCCTGATAGTCATACCTACACCAGTCTCCTAGCTGGTTTGTGTGGGAAGGATAAGTTGGTCATTGCAATTCTTCTGTTGGAAAGAGCATTGAGTAGAGGAGACTCCTCTTCAAACCGGGTCATGTATACATGTATTATTGATGGCCTTTTCAAGAGTGGCTTGCCTAAAGTTGCCAGTTACTTCTTTGATGAGATGACATGGAAAGGTCTTAGCCCAGATACTGTGGCACTAAATGTGGTGATGGATGGTTACTCAAAACATGGACAAATTGATAAGATGAGTAGTTTCTTTTCTAAAATGAGAGAGAGAAGTGAAATGCCTTCCTTGGTTACATATAATATTCTATTAAGATGTTATTCGAGGCAGAAGAACATATCTGAGTGCTCTAAGTTATATCAGTCACTTAGAGAAAAAGGTTTCACTCCAGATAAATTGACATGCCATTATGTGACTCTTGGATTCTGTGAGTCGAGTCTGCTGGATATTGGGGTTAAATTTATGATAAAGATGATCTTGGGGGGAATAGTAGCAGATAAATTCACATTCAACATGATTATTAGTAAATATTGTGATAGGGGTGAGATGAAGAAGGCTCTTGACCTAGTTTCTCTAATGACTACCTTAGGTGTTTCTCCCGATGGAGATACTTACAATTCGATATTTAAGGGACTAAAAAGAACATTAGACCTCCAAAATTCACATCGTCTCTTGCATAAAATGATCGAAGAGGGTTTTGTCCCAGTTGACAGACAATACTGCAACTTAATCACTAGTATGTGTAAAGTTGGAGATGTAAAAGGAGCATTCAGACTAAAAGACGAAATGGAGTTGTTAGGTGTTAGCTCCCGTACTATAGCTGAGGGTGCAATTATAAGGGGGCTTGTGCATCGTGGAAAGATGGAGGAAGCAATGCTGGTACTAGAATGTATGCTACGGGTGCATCTACTTCCAACTGTTGCCACATTCACATCTGTTATGCATGGACTTTGCAAAAGTTCTAAGGTTTTTGAGGCCTTAAAATTGAAAACTACAATGGAGCTTCATGGTGCAAAGCCAGATGTTATTGCTTACAATGTCCTCATAACTGGTCTTTGTGCTGGTGGTTATATTGATGATGCATATGATCTCTATGAGGAGCTGAAAGAGAGGGGCATGTGTCCTAATACTACTACCTTCACGGTTCTTCTCAATGCATTTTGTTCTCGGAATGATCTTGCAAAGGGTGAAAGTCTTCTAAATGATCTGCAGGAGAGAGGACTGGCAGATGAATATTCAAATACCCAAGCATTATGTGAAAGATTGACAATCATGAAGGAAAAGTTAAATGCTTTAAGAAAGAAGAAAAATAAAAGAAGATAAGTATTGCAATAGAAAGATGATACTGGGATTGTTATCTAGCTTGCTGGAAATGACGTCTTCATGCTTAAAAGCTTCAATGGTTGAGATCAGGTCTATCTGAGACATCTGCAGCTGAAACTTTGGATACTTCTACTGTTTAAAGGGTATTTCTATGTTCGATATCCTTTAAAATATCTGTCCTACACGGTGGGTATGAGGATATTGCAGCTCACAAAGTGGGCTACTGTGTATCTGATACTGATCTGTCCAAATAGGTATTTGGGATTTCTTGCTTTGTTTATTCTGTTTAATGCTCAGGACTATCTAGTAAGCTTCATCTTCAGTCTGATCAATTAGTTTGTTTCTGCTATCTAGTTGATATTGCTGGGCCTTTATGTCTGGACTCTTTACTTCTGCAGCTTGTGCTCTACATTGAAGTGCATTTTGTTGTTTAGCAAACCACTAGAGTTGAAGTGTTGCAAATCACATCAAAGCTTCTTTCTACATTATGTAAGTGTGTATATCCCTTGCATGTCTTTTTTTCCTCTCAATTTCAGTAAGTATGCTATGGTTAAGAGCAGTATGTTTGTATTTACGGTATATCAGATAAAGAAGAGAAGCACTACGTTTGTGTAAATTCCTCTAGCTTGGCCAAGTGAGACAAAACTTTAACCTCAACATACAAGGATGAATTTTGTGGATAGTGAATGTGAAGAATGAGATAGTAGTGAGTGAAAACTAGTGGTTAGGGCAGAAACGACTTCCCACTGTAGCTTGCATTCTTACAAGCTCTCAGGTGAAATGGATTTACTTATGATTACTTCTGTTAGCCTTCGTAGTACCTGCATGGGTACCTTTATACTTGTATTCTTTCAACATGAGTCTTATGGAAAAGACAAAATGCTAATGATCTATGTTTTATATTGATCCCCATGGTGGAGAGATTTTTGCAAATATGGAGTTTCAAAAAAAAAAAAAAAGAAGCAAAATATGCCTTTAATCTTGCGTTCGATTCTGGATATGTTATGGATGCTTCTTGCCATGTTTTAGAATCACTTAATATGAGAAATGGATTCTTTTTTGGGCCTACTTAACATATATTTGCACATGTATGGATACTTTAGTTGTTCAAAGGGATTCCGGAGATAATGCATGTCCTTTTATGGATTGAAGTACTGAATCCACTTATATCATACAAGAAAACCATATACATGTGGTATATAAGAAGTGGTAAACCAACAGCAAAACTTGGTTCACAAATTCCACCAATCATCTATATCGACTGGTTCTTCAAAAGAGCATACCGTACTGAGTGACTCCAACTCCGTGATGATGGTGAATCTGGTAACCATCTCCTGTATGGGGCCGTCCTTCATGATAAACAACTCGGGGTTTTATTCTAGACTTCTTGACTTGTGTCGTTTCCTCATGAGCAGTTTGGGTAGCATCCCAAATTTGCTTGACATTTGAGCAAGCGGATACTAGGTTGTAATAATCAGGACCAAGGTCACATATTTTACTGATCCTGAAGGTCATTTCTGAAAGTCTTTAGAAAATTATCATTTTGTCCTTCCCAATAGTTGCTTTGACCCATGGTTTTAGAGTTTTATTGAAAAGATGAGTAAGTTTGAGTTTTTTGAGTTTTGGAGGTTTAAGTTGTTCAAAAGTGATTTTTTGTACCAACTGGATTTAGGAGTTTCAGAATGAAATTCTGTCGGGTTCATTAGCTTGGAAATGTGTAGTTTGATCTAGAAGTGTCGTTGGTTTCAAATTCGAGGTTGTTTCGTGGACTTGAGGTCTGTAGTGGAAGTTTAAGTTATTTTGGATTAAGAGTTGACTTTACATTTGAAGTTCGGACACTCAGAATGGATTTCTGACTACTTTGTTGGCTTCAGGAGGTGATTATATGCTTAGGTAGAGTTTCGGTTTATTTCTTGGAGGTTCCAAAAACCTGGTTTTTATAAGTATTCAGTTCAAACAACTAAAACAGTAAAGTATGGAATAATAAGAACACATGATTTAATGTGGAAAAACATTCTACTCAAATTATGCGAAAATCACGACCAACTCCAGTAGGATTTAACTCCAAACTCCACTAACAAAGTGAGTCAAAAATTCAGATTACAAACCCATACAGTTTAAAACTTAACACTAAGCCTTAAAATCAACAGTCACCCTACCGCTAACTTCCCTCAAGTCACTTTGGTTGAAACAATAGTAAATGTTTCTAGCAACAAACAAACAACCAGTGTTGTCAAAGGCGAGCTTCATCCCAAAAATGAGGCTGAAAAATGTGTTGAGCGCTTCAGTCTTTTTCCAAGGTTACTAGACACTGTTTTCCTTGCCAGTGAGCCTCTTTTGAAGAGGCGACATTAACAATTGATGTGTCACTTATCATATTTTCAATTTTTTTGTTTATATATTTGTTGTTGATGCTTATAATTAGTCTTGGACTAAAAATATATACTTATGCTTTTTCTCCCTTTGCATCTTTTTTCATTAATCATGCTTTATTTTTGCTCTGCGCTTAAATCCCCAATTATACTCGGAGTGTTTTCGTGCTTTTTTGCTTTTGATAACACCACAAACAACCTAAAAATACTTATGAATAAGTTGATGGTTATAACCAGTGTTGTCACAGGCGCGCTTAAGCCTTGAAGTGAGGCTCATAACATGTTGAGTGCTCTGTCTCACTTAATGTGTGCTTCAGTATCATTGTCAAGACTTTGAGATATACTTTTCCTTGCCAGTGAGCCTCTCATGAAGAAGCAACACTAAGCAATGCATATTTTACTTCTCATAATTTATTTTCAATTTCTTTGTCCATATATTTGTTATTCATGCTTCTTATTATTAGTCTTGAACTATACAAATATACTTTATAATTTTTCCTCAACTTGTGGATTTTTAAAAATTAAAATCCACACCTCATTTGTGCTTAAAACCCCAATGAACCTTGGGGATTTTTTGCGCTTTTTTAGTTTTGATAACAGTGATTACAACTCTAATCTTAATACAATTGAGTTATGATGAGACTCGATGCATAAAAACAACACCACAAGGACCAACATCTTCAGCCTGCTTCTTGACATTCTCAAATGATCATTTTTCATACTTCCAAGAACAACGAGTTGCTTGAAAGCTCCAAACTGTTTTACAATCTCTCAGTTTGTGTGAATGAGTGATTTCTGCATAGTTGGATATAGTATTTAAAATTCACGTTAATAAGCACATGAAAGGAAAAACTACTTATTGTCGAGATCTTATGAAGTAAGGAAACTGAAATAAGCAACTTCTTTGCTTTGACATTCATTTGGACTACCTTGATTTCTTCATCAGTATATTTTTTCTCTTTCTTTGGGAAGCAGGTCTTTCCTTTATCATCAGTGGTTTGTGGGGATCTTTGGACCTTTTTTTATAATATCCCATAGTTCTAGGTCCTTTCCAATCCAAGAAGGATTCTCAAACTGCGTCTTACGAAAAATAACTCCAAGTTGGTGATCTAGTGAATATCCAGAATATATTGGTCGGAAAACAATGGAGAGGTCCCCGTGTATTTTTCCTAAAATATGTCTGCACAATATCTCAATACAGACACAACTATTCAACTTGTTACCCATAAACATCAAGGACCTAGTTCTTAGCACAATTCCTTCACAGATTACATTGTGTTTGTTAATCATCAAAAGACATCAATATCCGACAGTAGACATTTCTCGTTCCAGCTTGCAAAGAACCCGTGGTGTGCCTTCCTTCCTTCTCAAGTCCACAACTTTCAATTCTGAATCTAAATTTATCTTCCTTCCACAAACGTGTTCTGAGCTATTAAAATGGTGTGTTTCAGCACCTTCTTTGTTGGCAAGCATCTTACTGATAATGATACAGATACTTCCCGCTGGACTAATAATTATGTGAAGTGAATTGCCGCCTCCTCCTTAGGTATTGTGGAAACAGAGGAAGCATTAAGACTTTTCTCAAATTTTCCTGAATCATAGAAGTCCATATCTCCATGAGTTTGCCTTCCATCATCTTCCAACATTAAATGTCAGGTTAGGAGCACTCTTTCCTCTGCAACTGTCCCTAATTTCCTTCTTATTTCTTCTGAGGTCTCTCTTTCAAGCCACTCTGCAGTCCCTTCCTTATCTGGTTAAACACTTACCTTCCAGAGTAGTCTCGATATAGTTGTGAATAGAAACTCACCACATCTTTCGTAACCTCACTTTCTCCCACATTAACTATTAACCCTGTCTTTGTGGATTTAATGAAGTCCCTCGTTCTATTTGCTACTACTTGTCTGTAAAAGAACCATGTGTGTGGAGTCCCCCTTCTTCAACTATGACACCCTCAATTTTTTGTTTCTTACAAGTCTCTTAAGCTATAGCTGTTATTACCTTCTTTTTTTTTTAAAAAAAAAAGAAAAAACTTCTTCCTCAGTTTTTTTTCTCTTGCTTCTCTCTAAACTCTGTGTTGCTCAGATACAGATGTAGATCAAGAGATCAGATTCTTCATTACATGCATTTTAGAATCTTGTGTTATAGATAGGAGTATGGGTACTGCTGTTGGGCTATCATTATTAAATGTATATTCTAACCTTCATCCAAAAAAAAATAAATGTATATTCTAACATATGCAAGTGCATGTTTGATAATTAATGGAAGTTATTAAATTAAAGCTAATATAATTAAATTCTTTGTAAACACTTAATATTTTATTCAAAAATTATCTCGTACTGTAGCAAAATATTCCTTTCCTCTATAGAGAAACCTTTCTTCCAAAGCACATCATCAACAACCACAATATGCCCAGTGGAATCTCACAAGTGGGGTCTGGGGAGGGTAGAATGTACGCAGACCTTACCAAAGCACACCCATAAGAGACATTATTATTTTTCTTTGATACTAGATCAAAGATTAATTTCATCTATATCATATATTAATTATATTAAGTATATTCTAGTACTTTATATAAATATCTATTTATATGGCATAAACCCAAAATCAAACTAAATACTCAATCAATCCTTGAGCTATACTTCTTAGGCAAAGGTGTAGTTAAAGCACCCAAGTTAGGTTGACTAAATCTGGTTCGGACCCTCATGCACACCCAAATTGTGTTGGATCAACAAGGATTTTGAAGGATCTGAGTAACATAGCTTTGGCTCCTTCAATTTATGTATTAGTTACCCTTTTTCATCTTGACCTTCGTAAGATTTCCATGCTCCATGTTTTGATGTTCCTTTAGAAACTTCAACTTTTGTGCCATTTGGAAGCATTCTGCCCTGCATTTGGTAGCTTCCCTACCACTATGTTACCTTCTCTCTGAAAATCACCGGCTACAATCCAGCATGATCATTCTCACGCTTGGAAGGTGATCTGAGGCAAGTCTGAGTTGGAGGATTTGGATCATTTCCAGGTTCAACTCATCAGTTCAGGATCATAGGATTCTT
The DNA here is from genome assembly GCA_011800125.2 of Solanum clarkiae. Lineage (NCBI taxonomy): Eukaryota > Viridiplantae > Streptophyta > Magnoliopsida > Solanales > Solanaceae > Solanum > Solanum clarkiae. The sequence continues at coordinate 5,839,218 of JAABOM020000012.1, forward strand.
TTCTATTGGATAAGAAGGGCTGTAGCACAAAATGCACTTCTAAGTAATTGCCCCTCTCAAGCAATTGAGCAACACAGCTCCGCTGATTTCAATTCATGTATTAAGCACCTCTTTTATGTCATGAATCTCAACCTTCATAAGACTTCCATGCTCCAGCTTTTGATGTTCCCTCAGAAACTTCCAACTTTTTTACCATTTGGAGTAACTGTCTGCCCTGCACTTGGTAGCGTCTCCACCATCATGTAACCTTCTCTATGAAATTTTGCCCTCAGCCACATGTTTTTAAAACCTTAATTGGTTGGCGTTCTTCTTCACCTGCTACAATCCAGCATGATCTTGCTCACACTTATCTGAGGCAAGTGTTCGTTTCCAGGTTCAACTCCTACCAAGCAGTTGATATGAGGAATCTGTCTAACCTTAATCTCAATCTTGAGTCCTCTGCCTTGGACCATGTAATCTAAGAATTGATGATCAATAAGAGAATTCTATCAACAAAACCTGAGATTTCCTCCTTTACTCTTGTCATCACCCTTGGAGATATATACCTACTGTCTGCTGTATGAGTATTATTAAATTTCTGCACATATTTTTTTGGTATGAATAGTAGTCGTAGCAGGCATTGAGTAAGCCATCACAATGAGTTCAGTTAACTCAAATTTTGTTCCCATTGATGTTTACTAAAAGAGGTCTCTGAAATAGTGTTTTGGAAGGTAAAAGGTGACAAGGTGCTCGCTTTTTGAAGTGTGGCCCCAATTTATACAAAGCAATCAAAATATTTAATTGCATATATAAATAATCAAATCTCAATATCAACAACATATTAGCAGATATTTCAATTCAAAAACTGAAAATAGATGGTGGATACTAAAAGTCTTAAACTTGAATGAGAAAAAAACATAACAAAAGTCAAATAGTGAGAAAAACAAAAGGTAGCTCTGTAGTTTGAAGAAGGAAAAAGTAACAAAGGAAGAAGAAATTAGAATAATAAAAGAAGAAATACGTAGATTGGATTTTGAAGTCACTGGAAAAGTCTAGTCGAGTTGACTGGTTGGAGTTGCAGTCTAAGTCTATGAGTGCGATTGTGCAAATTTGGAAAGAACACCCTAAAATTAACTTTTAACTTTTGAAATCCTAAATTAGTCGGCCTTTTTAAAAAAATTACAAAAGGCAACGCCTTTCTTGTCTCTTGCGCAAATTTGGAAAGGACACCCTAAAATTACCTTTTTAACTTTTAAAATCCTAAATTAGTCACCTTTTTTAAAAAATTACAAAAGGCGACGCCTTTCTTGTCTCTCGCCTTTGTCGCCATGGTGTCACCTTTTGAAAATTGCCTGGCCATAAAGCTAAAGGTGATGAAGGATTGCCTTGCCTCGCCTCTAGCCATTGTCGACAAAGCAATCACCTTTCACAACACTGCTGACACAAAGGGTCCAAACTATGCCAGCTTAATTTCCCTAAGCTATATTTGCATTATTCATGCTGATAAGGTTGTCAGGAGGTCGATTGTGAAAATAGGCAAAAGAGTGCCCCTTGAACTCTCGTAGTCACTTCTGCATTACTGACTAGAAGTAACCTACCTGATGCTTTAGCTTCGTAGTTCCTTTTGCAGTTTCCAGCACTAGCACAATCCATATACAGCGAGATGCAATAGCTTAGCGACAAATGTTGTCCATATTTGAGTCTAGGAATATGCTGAATATTCTTGTTATGATTTGGTTTATGCAGGTAGTGTTCTCTGGCAGAATACAAACAAATCCTGCCTCCACCTAATATTCTGAAGAAGAGATAAGGTATTCTTTCAATGGTTGATCATAATCCTATTCAATTGTAGTTTACCCTTATTGGTTATTTATTGGAAGCTGAAGTCAGAATTAGCTTACAGAAATCAGGTGCCTTGCTGCTAAATGACGATGATCAGGTATTTGACAGTTTATTGGCCTTATATGTCTACTTGTGACAAGGTTTTAATTGTCACTTTTTCTCAACACCTCCCTTCAAAATAAAAATGTAGAAATCATATGAAATGATGTTTATGGATCATCAGGAAACCATCTATGGACTCAAATTTGCTTTGGAGACTGCATTCTCCAGACCTTTTCTAAACCAGTTTGTAACATATTTCCTCTCGTAAGTTGGTCTTTTCTTGGCATCCAAACAACATTTTAAGAACTGTGAATTTCCACTGTTTTCAGGGGTTGTCACTCTGCTTTTACTTTGGACTGGTCAAAATCTCGGAGTATTAGTTAGATGCTAGAAGTGCTGATCTTAAAGGCGATCATTTACGTTCATCAACTCCAGCTTGTACTCCACTTGCTGGAAGAGGAACTCAGTAGCAGATGTACTCTCCAACAGTTTTATGAGACCTCATATGTATCCATCGACTCACGAGAAGGCATCTCTCTGATATATGCTGTACCACATCTTTTAACATATGTGGACCTAATAATGAAGGCAACCAGCCAGATTATGCTGTGGGTCATCTACTTGCAGCCAGTATCTGAAGCAACCACAGGAGTCTGGCAGAGAGATGACATGTGCAGTGCTGATTTCATTAGCTCCTTTTCTTACTGTAGCAGAAGATTGCCTTCTTGTTCCCCTGGGCTAGTGATGATGTTGGATGACAATAGCGATTAACAATGGCTGTTGATCGTGGTAGTTGGTGGTGGACAATACAATCAATTAATAGCGGTGGTGAATGATAATGATGAATGGATACGTAATCATGTCTGATGGTGGTAGTCATTGGCGGTGATTGATAATTGTAGTGTTGGTAGTGTTGATTGTAAATAGCGGCTAATGATGGTGACAACTTGCTATGGTGATTGATGATTGCGGTGGTAGTTGATCATAGTGGCAAAGGTGTCGGTTAGCAGGAAAGTGGAAGTTCCGATCGATTGTCATCTTTATAAATTTTTTTGAACAAACTTCCTAATGATAGATTTTGTTATAAATCTTAATTATTTACATATATGTAATGAAAGTGGAAGTTCCGATCCATTGTCATCTTTATAATTTTTTTGGAAAAACTACACAACGTAGCTAACGTATGCTATATATTAGCTATAGTTTCAAATTATTAGTATTTATAGCAAACTGTTACTTTGTAGGAAGTAGTCACATTATAAAATATATATTAAGTAATTGTCCAATAATAATCAATTATACTCTCACCTTCATTCCTTTCTCTCTCTTTATTGATTTTCATATCAAAATAAATTTTTACTTCCGTCTTCTTTTCTAAAATCACCACTTTGTAGGTGAAATCTTCTCAAGTGCAAAATTTCTTAAAATCAAGTAACTTCTATTTGTGTTGGGTTTGTATTTTTTTAATTCAACTCTAATTTCTTGTATTCATATCATTCGATTTTTTAAAAAAAAATTTGAGTTGAACTTTTTCAAAACAAATTCTAAAATTCATACTTTAATGATGGAATGAGAATTATATCCTCATCTAATAATTTAATTTGTACTCACTAAAAAACAAGTATACTTGTGACTAGTTTTTGAGAATGTGCGTTGCATATTTGTCCCTTACTACTTCATAAAATTTATATATGATCAACTTTATGTTGGTTACAACTATTTAATACATATCATTTTCTGTCCATAAAATATGATCTGGATAATACACCATTGTTAACATAACACTTTGTGAGTTTTCAAACTTAAAAGTCTTGACTTTCAAATATGCTCACTCCCAAAGCCACATATAGCACTTCGCCAACAAATTTGTTCTTGAGTTTTTTCATACCTTTCTATTTATTTTTTAATGCACAATTAGTGTACAATATCATCTCTTTCATGTAAATTTCAAATGGTTTCTTGCAAAAAAAAAAAAAAAAATGCTGGAAAGAAAGGATAGAAAAAAATAAAATAGGGAAAAGAAATGTGAGAATGAAAAATTAAAGAAATTGTTACTATACTAAAGCTTTCTTGTACTACCATTACCGAGTACACTGCACTACTACTGTTGCAAACATAACTATAAGGACAAAACAGAGAGACTCAATAGAAAGATCGTAGAAAACGAAAAAACTTGGCAACGATGTAACCGATTGAGGCAGGAACAGAGAAGTAAGCATGGAAAATAGCAAAGATGCATTAGCAACACGTTACTTATTGAAGATTGAATCATTTTCCTTACTCTCAGAAAATGGTATTTCCAAGTATGAATCAAATGAGTTCAAATCTGGTGCCTTTAATTGGAAAATGATCGTTCATCCTGACGGAGATGGAGATGGACAAGGCCATATATCTGTATACTTGGCTGTTATTAGGAAGAGTTCCTTATATGCTATTTGGGAGGTGAATGCCTCATTTAGCTTCTTGATATTCGATCAAATTCATGACAACTATAATGTAATGAGAGGAATGGATAGACGCTTTTGCAATATCAAGACAGAATGGGGTTTCTCAAAATGTATCTCTCATGACACATTCAAAGATCCCTCTAACGGTTACCTTGTAAATGACAAATGCATCTTTGGGGTTGATGTATATGTCATCAAGAACCAGGGAATAGGTGAATGTATGTCTTTATTGAATGACACCAAGCTTTACAAGCACAAATGGAAGGTTCCTGAATTGTCAAAATTGAAGAATAAAGTGTATTCTGAAGAGTTTAGTGCTGAAGGTTATAAATGGAAACTGTTGTTATATCCTACAGGTTGTAGACGGACAAAATGGTCAGAGTATCTCCATTTTTCTTGTATCAGTTGATGCTGAAGGATTCGATCGCCAGAAAAGTGTCAGGGCAAAATTTAGCATATCTGTCAAAAACCAGATTGGTGGTGAACATCACAAGATGAGTGGTGCTGCACATTGGTATTCAGCTACTTCATACAGTTGGGGCTGACCATCATTTATGCCATGTTGTGAATTCAATGATCCTAAAAATGGCTTCCTTATTGAAGACTGTTGCATTGTGGAAGCTGAGGTTTCTGTAGTTGGTGTTGTTAATTGTTTAACTTGATCTTTGGATTCTGACTTTAGTGGGCCAGAGTTCTTGAACTATGCTTGAAATATCTCTTTGTTTCCTTTGTTGCAGAATTGAGATCTTGCAATTTAAACTTTGATCATTTTACTGGTGCCATTAAAAAGAAAAAGATTGAGGCAGGAAGAAGTCAAATACATTAGGGAGGTAATGACATCCTGTTGTGTCGAGGGAGGGTGATTAATTGTTATTAAGATGGAATTTACCATCCAATAACTAATACGATGGGTAAAATACTGCACAACAATGGGGCTGTTGAACTTCAAATAAGTGACCTAAACATAACCATTAAAATAGGACTTTATAACACCTAAAACGTGTGGTGTAGCATTAAAATAGCAATTAAGATTTATTATTTAATTAATTTTAGCAATAATTAATCAGATGATTTGTGTCTTTTTATTAAGAGTGGGATAAAATGGTTTGATCATTAAAATAGGACTTGAACGCCTAAAAACATGTAGTGCAACATTATAATAGGAATTAAGATTTATTATTTAATTAATATTTTTAGCAATAATTAATTAGAGGATTTGTGTATTAAGAGTCGGGTAAAATGGTAATCCAACTTTGAAGGTTGGAGCTTTCCACTTTTAATAATATATGATCTTTAATGTGTTGTATCAATCTTATTCATATTATGTGATTCAATTGTATTCATGTATCAACTCAAGTTTTGAGTTATTGATTAGTGATCGTACTGACATTTTGATATGTGAATACAGTTAAACAAAAAATAAATATATGTATTTCATATGATAATAATAATGTATTCACCATAGTAATGATAGTTGTATCCGTTGTATGTGTATTCATAGAATTTGTATTTATAGTACACAAAAAATATATCACTTGTACAATTAGCATATGAATATTTTAATTTCAAATGAATACAAATATTAAAGACAACAATGATGATTATTGGAAAGAGAGGAAAAACACAATCAAGGTGACAGTGTCAGAAAAACCTTTTGAAATGATCAATTTTTAGTTGTTTTTGTATTTAATAATAATAAAGGGAAGATTGACAATTCAAAATGGATAAGTTAATTAATGTTAATTTGCTGTTACTATTTTGAAAAGAAACCGTTATGTCATTTCCTTAATAACATATACATAGTATATATTAATATTTATATACTAAATTAATTACACATATTTTTGCATTTTTTTCCATATAACTTATAGCTATATTTGGTAATTATAGTAAATATAGCTAGAGAAATATCGTAATCCATAAAATATAGTTATTTTTGTAAGTTTCTCTATATTTTATTCATGATTTCAAAATAGTAACATAATATTTTTAAGTCATTCTTCATAACTAGTTTATCTTAAATTATTATAATCACATTAAATTTTTTAATCTAACTGAGCAAGTTCAAGCTGCCAACCAGGTGGCAGGTCGACGTGCCTGCTTGTGTAGCTTGAAGATATATTTGGAATTTCTTTATGGTTCTTCCATTTTAATTTGTTTGTCTTATTTTCTGTCTTTGTATATTTTAAAAAATTGCATAAAAATACTTCTGTTATGCCGAAAAATGGCTTTTATTTTTTAAAATAAAGAGAAAATTTGAAAAATAAAAAATCGATTCAAAACTCAATTAATTTGAGTAAAATCAATTCTCGAGATTCGAAAAGACACAGAGTCGCCACCTAATTTTATGGATAATTAGGAAACCATTAAATATTTTAAAAGACCTAACAGAAAAATCTTTTAGAATTCAGAGAAAAAGGGTTCGAGTTCATATTTCCACTTCAAAAAGGTTTTACGCACTCGAAAATGGCCGCTAAATGCGATTATCCGACAATTAAGAAAATTTGACTAACTCTGACTTTTAAAAAGAAATGATTAATTTTAAAGACTTTGATTGGACTTGAAAAAAGATTTTGAGCGGACTAGACCAAATTGAAAACATTTTGACTTAACTTAGAAAATTGACCAAATTTGAAAGTTGAATTAATATAATAAAATCACATTTTGTGTTTTTCCCTTTTATTAATTATTAAAAGAGACATGAAAATTAAACAGAAACGGATTCGACATGCTGAGGAATTTAATTAGATAAAACCAATAAAATAAAAATGTTTAGCATACAAGCACATATAAATAAAAAAAGAGTTGAAGTAATTTAGGACCTTTATCCCATTTAAATTTCTATTAAAGTTTTGCTTCCCGGAATCTGCGTAATGACTTCTTTCTTCTAGATATTTGTGCTGACTCGATGAAGGGGAGATTTGGGCCTCCATGGCCCAGCGAAATGCAAAAGGTGTGGAGGATTCATACAAAGAAAAAATAAATAAGTGAATTAGTATAGAAACAAACAAACAAAAAAAAACCGAAACATGATTTCAATCGCAATAAAATAAGTAAAACATGTAAAACAAATTTTAGATATCCTATGAAAAAGTATATTAACACAAATGCAATGACTTCTGTACGAAAGAAAGGAAAGCATTAACACTCATGTCTATGAACTGATATGATAACA
>JAABOM020000012.1:5866998-5884005 GCA_011800125.2 Solanum clarkiae
CCACCGGTGCCACCTCTAGGACTACAATAGGGACTACTAACATCAACAATAGGTCAGTCTTAAACTTGTCCAACTCCCAATCATTGAGTTCATGTCCTTTAAACTAACCTACAAGTTTATATGACCCAAACAAAATGGCTTGTTGATAAATAAGCAGGGAATATACCTCAAAGTAGCTCAGAATAAATTGTTACAAAAATCCTACCATGTGCCTCAACAACAATAACAACAACCTCCCCAGTGTAATCCCACTGGTGGGATCTCGGAAGGGTAGTGTACACAAACCTTACCCCTATGTTGGGAGGTAGAAACTTGTTTCTGATAGACCCTTAGCTCAACAAAATAATAGGAGTGAAGAAATTAAGACAAAACACTAAACAAGGCCTGTCAAAGAATTCTGAAAAAGAAACCGTAACTACAACAAAATAATATGATAATCGAAGTACATGGAATAGTAAATAGTAATAAAATCAAAAGTAGCTAAATTTAGTTAAATCTGAAAGCTCTCAACTTCTGCAAGGCATTACGCCATTATTCATCAGCAATATCTCTATCCTTTTCTTATTTGTAACAAAGAAAATCAGAAAGTATATTTTATCTTACAGCATTTAGAAGGGACAAATTGTTTCTGTTTCCTAACATAAAAAGTTGAAACAAAAGCACCAATTTGCCCCAAAATTTGAAAACGAATAGTCACAGTTGACCAAGTTCATGAATTTCCTACAGTTAAACATGTCGCCCAACTAAGTCGATTAATAGCTTGATAGTTTATCTAAAAGCACAAAACACGAAATGAGGTGGGGTTAGTGTGTATCGAGAGAGAAAGAGATGAGCACCTCTGCAATGAGTATTCTGCGAAAAGCGTTGGCAAGAGAAGGATCAATACCAATCATGTCAAACTCCAATTCGTCCTCCTCAAGTCTCACAATCTCCACTTTGAAATTGTTTCGGAATTGCTCAAAACGCACACTGTTATCAACACCCATAGACGCATAAGCGCCTGAGTAATTCACATTCTCGGTCTTCACTCCCCAAGAGACAAAAAGGAAAAACGTAAGAACGGTATAAAAAGCACAACACAAATACATTAATGAAGAAAACAAAGTTTTACATTAGTAGGAGCTAAAGCACCACAGAGGACGCGAGTCCTCTGAAGCTCAATGTGAGGGGGCAACTTCCCCTTTGGCAGGTCAGGCAAATCCCATACTGAAACCTTTGTGAAGGTCTCTTCCTGTGTCGATGTGCTATCGGAGTCCATGCTCTCGCTCTCTGTTGCGGTGCCCATGCCCAATTTGTCAAGCTATGTTTAGGGTTTTAATGCGTTTAAGGGTTTAGGTTTTAAGGAGTAAAAATGAACAGAGGAAGTCACTACCAATTTGAAAAATAAACTACTTTTCATACGCGAAAAAGTTGAACTAAAATAATTTCAATAGACAAACCACTTTATAGTTTATTTTGGGATAAAATAAAAGCCAAACAAATTAATTAGTCAATTTTTGAATTATTGAAATAAAATCAAACTAAACAGCCGAAGGTGTTCTTCCCTAGGCAGAAGTTCATTATTATAAAAGGATAAATAGTCTGAAACTTTTTCATAAACTTTGGTCGTGATATGGTATATGGTTCATGGTTAATGAGAAAAAGAAATATAATTCATATCTATCCGTTTGATTGGGTTCAACTTTAAAGAAATACCATGCCATGAACTAGAAAATGATTTTCCTACATTTTCTAACTTATAATTTTTATTAACCTTTTATTGTCGTGGTTCGGCCACAATAACTTTTTTTTGAATTAATTCTTAATACCCGTAAACTTTAATCAAGTGAATAAAATTTATAAAGTATATATGTGTGTATATTTGTATATATATATACACTAGTCACACTACTTTGTGCAAGTACACGTCCAGCAGATTTTTTTTTAGGAAAGATTATTTGGGTGAGTAATTTTTAAAAAATAATTATTGATATAGCGAGATTTTTTATTTATTATTATTTATATCAATACATAGCAATATTATCATAAATTTGCATTTGTATTAAAAGTAAATTATGCATTGTCACGTTCGGGGAGAGTATCCTTGACGTGGCCGACATTCAGAAACTATTGATAGTTCTCAAGCAAACCACTTGACTTCATTTGTCACATCTACTCAACAGCGGAAGAAAGTACTCAAGAAAGACAATCAATTTAAATAAATACTAGGTCTCTTTCAATAATAAGCTTCCAATGAATAAAGACTCGCATGGCACCAGACTTTACCCTCACATTCAATTAAACCACAAATATCAGAATGAATTTATTGAAGTGGGAACTTAACTCTCTTAACTTTCCTGAATGGTTTTTCTGTAATCTTTCCAACAAGACAATTTTCACAAGTTGGCAATTCAATTTTGAATAAAGAACTTAAATGTCTTTGTTTTGCTAAACATATTCATTCATTCTTGCCCTTTATGACCTAATCTCGCATGCCATGTAACATTTATATTATTATTACTTGATGAACATGTCATTACACAACAGTCAACATAATAATCATAAGTTGAAAAATTACAATCTGAAATGATAAAATGATCATAACAAAGTCTAAAATCATACAAAATATTATTTATTCTTATACATTGCGACTAACAAACAAATAGAAACCAACATCTAAAAGCACTAAGACAGATACTAAGTTTCATTAGATCCCTGGAGCATATAGAATATCATGCAACATCAAGGATTGACCACCACACAAGTTAATTTTGCAAGTGCCTATTTCCTTGACTTCTAGTATGACATTATTTCCTACAAATCCACTTAGATTGACGTAAAACTCGATGAAACTCTAGAAACGCTTTTCGATCTCAACTTACATGGTGGGTGGATCCTGAGTCTACAATTCACCTAGGATAAGGTTTAGTTAGTAAAGAAGAACTTGAAACATATACAACACTTATAGATGAATTTAAGAATGTTTCTTTTTTTTGGCTTAGTACATTCACGAGTAAAATGCCTGAGAACTTGACAATTATAGCACTTCTTTTGTCTCTTTTCTTGAAAAGCCATTAGATTAGTACATTTGCGAGCAAAATGCCTGAGAACTTAACAATTATAGCACTTCTGTTTGTCTCTTTTCTTGAAAAGCCATTTTCCTTTCTTGGCATTTAATTTGTGTTTTTTCTTAGAAAATCCTCCTTTGATCTCCTTACCTTTTCCTTTCTTCTTCAAACTTTTCTTACACTTGAAGTATGAAAATTTCGTACCATTTGATTCAGCCACATAAATATTAGTAGTAAATTTAGCATCACCAATCCAGTCATCTTCAATTTTAATATGTTGCTCAACATCATTAAAAAATTATATTATTATTGTGAGTCAAGTTAACCTTTAAATGTTTCCAACTATTGGGAAGGGACTAGATCTTTGCTTGAACTTGTTGCTCATCAGACAGAATATGACCAGTATTCTTATGTTGTGCTATCATGTTTGACGTTACCCTAAGATGTTGTTTGACGCTTTGATCATGTCACTTTTTGAAAGTGTCAAACTTAATAGTCAGCTGTCTTAGGCGGGTCACAGAAGTACCCCCATATGGTCTCATAAGTATGTCCATATAACGCGAGCATTAGAAAATTTCTAACACTTGGGAATCATTTCATCAACCACAGAGCTTACAATGATTTCACGTGCAATGGAATCTATCCTTTTTCAGGCTTTGTAAGCTTCAAGATTTCTCCTATGTTGAACAGTGTTGCCTTCTTCTGGTTAACTTAGAGCATGGTTTATACCTTTGAGCGCATTTGCTCATCTAAGACATATTATATCTTACAACTCCAGATGTCGTAATTGTGACTATTCAGTTTCTCGCTTTTGTTTAGGTCAGTAATGATGCTTTTGATTTCCATATTTGTAAGTAAGAGATAATTACACAAGTTTATTTATCAACTATGCATACGTAATATACATTCAAGCAAATTAATTCTAATAATATTTTTACATTTGGTGTAAAATTGAAAGAGTATTTAAATATCCAATGATCGCTTACGTTTCAAATATTTAACCAAAATCAACAATTAATTTCTTAATGTATATTAATATGATAAAGACTTTGTCAAGTCTTAGATCAATTTTCATACAATATAGTACCATGAAATATCGAATAATCTAAGACTATAATAAAGCAAAGATATATTTCATAATTTATCAAAAGAAGACAAAATGAAAAAGATTGTTCATTACAAAGAAAAAATTTAAACAAGATTTACGCCAGTAACTTTGACCCATTTCACTCCTAAGGCCACATGTATCTCCGTGAAGGTTTCTTGGCGCTGATTTGTCATAAATCTTAATTGTTTCATTCTTCCAAAAATCTGGTAATGAATCATAAAAAATGACTAGAGCTTCCTCATCCTCAACACAAATGTAATTATCATGAATATCTTATCAATTTATCATTAAAAGCTCTAAGGAAGTCTAGTAAAGGATCTGACTCAGCCATTTCAATTTTTTTTGAAAGCAGTAAGCATTTTTCTTCTCTTCCTTTTGTCCTCATATCTCTTTTTAGATTTTATCGATTCTAAGTCTAAATCAACTAGTGATCTAATCCACTTACGTCGTGTGCTTTTTTTTTTTTTTGCTCCTTCATTAATATTACTCTCACTTGGAGTAATAAGGGCATATTCTTATTCACCCATATCTAAAATAAAAATCAGAAATTTAAAGTAATGACAAATATCATTCAAAAGTAACAACGAATGTCACATATTTTTGGTAGAAAACAAAAGGATTACATTCATGGATTAAAGTTGGAAGATTGCTCTATTCCATTCAATCATCGCAACTTATACGTTTTAAAATCCGTATTACTATTATAGTATATTTTTGAAAAAATCCAAAACGAATAGATTATGAGTATGAAAGTTACAAGTCAAGAAATTCAATCAACATAGCCCAAAATCACAAAAATAGCAACTGATTTTTGCAAAAAAAAAAAGGTCAAAAACTATCTCTTTTCAAAATTCATCTTATTCATTTTTCATCCTTTTTTTTTATTATTATAGTTTTCGAAAAAGCCCTAAATGAGTATTTTATGACTATCGAATTACTAGAGTGGAGGTTATGGCTTGCTTTCTTCGGTGTTGGGCTAAAATTTTGATAAGAAAATTTCAAAAACGTTACAAATAGTGGTAGCTTTCCACCCTAATGCAGTAAAAAACTGGCAAACTTTAAAAATTCATATCTCGCTCATTTTTAATCTGTTTTTTTGTTATAATGTATTTTTAAAAAGTCTTAAATAAGTAGAATATGATTATAGGAAATTTAGACCCAAAAAATTATCGACCTATAGCCAAAATGGACTTAAACAAAATCTATCTTTTTGAAAAAACTCATCAAAAATCACCAATCATCAAAACTTCATGTTAAATACATAACTTGATAAATTTCAAGACATTTAATGTTACACTTTGAAAAATCATCAAAATATCCCTAGATGAGAGATTATCCGCATAATGAATCATCTAAAACCTTTTTAGAAAATTCTACGCTAGAATCATGATTAGCACAAAAAATTGAAAAAGAAAGGGGTCTCGATCAAATTTTCTAACTGGAGCAAAAGATGATTTTTCGGGGCAACATGCGACTTCTAGCAAGATCCGTGACACCTCCGCGTCGCGGAGATGCTCCTAAATAGGTCATTCCCACACTTTATACATAAAACTTATTTGAAGAGTGCAATCTATATGTTACGTAAAATAATTAACTGTGGCAGAACAAGTCCGCGATGCAGACCTGCTCCATCACAGTTCAAAATTTTCTGTCGGCTGAAATCTTAATAAAGGACATTTCAGACTTTTACTCATCCTTCCTACTTAGTCCACGACTGATATATGTCATTTTTGGCCTAAAAAGAGTTCCTAAACCCATTCCTAAGTCTATTTTTTAAAACTAAGATTTAATGATTATCCCTAAGAATTGAGTCTAGATCTTTGAACTTGTGAATACTTGATTGTGATTGAGATGTGATATAATGACAATCCCATGAACTTGATGGTCAAATATAATTTTTATAATTGAACCCAGATAAATGAGATCATAACTGTAAGTCTAATTACTCTTATAGGATGTGATTGGATGGTTGATAGGTCGAAAATATTGATTGTGTCAGAATTGATGAACTGATAAATTTAAAGTCTATATGAGACTTATTGATTGTGTGTATTGTTTTATGAGAATTGAATCTTGGGAAGAGTATTGAGCACCAAATTGAGTGAGATTAAACAACAACTCAAACTCAATAACTACGTAGACAACGTAGGAGATGATTGAACCGTAAAATCAGATGTTTCCCTATTCTCCCAAAAGAGGACTTGATGTTATTGATTATGGATCCATTAATGGGATGTCCATTAGCCTGTCAAGATATTAAATGGATATGACAATGATATCGCTTCATTTTATTATCACCGACTCATAGGTGATGGTTGTCAGTTAGACAAACTCCCATGTAGGTCTTGATAATACTCTAATTGGATTGGATATGATTGGTCTCTGTCTAAAATGCATTCTTACTTTAGACTTTTGACATCTTGATTGAGTTTTTTACTTCTTAACTTGAGTATCTGAGTTGATGTTATTCTACCATGATGCCTATTTCATTTTGCTATTTCACATACTCGTGTATTCTACACACTGACGTCCATTTGGGCCTACTTCTTTTCATAATGTAGAGACAGATGTTAGGGATCATCAATAGACGTTTTCGTTGAGGATCTTATATTGCTATCAGCCTTGGGTGGAGTCCTCTCTGCTTTGGAGGATACTACCTCTATGTTTCTAACTTTTGAGTTTAGTCCCTTTCTATTTTACACCCTTAATTTGATTTGAATCAAGGATTTATTCCATCATTTTAGAGACTCTATCACTCTACTCAGTTGCTTCGATTTTGTTGCGGAAATCCTAATTTATTCTGAAAGAATCTTACCATCTTGTGTTACACCTTATGGTTATGTGATATTGTGTTACACCTTATGGTTATGTGATATTGCTGCATTTTTTTTCTTTAAACATACATCATATGTTATAAAATATACTTTAAACATACACGTACACTTTATGGTTATGTGATATCGCTAAACTTAGTGAATTTTTTTTTAATTTTTACATGTAAATAAACATAGATAACTATGAAATCCACTTATTTTTCTTAAAAACATTTTCCTAACACACCCTAAGAAACACCCAATGTCAAATGTTTTCCATACAATTAATTGGACTCACCCTCTTTCTAAAATTATAGTAGAGAAAGGAAAAGGGGATAAAAATACATGGAGCTTTAATTTCTTGCATGTTTACCTCTCTAGTTCTTGTTTACAAAGAGGACAGCAAGATATAATTCTGAGCCATTGATCGACACACTTGAGATGAAATATATGAGAACAAGGCAATTGTCTCATCTCTTCCTTATCTCTATACTTGGCTAAACAAATACAACATTCCTGTTACATATGACACAAAAGCTTGTTAATTTTGACTTTCACTTTGTCTTTTATTATGTATTCATAATTTTACAAAATGTTATAGTCCATAAAAATCGAATTCGTAGCCTAAGAAATATATAGCTTAAATTACAATAATAGCATAAAATTTTATTTACATTGCCAACATATATATATTAAATTTGTAGACTTAGAGTTTAACTTCTATACATCGGAGAAATCTTAATAATACTTTGGTTAATTGGGTAAATGAAATTTTAATATTTTTCTATTGGATTTAATTTCCTCTCTGTTTTTCCTTCCCTTTCTTTTATACCTTATTTTTTAAAAGGTTAAAATTGACTTCTATATATTGAAATTGTGTGTAAAAAGTAGGAATGATAATGGGGCGGAGCTGGATAGATACATGCCAGAGCAGGATAGGTATGTGGCGATTTTAGAGCTATAAGAGGAAGGGTTAGTTTAAAGTTATGTGAGGTTGAAGTAATTATTTTAGAATTAATGTGAGGCGAGGCGGGTTGCGAGTTTATGCAGGTTTAAGGTACCAAATAGGAACCTAAAGAAAATTAAATCTTTGTAATTAGTAAAAATAAAAAATATAAAAAATATAGATTTTTAATATTAAACTTTTGACTTTAATTTCAACTTCTTTTCTAAAATTTAAACCAGATATGTCTAGTAATTTATTAGTTATTGAAATAATGATTAGAAATAATTAATCAGCAATTAAGAAATGATTATTGAAATATTAACTAGAAATAATTAATTAGTTGCTGGAATGTTAATTACCAAAAAACGAAAAAGAATATGAATTTTATTTTTCATACTAAACTCAATTAAAAAAGAAAAGAACTTGAAAATTTATGCGAGCAGGGCAGGAGGGGCTGAAAATGAAAAAATTTATCACACACGGTGAGGTGGCACGACTTAAAAAATTTGCAGATTGAGCTTATTAACCCACACCGCAGCCCCATTGCCATCTCCAGGAAATAAAAGATATGTGACTTAAAAGATCATCTAATTAATACTAATTTAATTAGACGACTTACAGAATTTTCATTAGAATTAGTGAAGCCTTCCTTGTTTCCAATTTCTAATTTGTATTTCCAGCTGGGAAGAGTGGATAGTTGTTCTTCAGAAGCTCCTCTATCTAGAGAAGCCATGTTCATATTGTAGCCAACAAAAGTGCTCAACATTGGGACACAGCAACATAGCAATAAAAACAATATGAAGGGGAAAGAATAGGTGATTGCATTCCAAGAAAGGATAGAAATGCAGAGCAAGTGAAGTTTAGGAGCATGATGATATGACAACAATAACCGCGATTCAAACACCCAAACATTCCCCATCACAAACCATATCGCGAAGAATAGCTCCACACTAGTCCTCAATTTCTCCATCGCGTGCAACCATGATGACCTATATATCCAAATTTAATCAGAAATTCATTGGGCGTCGCATAAATTAAGTGTAACAACAAGAACAACATAATACCCAGTGGAATCCCATAAGTAGGGTCTGAGAGGGTAGAATATATGCAGACCTTATCAATACCTCATAGAGATAAAGAAGTTGTTTCCTGGAATCCCCGTCTACATAAATTAAGTATGATGAGATAAATAGATCGATCACCTGGATTGATCATCATGGCTTCTTTGCTGCTCCATGTCAGTAGAATCATGTCTTTGTGGCCTGATGTGAAAGCGCGAATAAAGCAGGACGACACTAAGTATACAGCCAAAGACATATCCCAAGATCCATATCCTCATAGGCCAAACTGGCTTCTCCTGTTTTGAAACAGCCAGAATATATACACTTACAAGTATTTGGACACTTAATGATATGCATTCCATCATCATCCAAGTTATTGAATTGAATGGGTTTGATCCGAGATCCGATCTTGAATGCCCATTTTGGTAATGGAAAACTCTTCTTAGGAAAGTGAACCACCTTGCTCTTGATATTCTCATTGCCATTCTTATCAAGAATGAAGAATGAGGAATACTACTATTTGTACGAGAAGGCGGCCTAGCCATTCTTTCATGATCATCTCCTCCTACTGATGGTGTTGAAATCGATGAGAATGATACAACGATGCTCGAATGGCAAAGAGATATTGGTGTAAGAAAGTATCGGCGACTATTCATGAGGGAAGAATTTATAGTCTAGACATATGAAAAGAAGTTATTTAGCAACAACAACATAAGGCAAGTCAAACCTTATAAGGTATCCAAAATAATAATGAATATTTTTACCAGATTGTTTTTGTGGTTGGAGAAATTTCGAAGAAGTAGGCATGCAAGAAGTGGTGTTATAACTATGTGCACAGGATTACCATGGTTGCAGTACAACATACATAAGCTATATATGTTATATGCTGACAAATATATGATTGCTATACTATTCTTGAATAACCAGCACTTCATGCAGGCAGAGTGTAATTGGAAAACTCTGAATTAAAGGAAATAGTTAGACAGGTTGGAATATGGGTTCATATGGTGGTGGGTGACCTTTGCTTTCATTCCAAGTGAACTTTTAGGAGGGTGATGGGTGTGTTTGGTACACAACAACAACATCTACCATGGAAAATGTTTTCTTATTTACTTTTTTCTAGTATTTGGCGAGAGTAAGGAGGTTTTTTCGATAAACTTTTCTTTAAGTGACTTAAAAATCAAAAGCCAAAAGTAGGTAGGTATTTACTTTTGACTTTTTTATTAAGTCTAAAGTAAGGTATTTAAAGCACTTTGTGTCTTTATCAAACACATCTAAAAATTAACAAATAAATATTTAAAAGTTAAAAGCTCCTAAAAAATAAGCATATTCAAATACCTTTTATGTTAAAAAGAAGTTATTATTTCAAAAATATTTACATGTAATCTAACAAAAAAAACTATAAGGTTGAAAGAGAGTGGAACGTGGGGCCTCAATGGCGAGTCACCTGTACTTAGGGGGTTCATCATTCGGTGAAAAATTATATTATTTATATATAGTAAAAATAATATTTAGGTGTATATAATAGATGCCGAACCCTGTTCAATTTGTTTAAAATTTCAAAACGCTCTTAAAGAAAATTCTGACTCTGCCACTGATCTCAAGTGACAAGAATAATTAAGGGATAGAGATTGGGGATGTTAGCGATAGATGAGAGGATCTAATAAACATAGAATATGATTTATAAAGTTTGTTTATTCTACTTTTAGTAACAAAATCATTTTCTTAAAAAAAATTTAAAATTTTTTATCCAAGTAAACATCTCCCAAAGGTGTACCAAACACACCCGACAATTATAACCATTCGGCTAACTTCCTTGCTCTGCCGTGGCGTTTATTTTGGATCCAAGCAACGCTTTTATGGTTTTTCAAATGGACATTACTCCAAATGAATTGAATTAATCCATATATTTTCCTGATGTTAACGTTCCATTTTATTTTTATTGCATAAATGTTAGGTAATAATTAAAAAGATTTTCTTTTGTTCTGATCTATGTGGTGTACTTTGACTTGCTCACTATTTAAGAAATATGAAAAGATTTTGTAACGTTCCAAATCTAATCTTAACATAAATGAAACTTTTTAAATAAAAGAACATAATAGATCTTTTATCAAATAAGTGAGATACAACGTACCATAGGTAAAATGTTGATAGTGTCTTTACTCTTTAAACATTTACCAAATAAGATAATGACTCCTTTATTGGGACTAACTAAGAAGAAAATTATCTTGATTTTATTTTCAATCCGTTTCAAAATGAATGTCTTTTTTTTTTGACAATCTTTTAATTTTAAATTTCGTCATATTTAAGACTACAAAGTATTTAACATATTTTTAATTTATAATCATAAAATTATTTTCTTTTTAAATTTTATATCCAATTAAAATAAAATAAATAAAATTAAAACAAAGTAAGCATATATTTTAAAAATTCTGACGATTACGGTAGATAACAGATTTACGGTCATTTGAGGATATGGCAGTTGGCCACCTAATCAACAAGCAGTGAAAGTAACACTATCCTTTGTGTCATGTTGAGGCAACAACAATTGCTTTAAGATCATTAATATGGGTTGGAGTGCGACTACCTGCTTCATCCTTAATTAAAAATTTTAGGTTCAAATTCTAAATATAAAAAATAAAATATTATTTTAAATAAATTTTATTACGTATAATTTAAATTTAATAAAAATTCTAATATAAATATTAAATATCAAATGAGAAATGCTTTAAGATCAGTTGCCTCTATCCTCTACTGTGATATGGCTGGTACTTTGATAAATCCAAATAATTACTCTCCTGTTTCACTATGTATGACCTGCTTTATATTTAATCTATTTTTTTTAAAGAATATTTTTTAATAAATGTAGAAATGATTTAATTTAGTAAGCATTTCGCATTTGATCATAAAAATAAAATATTAATCACTTTATTTGAAATTCAGAATTTAGTTTAAATATTGTTATTTTTTAAAATAAAAATTTTTAGTCGGAGTTGAAGTTTCGTTTGACCATTTTTTCAAAGGATATTTAAAATTTAAACATAGTTTTTTCTAAATATAATTTATACCTTCAATTTTTAAGACATAGAAAAATCATACAACTCGATTAAATTATCTGGAACATACAATTGATTCAATAATAGATAGTCATATAATGTCATACATTAGATGCATATGTGAGCTACTACATACTATTATAAATATTTTTCAGTCAGTTTGGCATATTTTGTAGTTGAAGTTGAAGATGGGATGACAATTTTTTTAAAAAAAAATAGTATTTCATAATTTTTTATAAAATAAATAGTTTAGGGTAAAGTTTGAAAGAAAAATATTTTCAAAATATCAAATACAAACTTTGAATTGTATTTAAAATATTTATAGATAAACACTAGTTTTCAATTATTTTTTTTTAAAAGAAGTAATATATCTCGTGGGAAAGAACAATTTGCTTCTACTCGAAAATTATTATACTTAGGTTTAAAGTTTCATAGTTTTGCGAAAAAAAAAACTATAGTTGGAGAGCCACGTACGGTTGGTAGGATAGACGGATCAAAACTGAAAACGTCACACTATTTTGATATTTAAAGACATCATCGACCAAAAAGGAAAGCTCTTGTCATGAACAACCACGATGGTGGCTGCATGTTGAGCAAAATTTAATAATTATAGTTATATAATATATTCAACGTCGAATAAGCACAAAAAATTCTAATCATATATAAATTTTTTTAAAAAGAATCTTGATTCCACCTCTGAATTTGAAGTGAGTAGCATCGATAGGATGGATTGTCAGCCTCACTAGTTGTTACGTTACATGGCTTCTCCAAACTAAAAGCGATTGAGAACTAAGACAACTATTAGTTTAATCAAGCTCCTTAAATTAGTTAGTACTAGTTTTATTTAATTGAAAGACATCTGAAGAAAAATACTGAAAACAATCTTAAAGTTCGCGCAGGTTATTAATTTTATCTTTGAACTATTGACACTAGTGTTAAAAACACCCCTCTACTAAACTAACCTAAAATACACTTGCCAACTACCACAAATGTTAAAAACATCCCTTAACTTAACAAGAATTTAGGGGTGTATTTCAGTTATGTTGTAATATTAGAGATGTATATAAGTTGAATTAGTCAAATAAAAGAGTGTTTTTAATACTAATAGTTTGGGGACCAAACTAATAATTTATGTCAAGTTTATAGACATTTTACTATTGTATTTGAACAACATAAGGCATAAAAAATGTTGAAGATAGCTAATCTAACTCTTTCTTCATGAAATCAAACTAGTGGGTAAAACTAGCAAACAAATTAACACATGTTTTGGAGGAAAAATTAAACGTGGAGCCACTTTTTGAAGA
The DNA here is from genome assembly GCA_011800125.2 of Solanum clarkiae. Lineage (NCBI taxonomy): Eukaryota > Viridiplantae > Streptophyta > Magnoliopsida > Solanales > Solanaceae > Solanum > Solanum clarkiae. Next base: position 5,880,334 of record JAABOM020000012.1, read on the forward strand.
CATACAACATTGTCCTTACGGCTTCAGAGCAAGCATTACAAAGTTAGTCGTGTGGTCCTTCCAAAACAAACTCAACGTACAAATCTTTGATTGCAATGAGAAGCGTGGTTATTAGTGGCCCCATTATCGCTCCCTGAATAACATACACATCAGAAATCAAGTTGATATTCAAGTAACAGAAAGATGTCTGTTAATTACCTCGACGGCTGAAGGAAACAATGTGACTCCACCTATAATGCTGAGACCGGTGAGATATGCACTATAGCCGGGGAAATCTTGTTGGATTTCAGATGTACCGAAATCCATAAGCACAAGATGAATAATGGATAAGCTGATTGCCAACATATATTGACCTTCAAGAACCAACTGTAGAGCTGCCGGGATAGTTGAAACCAACGAGGGGAATATAGGAAACAAAGGACTAACGAACGCAAGGACAGTTGACATGTACAAAAAATGTATCCAACATAATCTGAACAACAGCCAAGTTAGGCAGCCTTGAAAGAAGGCAATCTCAACGGTTGCTAAAAGAACCCCAGAAATAGCCTTATCAAGAACCTCAATAAAACGAGTCCTTGCAGAACGCGAAATGGGAAGCATACTTATCACTTGTTCTGTTACTCCACCAGATTCTGTTGTGATAAGATAATAAAGTACCCAAAAAAATAAGATCGACTGAGACACGAAACTGAAAAGTCCTGCAGCTCCTGACACTATGGAATTCCCAATCAAGAATATGACTTTAACACTGCCACCTAAAACGGATTTGCTGCTAACAAGTACACGTTGAGTAAATCCTTTCGCCTTCTCAACCAAGTCCACTCTAGTGATCAACAATTCCCTAAAAATCGCATCCACTTCTGTGAATATTTGCCCCCATTCAAGATCCTTAATTCTCCTTTTTAGGCTCAGAATTCTCCTAGTAGTATATGGGGAGCGGGATGCCAAAGCTGAGGACCGTTCAGAAGAGTTACTTGCTGGGGTTATTATAAATTGCTTGATACACGAAACAAACTCAGTCATATTATATTGCATAGCATAGCTATCTATCTGATCAAATACAGTCTGGCACAACTGACTACTGTACTTATCCACCATCCCTGGAACATCATGTTCATCAATCCATTTCCTAATGCCGATTTTCTCAGCATAATTGCTCTCCTCTACATGAGATTTCAGCGCAAAAACTGCATCTTTCCCCTCGACTCCAATTTTGTAAGAGAAGAAAATCATACCTGCCAACGATCCTAGAATCAATCCAACAATCAATCCTATAGCCACAATAGTCTTCAATTTGCTCAATATCCCTCTAGTAAAGAAAGCAGTGAGAGGGAGTCTCCGAAAGCTCTGGCTCCTTAGAGATGTCATTGCATTTATTGTAGAGTCCACACTATTAGCTGTGAACATAAATCCAAATGCAAGAAGAGCTACTGATCCCATACCTCCAATTTGCTCACAGGCTATCACAAACACCCAAAACGACACGAGCCATCTCAACAATATAAAAAATTCACTTCTATGACGCCTTAAAGCGTTTTGTTGCTTCTGTCTCCTGAATATCATTTCCTTAATCTCAACAAGCGTGCCAACAGATACCCTGAATACAGCAACAGGGACGGCTAATATGGTCTCTGTGAGGCCGAGCTTTAGAGGTTCAGACCAGAATGCAACAAGAGTTTGCTGAATTCCCCTCAAAGGTATCGAACAGAGGACAGCCCATAAGAGAGGCCTCAAATAATCTTGAAGCAATTTACCCACAGCATAAAGAATTAAAACTGTGAGGGCAATGCCAGCATGTGCCATGGCCGTATAGAGGGCCTGGCGTACATGGGGGTCAGCTGACAACGTATTGTGATCTGGTTGGACGCGTTTTCTTGGGGGAGGTTGTGGGTGATCGCGATCAGGGGGTGGCTTCGGCTTCCTCATTGAAGCTATTATAGAAGCCCACCAAAATAATTGAGATGCATGCAAATGGAGTGAGACGCAAAAGACTCTTAGAAATCAAGATTCAAATCCAGGCCTGTTGAAGAGAATTTGACAGGCAGAGGTACCTCAGGAGTAAGCAGACATCCTTGAATGATGTCCACAGGGTATCACCCTGACCAATTGAACTACAACCTAATTCACGGTCGCAAAAGAATTAGATATACAACTTAAAATTGATTTAGATTCGAACCATTTAATTCACCAATATCGACAAAACAATAGTTTGGGACTTCCTCTAGTCCTGACTTCTGAGTACATGACACATTAGAAGTTTTGCTGAAATGACTAGTGTACCGTTGGATATCCTTGTTTGATGCCTAATTCTTTTATTAACCAGAAGTTTTGAAAAAGAGAAGGAATCAGACTTAAATATTTTTCATAAAATAAAAATATAACTAGAGGAATAGTAAAATTAGTCCAAGAAATTGTAAGATGCTCAATCCATTCACGTTTGGGCTGATTCTGACCCATTCATTTAGGAAAAGATCTGTTGGCATGAATTCTCTTGTCATGGACGAGAAATGTCAAAGGTGCCCTTGGTGTTTGTAGATCCCTCAAAGAGGGACTAATAAGGCATTGAAGTACGAAATTTTTTTAACTGATTTGATCTTGTGTTTGGTGCACATTTTTCCAAAAATAAAAAATCAAATTTCTGCTCCAAGTGGTAACTTCGTATTTCATTTCGTACCTTTGGTGAGATGAGATACAGAGTCTTACAAGAAAAGTTTTATTGTATGAAAATTCACTAATTTTTTGACATGTGGATTGTGGGATCTAATTGTCTATAAACAAAATTAAAAGGAGAAAAAACATTTAAAGTTTAAGTGAAAACTGACGAAAAATTGTGGGGTCCATATCAAATTCAATTAAATCAAAATGTTAGATTATAAATGGACTGCACGGTCAATTTATTACCCATTCCAATAAAATTTCAAGCCCTCTCTTCTGTTATAAATGGACTGCACGGTCAATTTTGTGTGAATTCATTTTTATAAAAGATTGAAAAATTGACATTCAGATCTTTATTTTCCCTCTAGATCTTGCTCAATTATTTAGATTTCGTCTCAATTTTCATTTGTCCATATTAATCAAGTATGAATTTTTCTTCACTTTATAATTAATTTTTTTCTATGTTTTCAAATAAATAAGGAAAAAAAGAACTATAAATGCTTAAGAAGATTTTTTCTTTCCATTTGATTTCTAATGTCAAAATATCCAAAATAACTTGCCATACAAATGTTTACTCCTAAATTACAAATATATTTTTCAGAAAAAAAAAATCCATTATACTTCAATGATCTATTCAATTCTTTTTTCACTGGCACCAACAACTTTTTGTGCATTGTCTGAGTCTAAATTTTGAATGCAAACTCCAGATTGTACACTCAAAATTTTGAGTTAAAAGTTAGTTGAAATTATTGTGCGAATATCCATATAACTGCATGGGTGTAATTGATAGAAAAAAGATTAAAATTAGTCGATGAATTTTAAAAGAAAAATCAAAACTAGTAACGTATAAAATAACAAAATAGTAACAGATGTTTAATTTGATGAAGGGAGTATAAACCTCAAAATTTTGCACCATGAATTCTTGTTGCATTGAAGTTGATTATGCACTTGAAGTAACCGGCATGACATCACAAAATTGATATTCGCGTAGATATTGTCACGCCCCGGGAGGGTATT
>JAABOM020000012.1:5884105-5907086 GCA_011800125.2 Solanum clarkiae
TTATTTGTTATTGATATCGAGGTGATACTTGCTTTTAGGTGAGAATGTTGTTAAGGTTGTGATGGTATTGAGACTGAGGATATTGCAACATTTATATTATTGAGCTACCCATTCTTGATTCGAAATATGTGAATTTGTATGGGCATCTTGCATATCTTATTTTCATGTTGAATTTGTATGGGCATCTTGCATATCTTATCTCCATAAACATGATTATTGTGAATTTACTATATGCTTGCTTGATGATCCAAGAAAAGAATGAAAAGCCGATGGGTCAGGTCATACGCCATGACAATTACTATGAATCGATGGGTCGGGTCACACGCCGTGACAGTTACTATGAATTGATGGGCCGGGTCACATGCCGTGACGAATGATGGGTCAGGTCATGGGCCGCAACAGATGTGTAGACTAAGAGTCCCCCATGGGTCCCGGACTGTGTTACAGCGGGTGTGTATCACTAAGATAGACATGCATCATTCTATTTGATATTGCATTGTATTGCATTACATCTCATGGCATTCATTTTCATCTTACAATGCTCTGGCTTATTATGATTATATGGAGTGCTAATGAGATTAGTGATTCGTTGTATCATTGGCTTATTTATGTCTTTACATGATTAGCTTTGGTATTGATTAATGACACTTGCGAATTAGCAAGAACTTGATAAATTGTAAAATTTCCCTATGACTTGAAGGTGAGGTACGAAACGAGGATTAGACTATCATAGGCTTTGATCGTAGGATTTTGAATGGTGTAATTGTGAAGGTTATGAGTTAGGTTGTAGTTGTGAGGTTTTTGGTAGGAGTGTTGAGGGGTACCGGTATTCTATACTACTTAACCTTGTGTTTATTAGTTCACTTGCTGAGCATCGCGTGTTTGGTACTCACCCCTCTTGCTACAATATTTTTGTAGGTTACGGGCCCGGATCATCGTGATGCTCTCTCTACTGGTACTTATCTGAAGATCTCTATGGAGGTTGCGCGAGGTAACTATTGCTATCCCAGCTGACTCCCTACTCCTATTTATGATTTTGTTCTGCTCTAGAGACAACATCATTTGAGACTTGCATTTCTTTTCGAATCTATTGTAATACATTAAAAGCTTGTGCATGTGACAACCAGGTTTTGGGAGATTTCATTAACTTAAACTTTCATTTTGATTATAATTTCGCATTTTAATGTTATAGCTGGGTTGTAGGCTGAGACTTGTCTTGTTGGGAAAAGACGAGTGCCACCACGCCCGAATTTTGGATTGTGACAACAGATCTTCGATCTCGTTCTCTCTCTACTTGCCAGAATTCGCTGGCAAACTACTTTTCCATTCACCGGTAAACCAGAGTCGCCAGAATATCTGTTCACCGATAAGCAGAGTCGCCGAAATATTCAAAATGCACTCTCCTCGTCTTGAAATTCCGACAGATCCGATGACCAGGAGACATCCCCCCAATTTCTCTCTATTCAGTATTTTCTTGACTGAAATATTGACTGTTCTTGGATCATATATTGTTGTTGTATATTACTGTATATTGTAGTATATTATTGTATATTTTGTATATTGTTGTATACCTGTTGATTGGTAGTTTTCTTGCTGTTGTACTTGTATATTTAGTAGCTTAGAGAGCGCTAGTTCTTAGTTTAGTGGCGTCAAGATCTCATGGTGAACTAGGGTCATGTCATCAGTTGGGGTCAGGGGTTAGGGGTGAGAGGGGTAAGAGGGGTACGGGTTTATGCAAGTTAAGGATACTATCGTGGAATGTAGGGTCACTAACAGGGAAGTCCATAGAATTAGTAAAATGTTTTAAAAGGAGACATATTAATATAGCATGTGTCCAGGAGACCAGATGGGTAGGTACCAAAGCACGGGACATGGATGGGTTTAAGTTGTGGTACTCGGGTGGTTCTAGAGGTAGAAATGGTGTAGGTATCCTAGTAGATGAGAATCTTAGGGATTATGTGGTTGAGGTTAGGAGGGCTAATGATAGGATGATGTTTATCAAACTCGTGGTGGGTAGACATATAGTGAACGTAGTTAGTGCTTATGCGCCCCAAGTAGGCCTAGATGGGGAAGTCAAAAGGCTTTTTTAGGAGGATCTAGATGAGGTTGTGCGAGGCGTACGAGAGCCATAAAAAATCTTCATTAGGGGTGACTTTAATAGGCATATCGGGGCAACTAATAGCGGGTTTGAAGATGTTCATGGAGGCTTTGGTTTTGGGGAGAGGAATGGAAGTGGGACGTCTCTCTTGGATTTTACCAAAGCCTTTGAGTTAGTAATTGCTAACTCATGTTTTCCAAAGAGGAAAAACCACTTGATTACCTTCTGTATTACAGTAGCTAAGACTCAGATAGATTACCTCCTTCTTCAAAAGGGCAATAGAAGCCTATGTAAGAATTGCAAGGTTATTCCGAGTGAAAACGTTTCCACTCAACATAGGCTTTTAGTGATAGATGTGGAGATCAAGAGAGAAAAGAAGAAGAAGGTTATGTATGCCCAATCTAGGATTAGATGGGGAGGCCTTACTCCTTCCCTTTCTCGTGAGATGGAAGAAAAGTTGAGAAACCTTGAGGCGTGGAGTAGTGAAGGTAATGTGAACAGTATGTGGGACACGACTACTGGCTACATTAGAAAGATAGCTACCGAGGTTCTAGGAGTTTTGAGAGGGACCTTTGGTGGACATCAGGGTGATTGGTGGTGGAATGTGGAAGTTCATGGCAAAGTAAAAGATAAGAAGGTATCTTACACAGAGTGGTTAGAGTGTAGGGATAAAGATGAAAAGCAAAAGCTTAAGGAAATTTATAAGAAGGCCAAGTCAGAAGCAAAGATGGCAGTGACGAATGCTAAAAATCAGCAGCGTTTGAGCGCCTTTATGAGGAGCTAAGTGATAAAGGTGAGGACAAGAGATTGTATAGGCTCGCTAAAGTAAGAGAAAGGAAATCTCGCGACTTGGACTAAGTGAAGTGCATCAAGGATGAGGAGGCTGAGGTGTTGGTGGATGACACTTCCATAAAATTAAGGTGGCGAGCTTACTTTCATAAAATCTTAAATGAAAAAGGAGATAGAGATATCGAGCTAGATAAGTTGGCACACTCCAAAAACCATCATGATTTTGGGTATTGCAGGCAGTTCAGATTTGAGGAGGTAAGACGTGCTATTAGTAGGATGAAGAGGGAGAGGGCAATCGGGCCCAATAAGATTCCGATAGACTTTTGGAAGAACATGGTCAAGGATGGCATAGAGTAGTTGACTAGACTGTTTAATGCTATTATGAAGAATGCCAAGATGCCTAATGAATGGAGGAGCAGTGCAATGGTTCCATTGAACAAGAATAAGGGAGATACTCAAAACTACAACAATTATAGGAGTATCAAGTTGTTAAGCTACACTACAAAGGTCTGGGAGAGAGTTGTGGAGATGAGGGTGCATAAAGTAATATCTATCTTGGAGAATCAGTTTGGATTCATGCCGGGACGGTCGACGACTAAAGTAATCCATCTTGTTCGGAGGTTAGTGGAGAAATATAGGAAAAGAAAGAAGGATCTTCATATGGTGTTCATTGATCTCGAGAAGGGGTATGACAAAGTCCCAATGGATGTCTTATAGAGGTGTTTAGAGGTGAAAGGTGTCCCAGTGGCATATATCAAGGTGATTAAGTACATGTACGATTGAGCCAAAATTTGGGTAAGAATGGTGGGAGGAGACTTCGTGTATTTTCCTGTTGAGATGGGACTCCATCAAGGATTTGCATCGAGCCTTTTCTTGTTTGCCTTAGTGATGGATGAGCTGACGTGATCTATCCAGGAAGAGGTACCTTGGTGTATGCTATTTGCAGATGACATAGTACTGATTGATGAGACTCGCACTAAAGTTAATGAAAGGTTGGAGGCCTGGAGACACGCCTTGGAGTCTAAAAGATTCAAATTGAGCAGGACCAAAACTGAATACTTGGAGTGCAAATTCAGTGTTGAGAGGGATGAAGCAAACTCTGATGTGAGGCTTGCCACTCAACCTATCCCCAAGAAGGAAAACTTTATGTATTTGGGGTCCATCATCTAGAGTAGTGGCGATATCGATGATGATGTCATACATCATATTGGGGAAGCATAGACTAAATAGAGGCTTGCCTCTGGAGTATTGTGTGATAAGAAGATACCACCTAAACTCAAAGGTAAGTTCTACAGAGTGGTGGTTAGACCATTGTTGTTGTATGGGGTGGAGTGTTGGCCAATTAGAAATAAACATGTTCAGAAGATGCATGTCGCAGAGATGAGGATACTAAGGTGTATGTGTGGTCACACCAGGAGTGACAAGGTTAGGAACGAGACCATTCGGGAGAAACTAAAGGTGGCCCTGGTGGCCGAAAAGATGAGGGAAGCGAGACTGCGATGGTTCAGACATGTGCAGAGAAAGAGTATCGATGCTCTTGTTAGAAGGTGCGAGAGGTTGGTTCTTGGAGCGACTCAGAGGGGTAGAGGTAGACCGAAGAAGTACTAGGGGGAAGGTGATCAAACATGACATGGCGGAACTCGATCTCACTGAGGACATGACCTTAGATAGAAAGAAGTGAAGGTCGCGAATTAGAGTAGCAGGCTAAATTATTGTTATTATTATTATTATTATTGTTATTATTATTATTATTACTATTGTTATTGTTATTATTATTATTATAAGTTCTCATTATCTATCGTATATGTGTTAGTTTTATCATATTTACATACTGTTATATGTTATTCATTGTTAGTCGCATCTTATGTTCCTTTCCCTTCCTTTTATTTTTGTCATATCTAGTTCTTTCTGCTTATGGGTTTTGAGATGAGGGTTCCAAGGAAACAACCTCCCTACTTCTATGAGATAGTGGTAAGGTTTGCGTACAATTCACCCTCCACAGACCCCATTTGTGGGATTTCACTGGGTATGTTGTTGTTTACCTCAACCGACATAAGTAATACCAAATGAGCTATTACTTGGAATTTCGATGAAATCCCTTCATCGGTAAAGAGGTGGTCTACTTGCCAAGGATAGACCATACTTCACCTTACAGGACAACTCCCATCGTGCATGAAGTAACCTTTCTTATGGGACAACTCCCATTTCGGATAGGATTTTCACAAATCACAAATCAAATCTATGTATTTCTTCTCCTTAAGGGATTACTTACATTTCAGAGGCATCTTTCCTTACGGGACAACTCCATTTCGGAAACCTATGCTAGGCACATAGTTCAAGGAAAGAGAGCGAACCCTCCGTCCATCGATGCTAAGTAATCATCCCACACAAATACACATACATATATATGTATGTATATATATGCATACATACACACACACTTTCAAGAGACGTTAATTACTTCCAAGACCATTTCAATGCACTCTTAAGCTCAAAGGCCAATACATAATTTCATAATCAATATACTCATGCATAGGAATAGGCCATTCATATACAAAATAGTGCAAGTACCCAAAATGTTCAAAGAGCCAAATCAAAGACATATATGTGGTAACAATATCATCATAACCAACATTTTATCAAAATAATACTATAAAACAAAATTGGGCTTAACCCTTAATATAATTTCTCAGAATAACCCATGTACATGAATGCATATGCTAATGAACAATGAGGGATGACATGGGTAATTAAGATTCAATCTAAAATCAACATTTATAATATGAAATTGAAGTGTAAACATAAATAAATCCATATTAAAATCCATAGTGTAATTACTCATGCATAAATAATTCAAAAAGGGAACATGCATACGTATAATTTCATAAACCCAAAGTAAATCCTCACATAATAGTTTAAATCACATTAAAATCATCAAATAAATACTACTCATGCACTAATAGAATTTTAGGAATCATAATATTCAAAACCCCAAATTAAAGTAAGCAAAATCTATGTAAGTTTCCTTGAAAAATAATTTTGGGTCTCCTTGATTGAAAAGAATCAAGGATCAACCCACATACCTTAAATTTTAAGTTCCTTGAAATTGAGTTGAGAAAGAATGGAAGCTTGGAAGTGGGCCTGGGAATCTAAACTCGTTCTTGAGTTTTCTTGAAATAGGTATTGGGGTCTTGGTCGAGGCTCTTGAGAGAACTGAGGATGTACTTGAGATGCGAGTAATGAGTTTGATCCTTTGGAATAAGGTTTAGGTCTTTTGGTGAGGTTAAGATGGCATTGGAAGTCAAAAAAGGACATTAGAGTAATTAAAATTTATGAAAATTGCCATTAGTGAACGTATGAAAAATTTGACAAAGTGTTCCCTCACTGGAGGTTTGACTAGCCGTGTGGCACTCCACGGTTCGTGTGGAGTGCCCGTCAAAAGGTACGTAGAAAAAACAATGGGAGTTGGGAACACTTCGAAAAAATTCACGTCTCGTCACTTTGATGGACCACTTCACGGGTCGTATGACGCTTTACGGTCCGTTTAGTGGTCCATTGCACCACATTTCATGAAAATATGGCCAGGCCACCCCACGACTTAGGCTCACGAGCCGTGTGAGCCTCCACGACCCGTCAAAGTCGCCTGTGGCACCACCCTTAACCAAAACTCCCTTCTATGGTACCTTGCCTCTCTTGCACATCCCACGAGTCATACAAATGGTTAGTGGCAAGGAACACGGCCCGTGCCACTAGCCTTATCACATGCCTTAGGCCAAAAATGGCCTTTTCTAGTGCCAAGCCATCCAAACGGCCCGTCAAAAGCACCACTACCCGTCAAGTTGTCTGTTTGACATCACTACATAAGAGTGTTTCACGAAAACGATCATAACTCTTTCATCCAACATCGGAATGAGGTGAGGCCAAGTGCATTGTGAATCTAACTCAAAGGATTTCATTCGACATGTCATGGGACACCCAGTTCCAAGTGTGCTGAAAGTTATGCTTGTTTAAAGTTGACCCTTCTATCGGTACTTGTGTTGAACTTAGCCAACGGAAATCCCTTTGAACTTGGCTTGACATAGGGGGGCCATGACGACCTTAAACAACCTAAATAAGCTTGAAAAATTTCGGGTCCTTACATCATCTACCCCTTGGGAACATTCATCCCCAAATGTGCAATAACAAAGCTTGAAAGGCTTGGGTGAGAACACAAAACTTTCAAACACAAGATACCATGCAAATTTCATCATTGGAAATTACAAAGCCATTAAATCTCACGTCAAAAATAAAACCATTCAAAACATCATAAAAGCCATTCTAATGCACATTTAAGCATGTAATACCATAAGACTCAAGAAAGAAAAAATTGGGAATAACAAGAAGGAAAGAACCTAATACCTTAGGCTTGAGGGAAAAATGGAGATACCGCTTCATCATGTCCAACTCCGCCTCCCATGTAGCACTCTCCATATGTTGGTTCCTCCAAAGTACCTTCACCAAAGCCACATCCTTATTATGAAGCTTTTTCACTTGTCTATCCAAAATTCCTAATGGGACCTCCTCATAAGACAAGTTCTCCTCCACCTCAATGTCCTCCAAAGGCACAATAGTACTAGGATCCCCAACCATCTTTCTCAACATGGACACATGGAAGACCGGGTGATTAGAGCTCAAATCTGGGGTAACTCCACTGTATATGCCATATTACCAATCCGTTCAATAACTTTGTAAGGCCCTACATATCGGGGACTTAGCTTCCCCTTTTTGCCAAAACGCATCACTCCCTTCATAGATGAGACTTTCACAAACACCCAATCTCTAACTTGGAATTCAAGATCCCTCTTTCTAGCATTCGAATAGGACTTTTGGCGACTTTGTGCCATCTTCAACCTTTCTCTGATCAACTTCGCTTTCTACATAGCCTCCATTACCAAGTCTGGGACAATCAAAGCCGCTTCCTCCAATTCAAGCCATCCTACCGGAGATCTACACCTCCAACTATACAAGGCCTCAAACAGTGCCATACCAATGCAAGCATGGAAGCTATTACTATAAGCAAACTCGGTGAGTGGAAGATGGTCATCCCAATTACCTTTGAACTCCTATACACAAGCCCTCAACATATCTTTCAAGGTTTGAATTGTCCTCTCGGCTTGTCCATCGGTTTGGGGATGAAAAGCGGTATTCAACTTGACTTTAGTACCAAGTCCCCTTTGAAACGATTTTCAAAAGTGTGAGGTAAATTAGGTACCCCAATCTGATATGATAGATCTAGGCACACCATGCAACCTTACCAATTCCAGAATGCACAACTTCACACAGCCTTCAACACCAAAAGTAGTCTTAACCAGTAAGAAATGAGCTGATTTAATCATCCGATTGACGATAACCCAAATGGAATCAAATTGCTTTTGAGTCCGAGGCAACCCAACCACAAAGTTCATATTTATGTCTTCCCACTTTCAAGTAGGAATCTCAATGTTTTGAGCCAATCCACCGGGTCTTTGATGCTTCACCTTTACTTGTTGACAATTTGGGCATTTGGATAAAAACTTGACTATGTTGCTCTTCATATCATGCCACCAATACACATCCTTCAAATCCCGGTACATTTTAGTGGACCCCGGGTGAATGGAATAGTGAGAACTATGGGCTTCACTCATGATCACCTTCCTAAGATCATCCACATCCGGAATACATAACCGATCTTGTTGCCGAAGTATACCATCTCCCCCTTGGGAGAAAACCTCAATATTCTTTTTGGTAACCAATTTCTTCAATTCAACCAAGGATGGGTCTAGATCTTGCTTAGCCTTCACATCAACAACCACCGAGGATTTGGCCCCTTTTAGAACATGTATACCACCATCATTGAAATCGGACACTCTAACACCCAATCTGGCCAAACGGTGGCCATTCCTTGCCAAATCCCTCTTGTCTTCCTCAATATGAGCCACACTTCTCATGGATAGCCTACTAAGAGCATCGATTACCATATTTGCCTTACCGAGGTTATATAGAACACTCATGTCATAATCATTTAGGAGTTCCAACCATCTTCTTTCTCTCAAAATAAGGTCCCTTTGAGTGAACACATATTGCAAGCTCTTGTGATCAGTGAAAACATCCACATGAAACCCATAGAAACATTGTCTCCAAATTTTCAAAGCAAAGCTAACTCAAGGTCACGAGTTAGGTAGTGATGCTCATGTACCTTCAATTGCCTTGATACATAAGCTATCACCTTACCATGTTGCATAAGTACACAACCCAACTCAATTCGAGCGGCATCATAATATACCACGAACCCGTCCATGTCATAGGATAGAGTCAAAATCGGAGCCGATGTAAGTCGATCCTTCAAAGTTGAAAAACTCTTCTCACACTCATCCGACCATGCAAACTTAACCTTCTTTTAAGTCAATTTATTCAATGGAGAAGCAATAGATCAGAACCCCTCAACGAACCTTCTATAACAGCTTGCTAACCCAAGGAAGCTTCGAATGTCCGACGGAGTCGACGGTCTAGGCCAATTCATTACCACCTCAGTCTTCTTTGGATCCACCTTTATACCATCACCAGACACCACATGTCCCACAAAAGCGACCTCACCCAACCAAAACTCACACTTGCTAAATTTGGCATACAACTTCTTCTCTCTCAAGGCTTGCAAAAGCGACCTCAAATGACCCATATGCTCTTCGATTCACTTTGGGAATAGATAAGAATATTGCCAATGAAAACAACCACAAAACTATCAAGGAAATGCTTGAACACTCGATGTATAAGATCTATGAACATGGCTGGAGCATTAGTTAGGCCAAACGACATCACAACAAACTCAAAGTGCCCATACCTCATTCAAAAGGCCATCTTGGGAATGTCACATTCTCTAACCTTTAATTAATGATACCCAGAACGGAGGTTAATCTTCGAAAAGTCAGTAGCCCCTTGAAGTTGGTCAAACAGGTTATCAATCCTAGGTAATGGATACTTATTTTTAATGGTCACCTTATTTAGTTGCTTATAATCGATACACATCCGAAGGGATCCATTTTTGTTTCTTACAAATAACACTGAAGCACCCCGTGGAGATATACTTGGCCTGATGAAACCCTTCTCTAACAAATCTTTCAACTAATCCTTCAATGCTTTCAACTCAGTCGGTGTCATACGATAGGGAGGAATAGAGATAGGTTGAGTATCCGGAAGAAGATCTATGCCAAAGTCTACCTCTCTTTCAGGAGGAATATCAGGCAAGTCCTCGGGAAACACGTCCGGAAACTCATAAACCACCAGGACAGACTCGAGAGTAGGCAATTTGGACTTCATATCTTTAACCCTCACAATGTGATTATATGCATCCCTTGGAGATCATCATCCGAGCTTTGAGGTAGGAAATAAATCGACCTTTAATAGCAGAGTCACTACCTTTTCATTCAAGGACGGGCTCACCAGGAGGTTGGAATTTGACCTTTCGGGTTCTACAATATACAGAGGCATATGATGCATGCAACTAATCTATTCCAAGAATCACATCAAAATCATACATTTCAAGTTCCACAAGATCACACGGGAATACTAAGACAACTACGATAGACTCTATGTGCAACAACAGATTCACCCATGGGGGTATAAATTGAGTAAGGCTCCCTCAAAATTTCTGGAGTCAAACCAAATTTAATAGCCAACAGAGGAGTCACAAAAGACAAGTTTGCACCCGGATTAAGCAAAGAATAAACATCAAAATCAAAGACTTTTAATACACCAATCACAACTTGCGGAGCCTCTTTAACTTCCTGACGCACATGAAGAGCATAGAACCTATTGTTCCTCGAAGTGACACCCTGAGGAACCCTTGGCTAACCTTGTCCACGTTGAGCCACCTGACCTTGACCTTTCTGAAGGTTCTTAGGACAATTGGCAACTTTGTGATTCTTATCACCATACTGGAAGCAAGCACCCAAGTCTTTCCAACAAGGACCTTTGTGGTGATTCCTACACTTGGTATACACAGGGTACCCCTGACTACCACCAATTGGTGCCTTAGGAGGAGGAACCTTAGCATTAGCAATCCGAGAACTTGAACCTTTGCCTTGTTAGGATCGGCCAAAACCACCACACTGGAGACGAACTTGTGCATTCATGCACGAGGATCAGCCACAAGTGTCGGAGCATACTTGGAGGGCTTAGTGAACTTGAGGGCATAATCCCTCACACTCATATTACCCTGCCTGAGGTTGATAAACTTAGTCATCTTGCCTTCCCTAAGCTCAAGTGGGAAGAAACGATACAGAAAAGTAAGCTTGAACTCTTCCCAATTAATAGCATAACCACAGACCCTCTCCATAGACCACTGAGTATACCACACCTGTGCTACATCCTTCAACTGATAGGAAGTTAGCTTAGCCTTCTCCTCAGAAGTGGCATTCAATACCTCGAAGAGCTCATCAATGAACTCCTGAGCATCCCCGTCAACCTTAGACCCAAAGAACTCTGAAGGATTCATCTGGGTGAAATCTCTCACTCTAGAAGCTGGAGTGGAATCCCGAGGAAGGTTAGCCTGCCTAGCCTGAGTAGTCACCACTTGGGCAAGCATGGCAAAGGCCGTACGGAACTCACCATGAGTGACAGTCTCATCCGGAGGCCCTTGAGGTGCTTGACCCTCATTAGCTAGGGCTGGTCTACCACGAGGCATCTTCTGTAATAGAGTAAGGGTACCATCAAGATCAAGAAGCTAACTAACTATTCACAGCACGACGTAAGACATGAAGAAGTAAGATAATTCCTAGAACGTCATCGTAGCCTCCTACTTATAGGCATAGTGCACTTCACGCCCATAAATAGGACTCTACTTGATACGACATATTAGACTCCGAGGATCATTTACAAACCTAGGGATCTGATACCATCTTTGTCACGATCCGGACCTAGGGCCTAGATGTGCACCGCGTATGGGAACCCAAGAGCCCCCAAACAAGCCTCAAGATACCAAAACTCGCATCACCGGTTCGGAAGTGTAATTAACAATCAACACATAGTTCTAAGGGATGGGAAAGTAGGACTCACGCTATGGGGGCATCATGGGGAAAGGGTTAACATGAGTTCACATAACACATAGCATATAAATACTAAGGGGCGGGTACGTAGGACCCATACTATGGGGCAATTTGGGACTTAGCATCTTTCCATCAACATAAGGTCAAGTCACATATCAATACTCAAAGATAACCAAATACATAGCATGGACTTAATCATAACTCATAATATATATCGTAAAGAAGTTTATAAGGTGTCTAACAAAGCCTCTACATAGATGGGTCAGGGGCCAAGACATACCCCGGGCTCACCCTCAAGTAATAAAAAAATAAAAGAGATAGCATAGATAGATGGATAGTGGTTCATCTTTCAAAAATAAGACTCATCACTACAAGCAAAATCGGAATCCAAGCTAAGCGTCGAATAGTGAATGATCAGGGTCCTGGGTCCCTATATGGTAAAATCATGTAGGCAAGAGTATGCGTTAGTACATTCGAATGTACTAAGTATGCGGGGTGCAATGTATGTAACTTACCAAAACTTACATATCAACGTTAGATGACAAGGGCACATAATATAGAAAGAGTTGAATATCAAAGAATGTAATATAACGAGATGTTATGAAAGTCATGATGCATGAAATGCAAATAATGCACTTATATATATAGGGGATGTGACTTCAACCGACATAAGTAAGACCAAGCGAGCTATTACTTGGAATCTCGATGAAATTTCCTCATCAATAAAGAGGTGGTCTACTTGCCAAGGATAGACCATACTTCACCTTACGGGACAACTCCCATGTTGCATGAAGTAACCTTCCTTACGGGACAACTCCTATTTCGAATAGGATTTTCACAAATCACAAATCAAATCTAAGTATTTCTTCTCCTTAAGGGACAACTCCCATTTTAAAGGCATCTTTCCTTATGTAACAACTCCCATTTCGAAAAGGAAACCTATGCTAGGCACATAGTTGAAGGAAAGAGAGCGAACCCTCCATCCATCGGTGCTAAGTCATCATCCTACATGAATACATATACGTGTATGTATATATATACACATACTTTCAAGAGACGTTAATCTCTTCCAAGACCATTTCAATGCACTCTTAGGCTCAAAAGCTAAAGCATAATTTCAATAGTCAATGTACTCATGCATAGGAATAGACCATTCATATACAAAATAGTGCAAGCATCCAAAATGCTCAAAGAGCCAAGTCAAAGACATATATGTGATAACAATATTGTCATAATCAACATTTTATCAAAATAGTACCATAAAACAAAATTGGGCTTAACCCATAACATAATTTCTCAAAATAATTCATGTAAATGAATGCATATGCTATGAACAATGAGGGATGACATGGGTAATTAAGACTCAATCTAAAATCAACATTAATATGAAATTGAAGTGAAAACATAATTAAATCCATAGTGTAATCACTCATGCACAAATAATTCAAAAAGGGAACATGCATACTTATAATTTCATAAACCCAAGTAAATCCTCGTATAATGGTTTAAATCACATTAAAATCATCAAGTAAATACTATTCATGCACCAATAGAATTTTAGGAATCATAATATTCAAAATTCCAAATTAAAGTAAGAAAAATCCATGTAGATTTCCTCGAAAAGTAATTTTGGGTCTCCTTGATTGGAAGGAATCATGGATCAACCTACATACCTTAGACTTTAAGTTCCTTGAAATTGAGTTGAAAAAGAATGGGAAGCTTGGAAGTGGGTCTTGGAATCTAAACTTGTTCTTGAGTTTCCTTGAAATAGATATTGGGGTCTTGGTGGAGGCTCTTGAGAGAATTGAGGATGTATTTGAGATGAGAGTAATGAGTTTGATCCTTCAGAATAAGCTTTAAGTCTTTTGGTGATGTTAAGATGGCATTGGAAGTCTAAAAAGGTCATTAGAGTATTAAAGTTTACGAAAAATGTCATTAGTGAACGGATAGAAAATTTGACAAAGTGTACCCTCACTGGAAGTTTGACTGGCCGTGTGGCACTCCACAGGTCATGTGGAGTGCCCATCAAAAGGTACTTAGAAAAAAAATGGGAGTAGGGAACACCTAGAAAAAACTCACGTCTCGTAACTTTGACAGACCACTTCACGGGCCGTGTGATATTTCACGGTCCGTTTAGTGCTCCGTTGCACCACATTTGGGCACGAGAATGTGGCCAGACCACCCCATTACTCAGGCTCACGAGCTGTCTGAGCCTCCATGGCCCATCAAAGGTGTCCGTGGCAACACCCTTAGCCAAAACTCCCTTCCATGCTACCTTGCCTCTCTTGCATATCCCACGAGTCATCCAAATGGTCAGTGACAAGGCATGGCCCGTGCCACTGGCTGTGTCACATGCCTTAGGACAAAAATGGCCCTTTCCATCCTCAAGCCATCCAAACGGCCCGTCAAAGGCAACACTGCCCGTCAAGCTGTCCATTTGACATCACTGCACAAGAGTGTCTCCTGAAAACGATCATAACTCCTTCATTCGGCATCAGAATAAGGTGAAACCAAGTGCATTGCGAAGCTAACTTAAAGAGATGTCATTTGACCTGTCGAGGACACTAATTCCAAGTGTGCTAAAAGTTATGCTTGTTTAAAGTTGTCCTTCTACCAGTACTTGTGTTGAACTTAGCCAATGGAAATCCCTTTGAACTTGGCTTGACATAGGGGGCCCATGACGAACTTAAACAACATAAATAAGCTTGAAAATTTTTTGTCCTTACATACATGTTTTACTTGGCAACATAAAACTTGAGCAGATACTTCAACAAGTAAAATCAATCACAATTATTCTTGGAAACAAGTTTTACAAACAAGTCAAAGTGGATTCAACATAAAACCATTATCACACTGGCCAAGAGTAATTAATATTTTTGCTTTTGCATAAATCATTAGTTACAGATACATCAATGACTATTGGTAAGGTAATTAACAAGTTTGTTAAAGAGATTGACGCATTCAACGGAGGTTATAGCATCATCCTACTACATCATAAAAATTACAATTGCCATCCATGGATCCCACAACCCCCTTGGATCAATTAAAAGCAGTAAAATCAGCTAAAGTCCGTTAAAAGATATAACATTATTTGAAAAGTGTTACAACAATGCCATCAAATAACAATCAACAGTCACTATTTCTTTTACATCAGTCAATCAATTACTCAGCAACCATGCACATTCAGAGGCGTATTTTTCCATCTGTTGGAGTGAAGTCAACGTAAAACCATTAAAGTTTGTTGAAGAAATTGACACGTTCAATGGAGGTTATAACATCTTCCTGGCAGAGACAAAGTATCCAACTTAAATGAAAACGACCAAATTGGAGTTATACAGGCATACATATTCTTCAAATAGATTTTCTTTTAGTAAGTTTACATAAGTTTTTTATGCTATGGTCTACTTTGTGACATTTAATTACTCTCACATATATCTATATAGTGAATGTTCATTTACCGTTTTCTGCATAGACAATGGTGGTGAGATAAGTCATTTGTTCTTTTATTATATTCTTTTGTCAAAATTTTTTAAGTACTATAAATTTGAAAATTTCCCGTTGTTTCAATATCTGATTTTTTCATTTTAAAAGACTATAAGAAATCATTGAGAAGAAAACCTAAAAGGTATCTTGCTCCCTTTCATTTGTTTCGAGCCTGAATTTTATGACTTACATGAAGAGTTTAGTGGTTTTTTTTCAAAAAGGAAGAGATTTTGGACAAAACAGGGAAGACTATGTATGGGGATGCAACTTCGAATGGTGTTATGGCTAATGATTGACTCAAAGAGTTTGAACTTTTTTAAACATACTAAATGTGCTATGTTACATAAACTTAAAGGATATTTCTTTCTCTCTTTATTAGGACTTAGGAGAATGTTACTTTTCTTTTTGATCTTTTTCTCACTTTTTTTTTAGTTCTCCCATCTTCTCATTTACATTTACACCGAAGTTTAATGGAATATCGTATGTTTTAGATTTTGACAACCTTTTTTTATTTCACAGAATGTTATATGTTTTTAATCATAAATTCACCTGTTTTTTTTCACGCGCACGGTAGAACTTCAAATTTATATGAATTATTGTGCTTAAAATACATTGTCATGAATATAAAATGTAGTACTTTAATTATCTCAATCAAATTTATAACATATCATGTAAAATATTATATTAGTTGTTCTCTTTGCTAGCCACGCGCTTGGCGGGCAATTTTACTAGTTTCTCTAGTCTAGAAAATAAATATGTGATGCAAGGAAAAAAAAAGGTTGTAACTAAAAAATATAAATACCCACTAATGTCTTGATTGGCTGAAAATGTAGGATTATGCCTAGCGAGGCACCTTTTCAATCTCTCGGATTTCACTTCTCTCGAATCTTCCGTAGTTCACGATTTTCTCTGCTTCCCTCGCTCCGTCATCTTCCATCCATGTCAATTTACGCCAACATCCCTCATCCTCTCCTTCACCACCCTAATTCACCATACCTCAAAACCTTAAAATCTTCTTCTTTACATTCAACACCCACTAAATTAACCTTCTTTAGATCTATTACCATTGAAAGAATTTCGACAAAATCTGTTTCTGCAACCCCAACAGGTGCTGCTGCTTCTTCAGAATCCTCGTCCTCATCTCTCCAACCCGTTGAAGAGCTCCCACCAAAGCTTCAAGAAATCGTCAAGCTTTTTCAAGCAGTTGAACAACCAAAGGCTAAATACGAGCAACTCTTGTTTTACGGCAAGAATTTAAAGCCACTTGATACCCAGTACAAGACTAGTGAAAATAAGGTTCAGGGTTGTGTTTCACAGGTTTGGGTTAGGGCGTATTTTGACTCTGAGAGAAATGTTGTATTTGAGGCTGATTCTGATTCGGTACTCACTAAAGGTCTTGCTGCTTTATTAGTTCAGGGACTTTCTGGAAGACCTGTAGAAGAGATTGTAAAAGTTTCCCCTGATTTTGCTGTCCTTTTAGGGTTGCAACAAAGCTTAACTCCTTCTAGGAATAATGGTTTTTTGAATATGTTGAAGTTAATGCAGAAGAAAGCCCTTCAGTTGTACGTTGAATCTGAGAAAGCTTCTAATACAGGCCAGAGCGAGTTATCAAGTGCCTCGTCGACTGAGGTTTCGTCCGGGTCCCTCGGTGTTAATGGTAATGGAAATGTTGAGTCTGCTGGTGCTGAAGTTAGTGGAAACAATGCAACTGTTGATGCTACTGATAATGGTGTTTTGAGGAGTAGAGGAATGAGAATCAAGGAGAAATTAGAGAAGGAACTTAGGCCTGTTGAACTAGAAGTTGAAGATATATCTCATCAGCACGCAGGACACGCAGGGATTAGAGGCAGTGATGGAGAGACTCACTTTAATTTAAAAGTAGTGTCTAAGGAATTTGAAGGCAAGAGTTTGGTTAAGAGGCATAGGATGATTTACGGTTTACTGCAAGATGAGTTGCATAATGGACTACACGCGTTGTCAATTGTGGCTAAGACACCTTCTGAAGTTGGTAGTAGTTGAATTGCTGGCGTCAAGAGAGGTCTGGTTCTTTTTGTCCTGTAAACTTTTCATCCTTCTAGAATTTATTGAAAAGTATACCTCATAATAACTAGTTACTGGATTGTTCGTTTTGTCGTGAGAATCTTGATAAAATAGTTTCTGGAGCTATTCAAAACTAAGTTTCCTTTCCTCCCAAGAATCATATCAGTACACAAACTTCAATTGTCTATTAACTGCAGTAATTTGGTTCCGTCATGTTAGAATAGGATTATATGTTCTAACACTTCAATCTTATCAACTTTCTGTGTGACACACTTGGACCTACTAACCAACTTCAAAAATGATAAACTAGCTATTTGTTGCATCAACATCAAAAATGCAACAACAATAACATACTCTGCGTAATCTCACTAGTGGGGTCTGACAAGGATAGAGTGTATGCATATTTTTTACCCCCTACCTTGGGAGGTAGAGACGTTGATTTTGATAAACCTCTGCTGAAGGAAAAGCATTATATCTAAGCAGATCAAAAAAGAAATAATATGAAGAAATCATGGACTTCAGAAAGTATGAGAAAGCATTCTGAAGGAAAAGAAGAAAAAGAAACAGTAACTACAAGAAAATAGTGTGATAATCGAAGTACCAAAGAGTTATCATTCCTTCAAAATGCTCTTTTCTTTTTCTTCCCTATAATAGTCTGTATAATTGTCGATAGGACTACTTCCCGTTGACTGCTTCTTCATTATTTGGAGTGCCAGAGTTGTTTAAATCATAGTTGCCCAGTTAACAATGAAATTTTTGTCTTTATCTTGTTCAACGATGTTGCAAGTTTTTCTAGTTTTATCTCAACTTGACGAAATTCAATTACAATAATCCTTTTCTAGTAAATCTACTTTGTTTGACCTTTCATTTTTATGGTAACTTAAAATATTATTACTTCAAGGTTTTAATGTAAATTCATGATGCATATAAAGAAGTCTACCTCTAGTGAACTATGTTTCTGCTATTTCCAAGTTGCATCTGGAGGATTTATGAGAGCTATAGAACGTCTTGTTAGATGTCACTCTTTTCTCTTGTGACTTAGTTACCCGAGGAATCCATATATCAATTTAGTTCTGTGGAGTATCTGGACAATGCCAAAAAATTTCTTCCATTGCAGATTATCTGGACAATGCTGGGATTTTTCTTAAACATCTGTGGCACAATGATGCCACAGACTATAAGGGGTTTGTTTGTACAGTGGCAATTCCAAAGAATATCCAGAAAGCTAAGCAGATATGGAGGACCACTCCATTGTGCGTATTTTGGACTTTATGTTGGAAGGAACAAAGCTTGCTTTGAAGGGTATAGGGATGACATCTCTAGAATTTTGAAAACATGTATTTATAATGTATATTATTTGGTGTAAATGCAGTTCTTTGGTTGATCTGCATCTGTTTTTGGATTTCTTGGATCTGTTAGGAGGGTTGCAGGGTGTTTGTTCCGGGATGTTTTGCTTTGTACTTCCTGTACCTTCTTCATACCTTATTAATAAACTTGTGCTTCTTTTTGTTTTAAAACAATTTAATTCTGAAGAAAATGCAATATGTAGAAATAAATACTGTAGGGAGGTGCATGAGATTCTTTTCTTTTCTTTTCTTTTCTTTTTTTCTGAGAAGGTAACAACTGTGCATGGGATTCTTTAGAAAGAAATTTTCTATATGGCACTCTATTATTCCTCAAGGAATGGTATATTTGGCAATCAGAAATTCAGAGTCATGAAGCACAATGCCTCATAGGTTGACAGTACTCCTTCCGTTTAAAAAAGAATGACCTAGTGTGACTTAGCATGGAGTTTAAGAAAGTACAGAAGACTTTTTAATGTTGTGGTCCTAAATTAAAGTAATGTCTTATGTACCAAAATTTCGTTTAATCTTGTGGCCTTAAACATGTCATGTGGAAAGTTGAAATTAAAGTGTTGCCAGAAAAGGAAAAGGGTCATTCTTTTTTAAATGGACTGAAAAGGAAAGTAGACATTCTTTTTGAAATGGAGGGAGTATATCTTTTTGGATGCCTTAGCCTCCTCTAGGCTTTGTTACTGGGGGTTGTATAGCGTGCAAAGGAGCACCAAATCAATCTGATTTTGGTTCCTTAAGATGCACCCACAGTGATATGGTTGCTAGTGATCATTTTCCGGAACAAAGCATTTGGGATACATCTGATGCCAAATTCACGAAGAAGCCCTTTAGTTTATGGGTTATTGAGGATGAGTTAAGACATTTCATTGTTTGCAGTGGTTTCAAGAATACTCCAAAGAGGCTTGCTGATCGAGATATGGCTAGTGGTCTAGATGATATGGTGGTTAACGCAGAAATCAGAACATTCTCCGGAGCCCTTTATGATGAATATGGTGACCGCCTGGTAATCAATTTATGCTTTTCAGTAGCTTTAAATTCTGGTGCACAAATGTAATTGCCCAATTGGTTAAAGTAGGTGTCTGTCGATAGAATAAACTGCAACTGTTTGAAGATACTTCTACTAGGTTATATAGACACAGGCAACTTGTAAAATGTTTTCAGTTCTACTTGTATTACTAGATGGTTATCATATATGGCATCTCTTTGTTATAATATCAAGAATACATATATGATCAATCACCTTTGATGCAGTAACATGTATTTGGTAACTAGCTTGATTAAATTACTAAAGCAGCTGATAGGTACAAAGTATTTCCCTGTGTTGGACATACAATCTCCAAACACTGTGAAGTGTGATCAAAGAAAGCAAAATTACATCAAGAACTCTAATCTCAAAAACATTAGCCTAATGATAGTAATTAAGCATGGCTCGTCTAGAATGCAAACAAGGAAATACAGAGCCCCTGCAGTGAATTT
This sequence comes from Solanum clarkiae, assembly GCA_011800125.2. Lineage (NCBI taxonomy): Eukaryota > Viridiplantae > Streptophyta > Magnoliopsida > Solanales > Solanaceae > Solanum > Solanum clarkiae. The sequence continues at coordinate 5,904,406 of JAABOM020000012.1, forward strand.
CTTGAGCAGTCAGTCTTTTGAGTTTTTCAAGGCTTCTACTTTTCATCTGAAACAGTCTTTAAGTTCTTCTTGTGCCACACCAAGTAAAGACATGATGTTATGGATAATCTGTAAAGAGCTATGTTGGTTGGACTCTTAAAAAATGTCAACAGTTGCGCATTTGGATGCATCATCGAAAGTGAAGAGTCCACACAACTTAGGTAAAGAGCACCTTGCACTGAGTTGCCTTTCGCATGAGCAATAGGCTACATCACTTCATCCTTCCATTCCAGGGATGATCTTTGAATACCTAGCCATAAGAGAATTTTGTCCCAGATAGTAGTGAGTATAATGGCATTTGAAGAATAAATGATCCGGCATCTCATCATTGTTGGTGCAAAGGGAACAAGACAGGCCATGTCTAACACTCCATTTTGCTAATCTGTCTCTAGTCAGCAGCCTTTTCCACACGGCCAAATACATTATAAACTTCTCTCTAGGGGCTCCATGGTTGTCACATAGTAATTTCCTGTATAGTCACCTCTCAATTTACAATAGACCACCTTTGTGCTGAATTTAGTCCTGAGGGTGACATCCTGCTCCTCGTAGCCAGCTATTTACTATGTTCTTTTGGCATTGAGGAACTTCTTAATCATCCCTATCATTCACATCCCAAACACTTCCACCTTTGATGTAGTATGCGACCTATAGCCTGTGTTTTTTCAAGCACGGTTCTGGAAATGTTCACTAGTAGCAGTTCTATTGCAATCAGTCATGTCAAAGAAGCCAAGGCCTTCAGCAGTTTTCAGCTTATTTTGAGAAGTTTTTCTTAACGAAAGTGCTTTTCAAAAAAGTTCTGTGGGAGATCAGCAGTTTGTGATTGGCCAATATTTTCAAAATGTGTTTTAAGTGTCAAAGTACGAAAAAAGGATTTGCATTTAAGTTGTCTATTATTTTTGATATGGGTCTTTTTGTAATTTAAAAAAAAAATTCAAAAGCACTTATTTTTAGGAGAACCCACATTTTTGCGCTAATGCTTCAAACGAAGACAACTTCTGTTACTATTTAGAAACATTTATTGTATTGTGAAACTACAATAAGTGCTTCTATTGAAAAATAACCACTTCAGATCTTTCAAATGCTTGGTGAAACAGATCATGAATGCTTCAACTTGCTATTTTTGCTGAATTTCATCATCACTGGACAGAGTGTATGTATTATCAATAATCATCTCTTACTGTTCAACTCAATTTGCAGATAGTTCTTAGGCATAATATATAAATTGGACCCTAGATTTGGCTTCAAATTTTAACTTTAACCTTTAACTTTCATAATGCACTAGTAGGCACTTTAACTATCCAACAAAGGTGCTGTGCCACTTGAACTCAAATCTACACTTGAACAAAGAAAGACTTTTAACTTTCAGAGTGCACAAGTACTTAGTTGTGCCTACTTGTTGAAGTGTTGAAGTTAAAGTGTGTTTTTGTTGAAGTGTTGGATTTAAAGTGCCTACTTGTGCACTATGAAAGTTAAAGGTCAAACTTAAATTTGAAGTCAAGTTTAGGGTCCGATTTATGTATTACGCCTAGTTCTTATGTGTAATGTGTCTTTCAGTGACCTAACTTTCAATTTACATCAGAGGTCTGACTTCCAGTGACCTTTTTGTTGGCTACAATGATGATTCATACTCTCAGGGGCCATTGACGGATTATTGAGGTTTTTCTTCTATTGGCTTTTGTAAACTTCCCTGTGCTTCTTTCATTATTAATGTAACAGTTCTGCTAATCAGTAATATGAGGATGAATTATGATTTTTTTGCATTGCAATGGGAACTAGAATTTCAGGGTCCTGATGACACATCATGTGGAATGTCTCTTCCTTGTCATTTTTCTTGTATGAAATCCATACATTACTTGATCATGGAACTAGTGATTATATACAAGTTTTTTGTGGGCAATTAAAACATTTTCATTACCCAAATTGGGTTGTATGGCTGCTATGCCGTATAACTGATGAACTTTTTTTTTGGTCATAAAAGATTAGTTCCTCAGTTATACGAGAGCATAGCAGCCATACCACTTGCAAGCTAACCATAATTTCATCATTTCTCAACAAAACAAAGAGCTACTATGACTAGAGACTAGGGATAGAGCAAGTCTTTTGTCCAGTCGAGGAATCATTGATCCTCTAAAGAAAACCTCTTTGCACTATCTTCCTTGTGATCAGTTGAGGGGGACTGCCTTTGCTTTGGAATATTCTCTGATTTCGTTCAATCCATACCTGATACACAGTTGCTGTCACGCTCATTCTGTTTCTGGATCTTTTCCTATTAGCATATATACATGCCCAACTCAACTCCTCTTGCCAAGGTAATGTACCGCTTGTCATTGCAGAATTTTGGACCATATATAGTTAGCAAATTCACAAAAAAAGAACAGTGGTCTCACAAGCTCTATCACATAATGCACAATCTCTGGCAGTTCTAGGTAGACATACTTTCTCCCATGCTAATAGATGTTTCTTTGTTATTTCAACCCCATTTGTCCAAAGGAACTTCTTAGTTATACAACAACAACATTACCCAAATGCCTCAAAGGCTCCCGCCCATTGCGGGGTAAGGGAGGCTCTGATGTACACAGCCTGACCCCTATGTTTAAAAACATAGCGCGACTGTTTCCAAATGACCCATGATGAGCGTCGAA
>JAABOM020000012.1:5908699-5922278 GCA_011800125.2 Solanum clarkiae
AAGAGGAGCTTACCTGCTTTACAAGTCACAAAATGTTGGGAGAGAACTAGAGAGCATAATCTGTTTTTTTTTTTTTTGTGTGTGTAGTCAAGTTTAAGAAATGAATTTGGGAGCTGCTTAGGACCCCATTTTATTGTGCAACTTAGGCCGACTTTCCCTTTATTATTAGACCATATTTCACCACATAAAATCAAGCTGCTTATCCAGCAGCGTCTTCATTAAATTTGGGCCAAAATGGGTCCCTAAGGTACTGAACTTGGGCTGCCCATTTTTAGATTTTGTTCTTCTTGGATTGGGCTTAATTTTCTTAGTCTTTTGCATTGTATTTGGGCCCTTTTGAATACCTATATTGGGCTGAACATATATCCAGTTTAGGAGGCTAAAACATGGGTCCAAGTTACACCATTAACACGAACTTTATTCGTAATCGAACTTGGACAATTTCGATGCTGGATCTCGTCTCCATTTAATTAGCAAGTTTTGAGCTAAGCAAGTAGCTGACTCACCTCCTTGATTCTAAGTCCTACAAGCACCTCAATTCTCTCACTTCATTTTAAGTCCGTAATCTCCTCATTTTGACACAAAACATGTATACACTCAACCCTCTTAAGCGCTAGATGCACGTATAGCCCATTAACGTGAGATTCAAGTACTTTTGGAAATTTGCGCTAGTTTAACCAAATCATGTCATATTTCTTTTATATGGTATTAATGGTGTAGTGTAAGGTGTAGGCTGTTACAACAGATTATCCTTTTGAGATAATTTGAAGTTTGAACGGGCTACCCCTTTCTCTTTTCTTTGCTTAAATTTGAGAAATTGTTGCATGATTGGCTATGGGCTATTTTGAACTCTGAATTGTGTTCTATTTTAGGACATAAGTTTGGGAAAATAATTAGGATCCTTTCACGGAGTCAATTTTGAATTTTCTAATATGGATTCTAATTTTCCATTTTTGATCTGCCTCTCAATTCTGTGATTTAGTGTCTAAATGGCTATATTGATGATGTCATTCTATTTTTGATAGCATAGTAGCGTTTGAAGACCATTCAGAAAGAAAAGTCTTCGAGAAATGAGTTTAAGCATATATGTTCAACCTTGAGGTAGGCTACGATTTCTCTACCTTTAGACTGAGTTTAATTGTGTAAATGTATGTAGCTTTCACAAATTTGGGGTAGATAGCTAGTTGAATATGCTATATTTACGAGTAGTTAGTTAAAATATGTTATATTTGTTTGAATTCATGTTTTAGACTTTAATCAGGTGCTTAGGGTATTTGGGTTGCTTTTATTGATCATTCTTACCTTGTGGCTTGGCTTATACTTAATTTTTGTATTTCATTGGAGCATGATTGGCCTTAATCTAGGCTTAGACTAATAATTGCTATAAACTCATGTGTTTTGAAGCTGATATGCCTTAGTTTCTCACTAATTTCCTATAGGATAGCCTAGCTTGTACATTGGTAAAACAAATTTGGGTCTACTAGAGATGGGCCTTAGCTAGGTCATAACTCAGCTTCGATATCTTTTATTTATAAGCCTTATACCACTCTATTTTAGAAACTACAACTACATCTTAGTATGATTAGCCAATATGCTTAGTCTTAGTACGATACTTGGGGCATGTTGATATACTTAGAAGATATAGGTGGCGATTCACTAAGATCTTATGATGCATCTCATACTATAATTTTCAGTAGCTTCTTTGGGGTGTATTTCTTTTAGAAAAGCACTATTGAGAGGTCTCATCCGCGATTTGAGGTTCGAACTCTATACTTTCTAATTTTGATGGCACATCCTCCTTTATGGAGTCACTTACAGAGTTCAATTATATTGATGTCACACTTCGAGTTCACACCCTAAGCGTGATCGGTGCCCAGAACCATGTTTGGTCCTAAGTGAACGACTTGGCCTGATGACTTTATTCAACGAAAGACTTAAATAATAAATGGTAGGCTTAGATATAATATGCAAAAAGAATGCAATAGTATGGACAACTAAATAAAGGAAATATTCCAACAATATCTGGAAAATAAGAACTAAAACTCATGACATATAGTCTATGGAACCTTTAACTAGAATAATTCAAACAACTACTGTGGCAAATCCACCGTAACCATAATGGAAAAGAAATGCTAAAACATGAATAAAGACTCCAAAGCCTCTGACTAGTAAAAGGCCTCATCAATGGTTGAATGAATAGTTGGTCCTCAACAGGGTGTCTGCTGAGGAACTCTGTCACCTGCGTCTACATCATGAAATGATGCAGGTCTAAAGGATGTCAGTACATAGAATATAGGAGCATGTAAAATAGTCAAAACCAGAAATTTAGGATAGGGTAATATACTCAAAAGTAGCTAACACATGTCTCAAAATAGGATAGCACAAGTAATAAATAAACTACATGCTAAAAGTAAAAACATATGCTGAAACTTTGTATACAAGAATTAGCTTACTTTAGCTTGGGGAGTTTCTCCAACTGACAATCATTATTATGATATTTGTGATGATACAGTGTCTTGCCCACACTGCCAGAGTCATCTCATACTTTGCTAGGGTAAGAGACGAAAACTAGGTGAGTGGATCCATCACAAAACTGGGTATCTTAATGGCAACGAAGAGTTGTACACTTGGTACAATCCTATCCTACGTTGTCTACGTAGTTGATGAGTTCAAGTTATTATTACTCTCACTCATATCAGTGCTCAATACTTCTCTCAAAATAATTTTTATAATGCTCATAACTTTAAGAGTAAAAATTCTCAAAATGCCTTTTTAATCTTTTGGGACTTTGCCCAACTTGAGCTTTTCTTAAACTTTTCTCAACTGATGTCACGACCCGGACCTAGGACCTAGATGTGACATGGCGTATGGGAATCCGAGAGTCCCCAAACAAGCCTCAAGATACCAAAACTCGCATCATTGGTTCAGAAGCATAGTCAACAATCAACACATAGTTCTAAGGGACGAGAAAGTAGAACTCATGCTATGGGGCGTCATGGGGAAAGGGTCAACATGAGTTCACACAACACATAGAACAAAAATACTAAGGGGTGGGTACGTAGGACTCACGCTATGGAGGAAATTTAGGGTCTTAGGATCTTTCCATCAATATGAGAGCAAGTCACATATCAGTACTTAAAGATAACCACATACATAACATAGACTTAACCGTAACAAATAACATATAACATGAAGAGGTTTACAAGGTGTACAACAATGCCTCTACATAGATGGTTCGGGGTCCAAGACATACCCTAGGCTCACCCTCAAATACATAAGGAGAAATAAGTAACATAGGTAGATAGATGATGGTGTGTCCTTGAAAGACAGGACTCACCACTACAAATAAACATGGAATCCGAGCTAAACGTCGAATGGTGGATGGTCAAAGTCCTCGGTCCCTACATGATAAAATCATATAGGCAAGAGTATGTGTTAGAACGTTTGAATGTACTAAGTATGCAGGGTGAGATATATATAACTTATCGAAACCTGCATATCAACGTTAAATGACGAGGCACATAATATTGAAAGATAAAGAATGTAATATAACGAGATGCTATGAAAAGTCATGATGCATGAAATGCAAATGATGCACTCGTTTATATATATATTGGGGATGTGACCTCAATCGACATAAGTAAGACCAAGTGGTCTATTACTTGGAATCCCGATGAAATCTCCTCATCGGTAAAGAGGTGATCAACTTTCCAAGGGTAGACCATACTTCACCTTACGGGACAACTCCCTCTTCATATGAAGTGACCTTCCTAATAAGACAACTCCCTCTTCGGATAGAATTTTCACAAAATCACAATTAAAATCATTTCTTCTCCTTACGTAACAATTCTCTCTTCGGATCGAAAACCTATGCTAGGTACATAGTTCAAGGAGAGGGAGAAGGCCCTTGGGGATAGCCCTAACGCCCCTAATCCATTGGTGCTAATTCGTCATCCCATAAGAATAAATATACATATACATATATACATACATGCATATATATATATATATATATATATATACACACACACACTTTCAGATGACGTAAATAATTTTCGAAACCATTTCAATATGTTCTGAGGATTAAAGGCTAAAACATAATTTCATAGTCTATATACTCATGCAGAATAGCCCATTCATATGCAAAATGGTGCAAGTACCCAAAATGCTCAACGAGCCAAAATCAAAGACATATATGTGATCACAATATTGCCAACATTTATCAAACTCATATCATAGAACATAATTGGGATTACCCTATAGCATAATTTCTCAAAATGGTCCATGTACATGAATACATATGCTATGGACAATGAGAGAATGGCATGAGTAATTAGGATTCAATCAAGAATCAATAATATAATATGAAATTCAATCAAAAACATAATTAAATCCACATTTAAATTCATATTGTAATCACCCATGCATTTAGAAGTCTTAAAAGGGACATTCATACTTGAAATTCCATAAACCCTAAAGAAAATCCTCATGTAATAGTTTAAATCACATTAAAATCATCAAATAAATACTACCCATGCATAATTAGAATTTTAGGATTCATAATCTTCAAAACCCCGAATTTAAAGTAACTAGAAATCCATGAGATTGCTTAAAAATAATTTTGGGTCTTCTTGATTGAAAGGAAGTCAAGGATCAACTGACACACCTTAGACTTTAAGTTCCTTGAAATTGAGTTGAGAAAGAATGGAAGCTTAGAAGTGGGTCTTGGATTCTAAACTTGTTGTTGAGTTCCGTTGAAATTGGGATTGGGATCTTGATAGAGGCTCTTGAGAGAATTGAGAGGGTATTAGAGATGAGAGTAATGAGTTTGATCCTCAGGAATATTGTTTAGGTCTTTTAGAAAGGTTAAGATAGCATTGGAAGTCTAAAAAAATTATTAGAATAATTAAAATTATGAAAAGGTCATTAGTGATCGGATGAAAAATTTGGCAAAGTGATGCCCCATGCAAGGTCCCACAGGTCATATCGCACTCCACGGGTCGTGTGGACTGCCCGTGACAAGGTACTTGGTCTAAAAATTAAAGTTGGAAATCGATTGGAAAAAGACATCTCGTCGCGACCATAGAGGCCTCCACTGTTTGTGTGGAGCCTCATGGCCCGTGTGGAGACTCATGGAACCATACTTGGTGCTAGAAAATGTTGCCTAGGCTCCACGCCAAGGGCCATGACACGTGCCACCTTCCACGACCTGTGTGGGTGGTCGTGGTCCATGTCTTAGCCTCAAACTTACCTCCACGCTTACCAAGCCTCTCTTACTCACCTTCATGCCCCTCCTCACGACCAGTGGCAAGCCTCACAACCCATGTCACTGGTCATGCCACCTTCCTCAGTGCCAAAATTGGCCTTTTCCAACCCCAGCTTCCCCAAACGGCCCGTCAAAGGCCACACTGGCCGTCAAACAGTCCGTGTGACAACACTGCACGGGATGGCCTCACGAAAACGATCATAACTCCTTCATACGACCTCAGAATGAGGTGAAACCAAGTACGTTGCGAAGCTAAATCAAAGGGATTTCATTTGACATGTCATGGCCTACCTAGTTCTAATTGTTCTAAGAGTTATGCTAGTTTAAATTTGAACCTTCTACCGGTACTTGTGTCGAACTTAGCCAACAGAAAATCCTTTGAACTTGGCTTAACGTAGGAGGCCCATGATAGCCTTAAGCAATATAAATAAGCTTGAAAATCTGAGTCCTTACAACTGATCTCTTTTCTTTGACTGAAAGATGTATTAATTCAAAGTATCTCAAAAACATAATTTTCTTACTCAGATACTTGTAAATATTAAAGCTTTAAGTACTTCTTAAACTCAACTAAAAACTTTGGACATAATAGCTTTTTATGACATATCTAGGGTTCTTACAACTTCAACCTTAACCATGAAACTTTGTCTTAATAACTTAATTTAGTAGTGAAATCAGTAAAAACCATGATTTTTATCAAGAACAATACATGAACAAGTGTTTCAATAAAATTAACTAATAATGGAGGAATATTGATCTCAATTTATAAACTTGATCTTGGCTAGAGACTAGTAGTTAAAGATACTAAAACAAACGTCGGATAACTTTTGGAGGGTCTTACATACCCGGGGAATTAGTTTCTTGAAGAATTGAAGAAGATTTTTAAAAACCCTAGATTTTGCCCTTCTGAAGCTGCATTCTGAGTTTGGAGAGTGGTTGAACGTTAATGATATGAAGAATTATGTTTTAGGGGTTCACTTAAGTGAAAACTAATAAGTTTAGGCATAAGGGGTGAGAGAAGATGAAAATACTCCTCTTTAAAATCATTGATCGAGTTAGCTACAAGTCCATCTACGGCTAGTAGGAACCCATCCGTAATTTTTTGGACCAATTTCGGGGTCACTGGATCGATTTTATGAGCCCAATCTACGGCCTATAGAAGTTTCTACGACTTATAGATTGGTTTGTAAAGCCTGGGACCAAAAATTAAATTTTCAGGATTTCTTTTACGAGTTAGCAGATGGACCGTACTTTTATCCACATCCCATAATAGGTATCTACATGCACTCTGCATTACGAGTTAGCAGATGAACCGTACTTTTATCCACGTCCCGTAATAGGTTTTGTAGATGCACTCTACATCTGACAGTCTCTGGTAAAATGACTATAACTTTTGACTCTGAACTTCAAATGAGGTGAAATTAGTTGTGTTGGAAAGCTAATTCAAAGAGCTTTCATTTGGTAGGTCATAGGCCACCAAATTCTTTGTGTGCGAAAAGTTATGGTCATTTAAAGTCGACCCTTGTATAATCCCAAGTGAAAAACTTAACCGGTAGGAAGGTTTTGAACTCAACTATGAACTAAGGGTCTCTCATGATCCGAATTCACTTTCAACACACTTCCCACCTATATTAATGATACTTAAAATATAAGTACAAATAAGACATTACTAGGTTCAATCTTATGTATTTGTGATGACGAATTTCTAGATCTTAAGATCGAGTAGAAATATGAGGTGTTACAATTGATATCATCACTATTATTATTGGGGAGGCATTACCCGTAGAGTCAAGGTTTAGACTCTGTGTCAACCCTTATAAAGTCTAATTTACTAACATTACTACTATAGGGAGGAGTTATCCATGATTCGAGATCCAAGCATTGTGCCTTCCCTTTCAGAGCTTTAAATCATTGGCACATTCAGGAAGCATTATTAGGTTTTACCTTGTTCTCGCATTAGTATAGATTTTGTGTGTATCCATCGGATTTATAGGGTCCGTTCGAATGTTACCTTAAATTTGCGCATGAATGTACCTTCTTGGCTTATGAGGGCTCTGTTTGATTTAGTTAGTTGACTTAGGTCTTGTTTGTTTCCTTTACATCTGTATGCATATCATTACTACTTTCTATTCTTGGCCTCTGTTTGTGTTTTATTCTAGCAACTTAGTCGGCCTATGATATCTATTAGGTATCTATTTATTTGGTACTATACTATAGTCTACATCTATATTTGCAATACAGGACAAGTCACCATTGCTTATATTCAAGCTTGTAGCATCCAGCTTTCGAAAATGAGGATGAGCACACAACGTTTTGGGTCATTGTCATCTCCTTTTGTATTTTGTGGCTCATCTTTTGCTACTTGATACAAGTTTGTATTTTTATATATTGTTTATCCACTTTTAGGACTTGCACTCATATTTAGTTACTTTGTTCTAGTGACTTCTTAATTTGGAGAAAGATTCTATTGTATAATATTATATTTTGGTAGTTCTCTTCCGATCTCTGTTGTTGTATTATCTTCTAACATTAAATCCATTATTTTTTATTCTTTTTTCAAATTGGCTTACCTATTAGCGAAGCATAGAAGATATTATCACGACTCGAGAAATCGAGACATGACAAATCTAGTGTACATAGTTTCTACATTATCTTTCAATTTAATTTAGACGACTTTACCTTTGCAGGTTGGCTTACCTATTGGTAAAGTATAGCAGGTATCATCATGACTTGAGAAATCGAGTCATGACAAATCTAGTGTACACAGTTTCTGCATTATCTTTTTATTTAATTTAAATGAATTAGCCGTCTAATACAATTTTTGCCATATTTTCTTATTTTATAAAGAACTACTTTTAATTTTCCAAAAAATTAATCGGATAAATGAACTACTAAAATTTTTCCTAGATGAGATACTCATATTTCAATTATCACCAAGTTGTTGTCCATGGGACTATTCAATAAATAACAGGAATTAAGATTATCTTTTAATTTAAAAAATAAGGAATTAAAATCTCTCTGTCATTTACAAAATAAATAAAAGAATAGACTTTTTTTAATTATATGTAAAAATAAAAATTTCTGATAAAAAAAATCATAAAATAAAATATTGCTTTTGTAAGTCTTCCAAATGAATGAATCCGTACAGAGTGAAATAGTTTTGGAATTGAGATTTTTTGAATACTTGCAAAATGAATTTAAAAAAATTTTCAGATATTTATAGGTAAAGAAATAAAGATATTTTTATGTGTAAAAACTAAAAACAAAGGTTTCTCATAAAAATTATAAAATTAAGATAACTTATAAGGATTTTTTTTTGGGCGTATATGAATAATGCTAAATATTTGATTTGGTATATAAAAATAATATGCATTCTGTGATCTTTTTAAAAAATATTTATTTACAAAGATACCATCTACAAATATGATGAAAAAGATATAAAAGAAATTGAGGGGATACTTAAATCATGCATTAAATTCTCTTGCATTACTAATAAAATATTATGAATTTTCGAGGTCGTGAGTGAGTTAGCAAAAATAATACGTGTATGAACTTGTTGTGTTAGTAATACCATGTTTGATTTTTTGTTTTTCATGCTATGTATAACTAGTGTGTATACGTTCTATTGTTTATTGAGGTGCATATTACTAATATAATGGATTTCCAGGTATTAGTAATGCAAGAGATTTAATGCATGCATTAGCATGCTTAAAAACTCTATTGCCCCTCAAAACCTATTACACATCTACACAATTATATTTGTGGAGAGTGTCTTTGTAAATAATTTTTTTTAAATAACAATGTATAAAAAATATCCCTTCATGATTAATGTAGTTATAACTAAAAATAAGTATTACTAATATAATCTATTTATCACTAATCTAATACACTCTATCGAACGACTACTTCACATATTATTAATACACATCTCAATAGAACAAATGACCACGTTAATTACATGTAAACTAAAAAAAATACATAAAACAAAATATTATTAATAAATAAAACTAATATGTGAATTATTTCTTCTAAACTACTTTGGTATCGAGCCTTAAATGATGGCGAAAACAAATTCTCCCTAATTTTGAGGAAGACAATAAAAAAAGGCAAAGAATATGAAACTTTCTAAATATAAGAAATGTCACCTCATTTTTTAGAAAATTTCAGATCTGTGATTGTTGCTTGGTTTTCGCACTAGTTTGTTCACTTGTTGTTACACTGTGACATCCCATCAAACATTCATTTCTTATCATTCGATGTCTCTTTCTTCCAACCATTGTTGATTAATATATACAATGAACTATTTTTGTTTGGCTCGCAATTGTAGGACTTTTGTTTTACTCAAAATATTTACATCCCAATAGGTGTCTGCTGTTTGCTTAACAGAGTCCTGGTTTTTTTACATTCTTTTGCTACTATAACACTCACTCCTTTATCAGATCTGTCACATTGTGTCTTTCCCATTCATCACATTTTCAAATCATTTTCATTATAATTAAGAATCAATTTATGGCCATCTTCCAGTAACCATTTTGTTTTCCACTTGGGTTAAAGATTTTTCTTTTTGGGGGAAAGGTGATGGGCCTTCTGGATTTTTTGTTTGGAAATGGAGGAAGAAAGTTTATAAAGAGAAAAGATAGCGATGCAGGTGAAGCAGGTTAGCATTATTTGCCCCTTTCTTTATTGGATTTCAGACTATTATTCTTAATTTTAATTTTCAGAGGTCAAAAAGGTTTTAGGTTTTCAAAAACTTTAATTTTTAATTAGTATCTGAAAACTGGGATTTGACAATCTGTTTATTATTTTTATAATGCAATCTGATTCTGTTCTGCAAAATTTATTGAATATTACCATCTTAATTCAGAAGTATCTAAAATTATCCTGCATTTAGTTAAGAATCAATTATTTTTCCATTTATATGCTTTCTTTTATGGCGGGTCTAGGATTCAAGCTTGACATGTTCACAATTAAGGTTCTTTAGGACACTTTTGGTACGATGAATAAATGGAGATAATCCTGCGCTGACTTTTTAGTACCTTGGGGTCGTTTGGTTGGCAACATATTATCCTTAGATAATTAATCGTGAGATAAGTTAGCCCAGGGATAAATCATTGAGGCAAAATGGTGGGATAAATAGTCCAAAAATTATAAAACACCCATTAATCCCTTATTTGGTTATAAAGCTTGGGATAATTTGTCCCACCCTCCGAATAAAATAATTAAAATAATAAAAATATCCCTTCCCCCATGAACCCTTTCTGTACACTTTTCACATCTGATACACTTACGGAGGAATTTTTATAAACAAACAACTAATTCTTAGAAATTATAGAATGCATTTTATTTTTAATAGGACAAACACCAAACATTCATTAAGAAATAATACTAGGATATCAAATCCCATCATAACTTGTGCTCTTATCAAACAACACTTAGAACTTAAGTCATTGTACTCTCTTTTTTCCATTCTCAAAGGAAAAAAAAAGTGAATATGTGTATAGTCGGTGGATTAGCCAGAATCAAGGCATGTGCCACCTGCTATTCAAGTAGCTCCCCGGGAAAACGAAGCTGGTCCATCGAATCAGCCTTATGCTTCCCATGTCTAAAATAGTGAGTTCAATTGAACCTGTAGTGTATAATTGCATCGGTCTCTTTTGCTATGTATCGACAGATACCTTGTAGGATTTCTGCTTTTCAACTGCTCTTCATCATGTAGAGAAATAGTCATTACCTGGAACAATGATTTCTCTCCACTTAGTAGTACTTACTATACATAATTTAGCTGTTATCTAGAACAACTTGTACTTTTGCCTTGATTCAAAGCTACATTCTTGTATGGCCCTATTATAAACCAGGTCGGGCACTGGAAGAGCTCAGAGGTTCCCTCTACAATGAGCTTCGAACATCAGAAGGAGCCAAGCGTCAACAACAACGGTTCTGTGGTCCATTTATGGCAATGACCTTCAATTTCATGGTTGCTGTTGGAATAATATTGGGAAACAAACTTGTATGGCTTTCATTCTACTTTTTCCAACTCTTGATGTTGTAACATATGTAATCCCCCCAAAAGAATGAACCCATATGTTGTATGGCTTTCCTTCTACATTTTGGCGTCTAAGCTTGAGAATGTGGTTTGCAGGTTATGGGAAGAGTTGGATTTAATTTTCCCATTTTCCTAACATTCATTCATTACTGCTGTTCTTGGATATTACTTGCCATCTTCAAGGCTTTATCATTGCTTCCAGCTGCTCCTCCTGCTAGATCGACGCCTTTTTCTTCAATCTTTTCTTTGGGCGTTGTAATGGCTTTTGCCTCTGGCCTTGCCAATGCTAGTCTGCAGCATAACAGGTTCCCATATTTGTAAATTTTTTCTCCAAGTCTAAATCTTGCGGCAACTTCTTTTTCCTAACTAGCTGACTCATGCAGTGTGGGTTTCTATCAGATGGCTAAAATTGCTGTTACTCCAACCATCGTTATTGCAGAGTTCATTCTTTTCAAGAAAACCGTATCCTTTCACAAAGTTAGTTACATCAAGTATTACTTATGACAACATCATTCTCGAATTTGCTTATTTAAGTTAAAAAAATAATGCAGGTTCTCGCTTTGACTGTCGTGTCAGTAGGCGTTGCAGTTGCAACTGTTACAGACTTGGAATTTAATTTTTTGGGGGCTTGTATTGCACTAGCATGGATAGTTCCAAGCGGTGTAAACAAAATTCTTTGGTCAAATCTCCAACAACAAACCAATTGGACTGCTCTTGCGTAGGAAGTGCTTTTGTTTGTTCTTTAACTTTTCATATGATATCAGGTGACTCTGTGCTTGAATATGCTGAAGATCAAAGTTTTGATGCAGGTTGATGTGGAGGACAACCCCAGTGACAATTTTCTTCTTGGTAGCATTGATGCCTTGGCTAGACCCTCCGGGAGTGCTATCCTTCAAGTGGGACATCCACAATACGACCGCTATTCTTATCTCAGCTTTACTTGGTTTTTTCTTGCAATGGTCTGGAGCCTTAGCACTCGGGTTAGAGACATTGTTTTCCTATAAAGCTGCTACTTTTTCCTTCTAGGACACAGATATAAACGATGGAGTCTTCTAATATGAGCTTTGCTTACGGGTTTTTGAGACGAGGGTTCCTAAGAACCAGCCTCTCTACCTTTATGAGGTAGTGGTAAGGTCTGCATACATTCTACCCTCCCCAGATCCCACTTGTGGGATTCCACTGGGTATGTTGTTGTTGTTGTTACATTTCGTTAAGAGGGAACTGTTACTGTCCATGCAGAGCTACGTCAGCAACTTCACACGTTGTTTTAGGACAATTCAAGACTTGTGTAATCCTACTCGGAGGATATTTCCTGTTTCATTCAGATCCAGGGTGGACAAGTATATGTGGTGCCATTGCAGCTCTTGGTGGAATGACAGTATACACATCCCTCAGCTTAAAGGAATCAAGAGAAAAGGCGAGTGAGCAACTCCCAAAGCACAGTTTACCTCCTCAAAAACCGAAGAGCACTGAAGATGATGGAAACTCCGGATACTCACCTCCGGAACACACTCCTGTTGTTGTCGTCTAAGCTGCATTTCTTCCCCTTTTTTGTTGGTACATAAGTTAGGCCCATTTTAATTGAATTTCGTAATGTGTAAATTTCTGCATTGCAACACACCAGCATTATGTCTAGAGAAAAAGATGCTAGATAAATTAGAAAGTTTTGAAAGTTTAGTTGTTTAGCATTTGGAGAATTGCAAAGTTTAGTTCTTTCTTTATTTTTATGGATTTTTCGGCAAAGGAAGAAAACAACCCTGTACATCACTAGCAAAGTAGGATGCACAAAACAAGATATGTCAACTGCAATTACTATTGTGCAGAAAAATGGTGCAAATTTGCTCAAGAATTAAGAGACATAAACCTATTGTTGGATGGAGGCAAGATGTTTGGATCAAATTCAACAAAAATAATGGCTATATGAAAGACTGGAAGAATCAAATTTTACACACATGCAACAAAGTACCTTCACCTTAGTTGTTATTTGAACGAGTAAAAGTTTTATCTTGGTCCGAGTGGGGATAACATTTCTCTTCTACATGTCCATTGAGTTTTGAAAAATCCAAACATATCAAATATAGATATAGAGGTAGAAATTTCTTGCACTAACCACGCACTTTTGACTTCTCTTTGTCAACAACTCTCAAAACAAGTGAAGGGACTCTTGTATAAGAAGAAGATATCAGTTAATTTCCCAGGTATTTCTGCTTATGGGTTTTGAGCTGAGGGTTTAAGGAAATAGCCTCTCTACCTCTATGAGGTAGTGGTAAGGT
>JAABOM020000012.1:5922378-5947712 GCA_011800125.2 Solanum clarkiae
CATATGCAAACTTGACCCCAATTTCAAACCCCAAATTCAAAATTCACAATTCAACTAACAACCAACCCTCTTTTCATGTTTTACCTTCAATTTAACACATCCCAAACACCTCCACAATATCTAATTTGCATAAATGAAGCTAGAAATTTACATACCTTACAATTCCTTACTAGACTCAAATCTTCGTAGCCGTTAAACCAAGTGTTTTCTTGACCAACTAATGCTTCCATGCCACTTAGGGGATCCAATATACCAAGA
This sequence comes from Solanum clarkiae, assembly GCA_011800125.2. Classification (NCBI taxonomy): domain Eukaryota; kingdom Viridiplantae; phylum Streptophyta; class Magnoliopsida; order Solanales; family Solanaceae; genus Solanum; species Solanum clarkiae. The sequence goes on from JAABOM020000012.1 coordinate 5,922,637, forward strand.
TTGAAGCGTCAAATAATCGAAAACTCAAAAAAATTAAATTTTTTCTCCTACTGTTACAGTAACCCGAGAGGAGTTCTTCAGTTTGTTGGTTGCCTCTCTTTTTTTCTAAGTGTTGGAAATTTCTCTTGTACAAGATATATATATATATATATATATATATATGCCTCCCACTTGGACCAATTATAAATGGCCACACACATGACCCCACAACAATTTAATCTTAAAGACTAAACTTAAAATAAAATTTACATTTGGTCCCAAACTTTACCAAATTGAATCAATTAAGGACTTACGGGTTCTAACATCCAGTGATTCGTTAGGACAGTTTTGGTTATTTATCGAGTGATGATTTATTGGGTGTATCAAACAAAAATGATACACGATGCAATGAATCATGTTAATTGGTTCATTAATTTGGGACATAAAACTGACTTGGTGATTCATTGGGTATGTGTTGGTTGATTATGCTGATTCATTGAAATAATATTTTGGTTGATACTGGTGATAATTCATTAGGACAATTGTGGGTTTTATAGATTTATGAAAATATAGTGATTCATTGTGTGTAGTATATATCACATATTTTTTTATTTGTGAGTTGTTTATAAATTTTTATTGTGAGTCATTGGGACATAAATCTTAGTCAGGTATGGGTTGAATAATGTGATTAATTGGAATTATATTTTGATTATTATATGTTGATGATTCATTGGGTGTATTAAACAAAGTTGATACACTTTCCAATGATTCATGTTAATTTGATGATTCATTAGGACAATGATTCAGTGGGATTTGTTTTCTAATTCACTGAGTGTATCAAAGTAAAATGATACATCATGCAGTTGATGATTCATTAGATGAATCAAACAAAATGATATACCATATAATGAATCATGTGAATTGATTGTTATTTAATTTTTTTTGTCACACTAACAGTTTATCTTTTACTGTATAATGTTTTTTCATACATCATTCTTGTTTTACAAGGGTTTGAAATACAAGATCAAACAAATTCCATCTCATCCATTTCTGTTTGGTGTTGTATACACACATGACTTTACAGAACATATAAAAATCATATTATTTAAAGAAAGAATCTTTCCCTTACCTTGAAATTTCACAGTGCAATTGGCAAAGTCAAATCAAAAAATGTTACTGTTGGTCAGCTACACAAAAACAACCCATATGAATTGCATGTACGACACATCCCGAGTAACATTCTTTGATTTTCCATCAGAGAATTTGCGATTATTACTGAATTGAGATACACTGGTAACACAGATGATTTTCAATACAATGGTGACACCCCAAGTAGATTAATATCAAAATATTTCCTTGGTTGCATACTTGGGTGTCAAAAAGGGGCATTTATCTCAACGTTTTGTGATGGGTGAATGGGAGAACCAAGAGGATGTTGTCCAGATGATCATCTTATACTTTTCATATTGCTTTGTCTTTTCTCAAGTTGATGATACATTAGTGCCGGCTTGTGATTTTAAATTGGTGGAAGATAGCCGGCATGAATAATTTCCATGGGGTCTGATTTCATTTACCAAACTCAATACAAGTCTTCACCAAGAATTCACATCAGTCAAGCAGATGTACCGATTAAGTGGCATGCCATACGCATTGAATGTATGAATGTGTATCATAATTTATGTTCGATATTGCTGTCAAGAATGAAAATAATAGTCCAAGGATTTTGAACTGGACGGTGATTGCAAAAAAGCCAAAATATGATAGTTTTCTATTTAGCATGTTTAATGAGGTATTTTTTCTTGCTTTTTGTATACACTATCTTTTTACAATATGTTTAGAGTTGTTCATAGATTGTCTTTGCATCAGATTACTTGAATATTTTAGCATTAGGCTCATATAGTACATAAGTTTCAATTGAATCAGTATTCACGATTGATAAATATACAATTGATTCAGAATTCATGATTCATATAAAGCGTTTTCCATGATTATATATGCATCTGAATACATGATACATATAAAGTATTCACCATGCAGTATTTATATTGTAATGATACACATGGATTACTTGCATCAAAGTACATTATACGCATTGAATTTTTTTGAATTGAAACACATGATTCATAGCACTTTGATGGATCAGGCAACATGATACATTTCACCAATTGAAGAATTAATTTTATGCACAAGTCTATGCAATGTTTATTTAATAATTTATGTCTTTTTTTATTTTTTCAGCATAGGTGCACAATTATTATGCCTACACATGATGAACTTGCTATATTTGACCTTCCTGGAGTTGAATATATACCTGATAGTGAAGCATTACCTTCAGTAGTCAACCTAAAAGAATACAATCACCAAAGTCCATGCGTGTTGGTAGTATATCTTCTCCACCATCTCCGAAAAGTGTAAGAAATACTAGGAATAAAAATCCAACTTCAGTACAAGTTGTTCCTAAAAAAGTCAATGATCCTGTAACAAAGAAGTCCTCCCCATTCCAAAGCTATTGACAAGAACTTTCAAAAAATCGGTTACAGGTCCTTCCATTCCTCCTGAACATTAGTCTACTCCAAAGGAAAAAAATGGGCACAACCACTGTCAGGAAAATCAAAAGATATTCAAAGAAATATGTAAGTTTTTTCTAAACTTTTTTATATATCTGTTGGAATATATATTTTATCATGAATCATGTAACTAATTTATTATTTATTGGATAAAATTAACCAGAAGTTTAGATGCCTAGAAAAAAAATTGACTCAGATCATAATGCATTGTTGAATACAATTTCTCAGGGTGTTCACTCATCTCTAAAGGTATGTTCTCTTTTTTAATAATAAATTATGCATAGTTCTTAACTTAATTGAGGGATCTACATTGTAGACCACGAATCGTGCTGACACTTCAACTCATAATCAAGGGAATGAGTGTAGTCAATCCACTCATATTGATGAATCTGGTAGGAATGATCACACACCAAAACCACCTAAAGCACCCTCAATTATTGATGTGACCATGACTGATCCCAATATTTTTTATACTAAGACAGTCTTTGACATTGGTCATGCCATGGAATCTTCTCAAAATAACCAAATGTGATAATAACTTATGAAAATTTATAAGAAACTAAGTCTCCACAACTAAAACAAAGCACACCATGATGCTCACTACGAAAACCCCTGTAATTTAGACTTTTGAATCACCCAAATTCGAACCTACATTGGAAAGAAATCATTCTCCAATATTTACCCAAATTTTCAATTTGAAAATGGCATGGACGATGGTTAAAATGCTAAACTTACCTCAAACAAAACTTGCAAAATACTTTTCGAGCTCACAAATGTGTTCCTCTAAAAAAATCTCTGCAATCTAGCCTTTACACATAAAAAAATGAGCTTAAAATAATCGGTAATGATTTCTTGAATGAAGAAGAAATCACTAACTGTGACCTAGAAAAAGGAATATAAAGTCCATTTGATTGACCTCTGCGGTCACAATGAACAGTATCTACATTCACAGAGTACAGGAAAACTGACGTCTGTGATCGCAGAGGGTCTCTTGCAAATGCGAAGGCCAAGTGTCCTAGCTTCTACAATCGTGGCCAGAGGTTTGCGTCCTCGAAGGACAAATTAACTAACACCAGATATCAGCACCAAGTCTAAATTTCATGATGGGGTGCTCGAAATTCATTCATAATCGCATGCACACAAGCAAACTGTACTACCCCGCCAAATTTTCAACATTTTGGACTAATAATGCAACTATATATTTCATACAAAATTGTTATGGTTGAATGTGGGTCTCACTTCTAAGGTTATTTTTAATTAAATTTATAGAGGGGATCAGAATGAGTTTGGAAGCATTGAAAATCAAACGAAAGGTCATTCTAGACCAAAGTCGATGTTTTAGAGCTAACCATATTGTGAGAATTCCCATCTGGGCATGTTTTCTAAGAATGTTGACCAAAGTCAATTTTTTGTCAGTTTTTAAGGCTAAAATGCTAAATATGGTTTGGTACTCGAGTCGACCATGCTTCTAGCCTAATTTGGCTAATTTGAAGTTGATGGAACTGTTAAAATTTCACTCTAAGGCCATTCACCTGTATTTTAGACCAAAATTAACTTTTCTAGTTATAAAGGCCTTCAAACACAAAAAAAAAACTATATAATATCCAAAAGAATGACTAGGCGACCAAGCTATCAACGCTAATAGGTCATAAATGACCTAAGGTCGCTATATGAATATACCAATGACAAAAAAAACTTGCAGTACATGAAAAATAATATAGAGGGTCATTACAACATCCACTTTTGAAAGAACTTTCATTTGTGAATGTAAAGATAAGGGCATACCTGAAGGATCAAATAGGTTGGGGTACTGCTCCCACATGTCCCTCTCGGTTTCTCAGGTAGCCTCCTCAACTAGTCGATGTTTTTACTAGACCTTAACCACATGTATGGATCTAGAGTAAAGTTGTTTGATATCTCTAGATAAGATAGCTATCAGCTTCTCAACAAAGGTCAAGTAGTCACCCAACTCAACCAAATCGTACTATATCTTATGAAACTCATCTGGCACATACCGGCGTAGCATAGCGTCGATACATGAAAAATTGGGTGTATAGATGAAAATGTTGGAGGGAGAGCTAACTCTTATGAAACTTCACCAACCCTTCTTGAAATCTCAAATGGTCCAATTCACTGGTGGCTAAGCTTGCCCTGCCTACCAAACCTCATCACGTTATTCAAGGGTGAAACCTTCAAAAACACTCGGTCACCAATATCCAATCATAAAGGGTGGCATCTATGATCGGCATAACTTTGGTGTATCTATGAGTTATTATCAATCTACCTGAATCCCCTAAACCCGAGCTATGTTTTCTAAATAAAATATCTATATTGTATAGTCTAGGCTCGAAGGACTCAAACCATCCAACATGAGTGTGACTATGCCTAACATATAAGGCCTCAAAGGGGCTATCTAAATACTAAAGTGGAAGATATTACTATATGCAAACTCCATTACGGGCAAGAATTGATCCCACTAACCACCAAACTCCAAAACATAAGCTTCAAATCAGGAGTGGCAAATTTTAACTCAACCCGTTCAACCCTCCCAATCTATTAAAGTTTGGGCGAGTTAATAACCCGTCCAATTATTAGCTTAGCCTATCTCAACCCGACCTATTTCAATCAATTTAAAATTGGGTTAATATGCAACCCAAATCGACTCTCGAGAGATCTTGTCAAAATATTTTTAAAACACTTTTTATATTTGATATGTTTTATATAGTCATAATAAAAAAAATATAATTTAATGAAGTACTAAAATGCTGAAAAAAGAACAAATAAAATAAGTAAAACTTAGTAAAAGTTAGGTCGAATGGGATCTTGACCCGCTCTATAACTCATTACTCAATCCGTTTTGACCTAACCCATTTTGACCTAAGTAAATTTGGGTTGGCTTGGGGCCTTGACCTGTTTGTTGTCTTGACCCATTATAACCACCTGAAATTTGAACCAACCAACCTAATTGCCACCGCTACTTGAAACATATCCTCTATGACCAAGATATTATGCTCTGACTGACCATCGGTCTGTGGGTGAAACACCATACCAAGATTAGCCCAGGTACCCAATTCTCTCTGAAAGCTTCTTAGAAACTTAAGGTAAACTGAGACCCTCGATTTGATATGATAGACACTGGTACCTCATAAAAACATACCACCTAATGAATATAAACTTGGGATAGTTGTTCGACACTGAATGTGGACTGAATTGGGAGAAAATCAGTGGACTTGGTCAATCAATGTATGATGACACCAATACTATCACAAAATCCATAGTGATGAGCTCTCATTTCCACTCGGAAATGGGCAAACTCTGAAGCCCTCCACTAGGCTTTTGATGTTCAGTCTTCAACTGCTGACAACTAAGGCAATAGGACGTACATTCAGTTATGTTTCACCTTATACTGTAACACCCGACATGTCACATGTACAAGTTTTATGCAAATGAAACATGATATGGCCGCGCCAATTTTTAAAAGTGCTTGAATCTCAAATTAGAGGGTGATGTGTACGTCTAATGTTTAAGACGAGCGAGTGTATATAAGTTTTAAGTCAAATTGAGGAGATCGCAGCCTTAAATGAAGTGAGAGAAGTGAGGTGCTTGTAGGACTTAGGAAGCTAGCAGGTGAGTCATCTACTTTCTTAGCTTAAATTTTCTAGCTAGATGGAGACGAGGCCCGATGTTGAATCTGTCCAAGTCCGATAATGAATAAAGTCTGGGCTAAGGGTGTGACTTGAGCCCACATCTTAGCATCGTAAATGAACAATATTTATAGCCCAAGAAGAATAATAAAAGTACCTAAGTACATCACAACCCACTTGACTAATTGGGCTCAAACTAAGTGAAGAGAAATTAGGAAAATGGGTAACCAAATCCCATCAGTTTGCAACTCATTTAGGCCCAAGCTAAAAGGCCAAACTACTGCATCACCATCTTGATAAAATAAGGATAAAAATCTAAGAGAAAGTCAGCCAAAATTATCTCTTTAAAAGGGATTACAAGCAGCTCCTTCAAGTAATCTAACTTAGACAAAAAAAAAATAGTTTTTCAAAGCTTTCTCTTACACCTTCTTAACTTTGCAAAGCAACCACAAGGAGACTTTTAGGGTTCTTGGAGAAGTCCTACACTTTGAGGGTAAAGGTAAGTAAGAATACTTATGTGTTTAGTATGGTTTTTTTATGAAGAACAAGAGACTAGGCTGGTTCTGTTTATGTTAAAATTTTTGGACAACATGTGTTTCAAAGATTGTTATTTCTTGTTTATTTGGAAACTTTTCTCTTCTTGGTTAGTTGGATTGTGAAGTAAGGTTTATGTTATCATAAGGTTCAATTCTATAATGATGTATCAAGGTTGTTGTACTATTTGTTCTAGTAAATAATCGAGTTTTAGTGTACTATCCTAAGTGTGGTGTTTGTAGTAATTGTTGGTTGATTAATTGAGGACTATTGCCTCACGTCCTCCACCTATTTTAGAAACTATTTTGGGAATGAGTTTTATGCATAAATGTGGTGGGAACAGTTTCGTTGAAGTCGATACAGGTTTGGAATGGTTAATGTCGAAATGTAGTGAAGGGACGTAATATTATGCTGTCTACTTATATATTGTATGTAATTGTTATGTGTGTGCTTTGTGGATTGCTGTGAGACTGTTATAACACTAAAATAGGTTGCACATGATATGTATATGAGAACGTGTATTATAAAATAAAATTAGAGGCGGAAAGGTTGAAAAAATACGCTCGGGTTTATAATTATACGCTTGCTGCCCGTGTGTTATTTTTTTATATGAGATTGGGCTGCCAAAATATATCTACTGGATGTCAATGCTAGTTTCATCACCTACTATATTGTAGATAAATATTTGGAGGAAGGGAAGGTTATCTCGATAATAGTGAGGTAGTACAACGAGGTATGTAAGGCTACTCGATTTCGTATTAGTTGGCATGAAATCTAGATTCTTCTTTGGCACATAAAGGCACTTACAAACTCTGACACAACTATTAACCATGTCTCCACTCTTTCACGTGTTCATATGCTCCCACACATAGTCACCTTCAGATCTGCATACATACGTGAATACCAAGTTACATGGGTTCTTGTTGCTAAATAAAGTTCACTAGTTGTTTCATCTCATACGCATTTCATTACTTATGTAATGTACTCTTTTTATTGTCGTATTGTCTTCAATGATTATCTACACGTCATATGCTACATCTACAGTCCTACAGCTCTAATATTATAACCACCAAAAGAATCATCTCAAAAGTAATTGAAAGATAAAGTAAAGTATATTGTTTATTGATAGGTGGTAACCCGAGGTGTGGAAGAATCACCTAGCCAGGGTCGATCCAATTACGGGAGGTAGCCGTAGGGGTGAAAGGAAAAGCCTAGCAGGGGCCGATCTCGATATAGATTTACCACTGATCAGCTGGTCATTTGTATTACATGTTGTGCACAGATTATACAGTAAAGGTAAAGTAATAAAAATAAAGTACATGATCCTACAGTATAACTAAAGGTGGTCTCTTATCCTTACATCAGTGCATAGTTTCATTCGAGTTATTACTTCATACACAGTATTTCCTGCCTTACATATTCAGTACATTATCTCATACTAACGTCCCTTACGGGGGACCTGCATTTCATTCTACAGGTACAGGTGCTAGTAGCTCTCCCCAGTAGGAGTATAGGATATCCAGCTGTTGTTACCAAGCTCCAAGTTGCTTCGAAGCTTTGTGTGTCTAAAGCTTATATTTTTTGTATTGTATAGTTAATCGAGGCGGGGCCTGTCCCAACCCTTATCAATATTTTTCCTTATCTAGAGGCTTTGTAGACTATGTAAATTAAAGTGTGGTCATGTCTCGTACTTTAGACAACGTGGCCCCAACGACCTAGTTATATGTATTTCCTTTTGGCTTGTTATTACTGTTTACTTTCTTGAAAGCATGTTGAATATTGAAATCCCTTATAATATATATAGAAAGTATGTAGATAAAGGTTAGTTCTCCCGAGCCTTATCGGTAACAGGTGCCAGTCCGCCTTAATGGGACTTTGGGGCGTGACATATACCATCCCACCACTAATGCCATCTCAAATCCTGATACATCTTTTCCATGCTTGGATAATAGAATACCTATAATCATGGGCCTCTTGAAAAATCAGTTGTACCAAACCCCCAACTCTAGGAACACACAAGTGATATCGAATCTGAGAACTCCATTTGGTCCTATGCTAGTCGGGTTACCATTACCCTGTAAAACCTGGTCTCTGAGGGCTGCCAACAACTCATCCTCGTACTCCCTGGCACGGATCCAATCAAATAAGGAAGACTGGGCCCCTATTGAAGCTAGTATCTGCCAAAGTTTGATATACCCAATCTAACCATCCTATTAGCTAAGTACTGGATGTCTAGAGTTAGAGGTCACTCGATAATGGGAAAGTAGGCAAAACTACCCATGCTCATCACTTTTCAGCTCATGGCATCTACAATAACATCAGCCTTGTCGAGAAGGTAAAATATAGAAAATACACAATCTGCCAACGAGTCAACCCTGTGCATCTATCTAGAATTTAGGTCCTTTTAGCTCATAATATATAAAGGTTGTGATAATTGATGTATACCTCATAGTGAACCCCATATAACTGGTGCCTCTATATCCTGAGCACGAAAAATACCATTGCCAACTCTAGATCATGGGTGAGGTAGTTATGCTCATGAACTTTCAACTATTGGGAGGCATAAGCAACAACTTGGCTCCACTATGTCAGAAACCACCCTAGGCCAACACTAGAAGCATCAAAATTTACAGTAAAGTCCTCACTATCAACTGGAAGAGTCAAATTAGGAGTAGCAGTAAGAAACTCCTTGAGCCTCAGAAAGTTGTCCTCTAGCATATAACGGTGTAGCAATAGTGTAAAACCCCTAAACAAATCACCGGTAATACCTGGCCAAACCAATAAAACTCCTAAACTCAGCAATAGATATGGGCCTAGCCAAACTACGAATAACCTCAATCTTAGCCAACTCTACCATAATGCCCTTCCTAGACACTATATGCCCTAGAAATGTCACGTACTCTAACAAAAACTAGCACATAGGAAACTTGGCATAAAGTCGACGATCCCTCAAAGTTTGGAGCACGATCCTCAAATATTGTGTGTGCTGCTCTCAACTTTGTGAGTATACTAAGATATCATCAATGAATATAATCATAAAAAAGTCATGAAAATGCCTGAATACTTAAGTCATCAGATTCATAAAGGTTACAGGGGCATTAGTCAGCTTAAATGACATAACTGGGAACCTATAGTGGCCATAACTAGTCTTAAAGGCGTTCTTAGGGACATTCGTTTCCCTCATCCTCAATTGGTGATAACCAAACTCATATTGATCTTAAAAAACACGAAAGTCCCCTATAGTTGTCAAATAAGTCATCAATGCAAGGCAAAGGGTAATAGTTTTTTAGCGTCACCTTATTCAACTGCTTATAATCAATACACATCTTTAGGGTCTCATCCTTCTTCTTAATAAATAGAATAGGAGCTCCCTATGGGAAAACACACAGATTATGAATCCCTAATCTAGAAGACGCTGAAGCTGATATGGAGCTCTTTAAGCTATACGGGGCCCATCTGATAAGGAAGGAAAGAAATGGGTTTAGTGATCGACTCCAAATCTATAGCAAAATCAATATCCCTCTATGTGTTAGGCCAGGCAAGTCAGTAGGAAATACATGAAGGAGCTCAGAAACCACTAGAATTGAACCAACAAAAGGGGCACACCTGATACATCACGAACATAAGCCAAGTATGCTAGACATCCAGTAGCTACCAACCTCTAGGCCTGAGTATAAGAGAATACCAATTGGGATGCAGCTAATCGATCCATGCCGCAACACTATGGGTATACCAGGCATGACCAAGGTAACAGTCTTGACATAACAATCAAAAACCGCATGATGAGGACCCAACCAATCCATGCACAGAATAGTATCAAAATCAAGCATATTTTGTAATATCATATCCACTTGAGTATCTTGCTCCTGAAAAGTAACCACATACGATTTACCCACCTGATTCACTACTAAAGAATCCCCTATGGGAGTCTAAATATGGAGCGGAGCTAGAAAAGGCTCAGGGCTCACCCCTAAATGGTAAGATATGAATATATACATAAGAATTGATGGACCTGGGATCAAACAAAGTAACCACTATCTGCTAGCATAGAGTAATCGTACCTATAATGATATCATTCGATGCCTCAGCCCCTGATTTTGCCAAAGTTGCATAGAAATGGCCCGCACAGCCTTCCCCTTGGGTGTTACCTCTACCATATAACCTTTCACCCCTAGAACTATCTCTAAAACTGTGCTAATCGACCCTAAAACTCTATTGATCACCTCAACAAATTGATCATCCGAATAATCTTGTTCTTGACCTCTATCTTTGCTAAAGTTGCTAGTGTCGTGGTTAATTAGGCTATCTACGGAAAAAGATACATTGCCCTCTGCCAAGGGCAATCTATAGACCAATGATCTTACTCTCCATAATCATAAAAACCCTGAGAAGATCGATTAGCTAAATAATGGCCGTTATGGCCAGTGGTACTTAGCTCTAAGGCCCTTGATCCCTGACTGGCTGAACGTGAAGACCTAGACTTCCCCAAAACTTTAATAACTCTATATCTTGCCTTCAACTTAGTGACATAAAGAGGAACACCCTGACTAAAGGCTACCTAATACTGTCGACTACCCTCTAAAGCCTGAAGTGAAGCCTAAACGATGTGACTGGGCTAGTCCTACTGGAATATCTGTTGGGATCTATGATACCGCTCCCTGGGCCTATACTGAGTCCCATTAAAACTACCCTCATAGCAGACCCTCTTATCATTGCCTCCATATATCTCGTGATGAAGTTGCTCGACAGTACGAGCAAGATTAATAATATTAAGAAAAGGGAGAGTCATTGTAACCAACGATTGAGTATCAATCCTCAGTTGTGTCCTCAATCCTCTAACAAAATATTTGATCATCTCCTTTTTAATGAGTAATATCATAGTGGCATACTTCGAGAGCTAGTGAAATCTGGCCTTATACTCGGAAACAGTCATGGTGCCCTGCTCCAACCTTGAGAGCTAATCATTGAGCCTGTCTTTGATACTTCTAGGAACAAACCTAGCTAAGAATAGCTCCAAAAATTCCTATCCTCGACACCAGAGGTGAACCTATTGGTCTAGTGTTCATATAAGCATGCCATCACTTCCTGGAGGGCCCATCATGTTGATATGCAGTGAAATCTATCCCTAGGGACTCCAACAACCTCAATGTATATAGTATCTTAGTATAAGACATTAGAAACTCACGGGCATCCTCTCTGACTGCCCCTGAGAACCTCGGCGGAGATAATCTAAGGAAATATCTAAGCCTCCTCTAATCCTGAAATGGAATAGCACCTACTGAAACATCTGGCTAGGAAGCATGAAGCATTAGGAATGGGCGCCCATTTAGAACGGGAGCTAGGGGATGCTTATGTTGAACTGGTGGTACCGGAAGAGGCTACTCTTCTGGTACTAGAGCAACAGGTTGATCTTGTAGTGCTAGTAGAGCTGGGGCTGGTACTGAAGCTTGCTATACACCCCCGAGGGCTACAAATAATTGAGAAATAGCCACTTAGAGTATAGGATTCATAACAGGTGCGTTGGAGGCTATGTCAAGCCTGGCCCTATTGGGTGGGGGAGGATAGAAGCATGTAGGTGCTCCTCTACAGCGTTTAGAGACACATCTCTAATTGAGGCTGGTGTTGTGCCCCTAACCCTACCCCATGGTCGACCCCTAGGTCTAGTGTAGGCCCTATTTGCAGCCTCTAGTACATCAGCATTGCGGGGGCACCACGCCCATGAGCCATACCCTGCGAAAAACTAAGACAAATGATTTCACAAAACCAAAAAAACACACATAGTATAAGATGATACAATCATGGAACACATTCCTAGTCACATCCTATAGACTCCCAACCCGAAGATGAGTTACAGACATCTCCACACCCATTTGTAGCACTCTACTAAACATTAGCTCTGTCTAAGTGAGACTAGTGAACCTGGAACTCTGATAACAACTTGTCACGATCTGATTTCTTAAGTCATGATGGAACATACCATATCCCATCGGCAAGTAAGCCAGCCCATAATTCGAAAGTGCTAGTAATGGGTGTAAGCGCAGAAAAGTAACTAGAGCTCACAATTTAAGGATACTAACAACAATAACAAGGAAATTAGCAACCATAGATTATATATATATATATATACACACACACACACACACACACACACAAGAACACCACTGGTCTTAGAAATGAAAAGATGGTTCACAATTACAGATGGAGACTGAAATCATCCAAGAATGTCGGATGCTCACCAAGTCTCCAGAAAAGCTGCTACAAGATGAAAAGCTCAACATCGCTAGCTCATGCTTGAACATGCATCACAGAGCGGATACAAACTATAGTATGAGTACCAGATATAAGATAATCAGTAGGCATCATAGGCCGACTGAGTAAGAATAATAGGACAATAGGGGTATATATTTGGAGGTAAAATGTAAGCAGCCTAAAATATATACTCCAATCGAGCCCCTATAGACCTAGAAGGTATGTCTGCACACATGAATAAGGTAGAAATGGGCACATAAAAATACTGCCGAACTCTGATGGATGATAGTAGAAAACCTAGAACTTTAATCCCTAAAAGTGCAGACAGCCTCTAATAGTGGATGTAGCGCGGACCTCTAACCTCTAACCCAGTCATAGCTTGTACTCTAATATGTGATAGTACAAGTGATCTCTAACCATGGATATAGACTAGACCTCTAATCCATGAAGATGCAAGTGGCCTCTAACCCGATCATAACTCAGACTAATCCCTAAAAGTTCTAATCGTAGATGTCGTAATGGAATTAATAGGCAAAACTCTATCTGTTGACTCCGTGGTAGGAGGATAGAAAATTGATAATAGGGGAAAAGGGTAGAACCAGGCCTCTAACTGTGAACGGGCTTTCCTAGAACTCTCATATAACTGGATCATGTCATGACCCGATTTCTCAGGCCATGATGGTGCCTACCATGACCTACCAATAGGCAAGCCAACTTGTAATTTGAAATTGTAAGTAATGGGTATTTGGGGGAAAACTAACGTAACTAAGCAAATAGTAAAAATGAAGAAGGGCAAAACAAGACCATCTAGAAATACATGAGTACAAAAATACAAGAATCCCTCCCAGAACATCTAAGTCACTAGTACAAAGATGTTATATACACAAAATAAGGAGTACAACTCCAAAAAGTGGACCAAAATGTATAAAGGTCTGGCTAGTCTCAAAATATATATAAAAGATGGCCCAATAAGCTGAAGGAGATAGAATGAACCAAAAATGCCAAGTGCTCATCCTGGTCTCCGATGTGTGTTACTGTAAGCTCTATCTATTTGCACTGAGACTAGTGCTCGGACCTGCATCACAAAAAGAGATGTAGAGTATTTGTATGAGTATCAGATAAAAATGTACCCAGTAGGCATCATTGGCCAACTTAGCAAGGAAATTAAAAGCAATATGAAGAAGAGGAATCAAACCTAAATACACTTAGCAGCAATTGATATGACCAATCGTGCTATAGGATCTACACTAGATACACTCGGCTAGGATACATGTGTGTACTTTAAAGTAAAACCCGAGCGGATCCCCATAATCCTGCTGGGTGCACAGAATATCTATGTTGGAGTAGTTAAGATCTAGAGTTCTCCTAGGGTAAAGTACTGTAGGGGCCACAATTTGTGGGATTGGGGCCTCGAACCCAAAGTACATAGGGGCCCCAAATCTTTAAAGTCAGAGCCTAAAACCCGACACTAAGGTAATCATAAATTGATGAAATCGTGGCCTCAAACCCCAATACCGAGGTACTGGTAATCTCATAGAAAGTAAGGTCTCAATCCCCAATACCATAGGAATGATAGTCTTGTAAAGATGAGGCCTCAAACCCCAAAACTCTAAGCAATAATAACTCTATAAAAGTGAGGCCTCGAACCCCGGTACTCTTACTTAAATAGCCAAACGTGGTGCCGAAATGACTATTTTCTTCACAGGGGCCTAGTAATCACCAAGTCTTCCTTTCCATACTGAACCAAGTTCACAATTTCATACATAAGGTCTGAGGCCTTACTGCCATATAAAATGATTTATTAACTCCACTCAAACGTTGATTGAAATTGAGGCAAGCCGATCATGAGGTCTAGGGCATCAACATACTACAATAATCGAGAAAACGCAAGGAAATTATGGATAAAGGTGTCCTCAGGTGCATTGCTACTCCCTAGCTAAGGTATATCTATAGACTAGAGTCTTTTATACCATTCTACAAGGACCATAGTTAGTTGGAGCGACGCAGGGCATCTAAAGCAAGTTATTTATCCTAAACTAATCCCAATATGCGACAGTAACTAATAGGGAGGAAATCAATAATAAAAGTAGCAAGGCTACCAAGTATCAACAATGATCACATGCTCACAATTACCCTAAGTTCCCAAAAGAACCTAAACATGTCTTAATTACTAAGGCTCATAACAAGTCCCTGGCGATATCACTCTCACCGAAACCTCTAGAGGTCTTTCATATCTGTCTTAGCCTCTAGACATGGACCTGGTAAAGTTACCCTAGTGCCTATCCTTCTTATCATTGCCCCCTTGGGCCTCGTAATGAAGAAGCTCTATAGTACGAGCATGATAAAAAACATCAAGAAAGGAGTTGCCTGCAGAAATAAGTGCTCAGTCCCTAGCCTCAACTGGGCCTCAACTCATGTAGAAAACACCTCACCCTCTCCTTCTCAGTAGGAATAATCATGGTATAATATCAAGAGAGCTGGTGGAATCGAGTCTCATACTCATCAATTATCATTTAACCTTGATTTAGTCGTGTAAATTGATCTCGGAATCGATCCTTGATGCTCTTAGGGTACTGATCGGATAATCTATAATCCTTGGAAAGTGTGCATGTGTGTATTAATTATCTCTTTATTTAGAATGCTTTTTAACAGTGGCTAACTTTAGAACTCGCTTAATTATTACTTACTGGATCAAGTGGTTAATGAATGGGATAAGAGATAATTAACAAGATTCAATGTGATCCCTCTCATCTAATCAACCTCACCGGATTAAGGAATAGTTGTACTGGAACAAAAGGTAAGGGCTAGTAATGAAACACTGTAGGGATGGATCAAATCACGTAATAAAATTTGCCTCTCGCCTGGATCAAAGGGTTAGGTAAATATAACTTACCATTTCTACAATCTACACACTCGAAAAGGTTATAATTATCTGGGTATACTGAGTTAGGAATTCATGGGGAACACAATAACCTAGTCACTTGTCTCATTGATTTCACAACACTTGCTCTTGATAACCTGATTCTAGTTTAGGTTTAATTATTGCATTTTACAAACCCCTCCTTTTTTGGAGATAAGTAGATTAATTCAACCAAATTGCTCATAATTACTCCAAGTCTAGACCTTATTCCCAATAAAATTGACCCTAACCATGGTTAGGTTCTATATTTTGGCAATGACTACTCATACCTTTAACACGAGGTGTAGTTTGGCTGACATCAGCAATGCACCCCACACTTAGTTCAAATAATGTGGAGCAAGGGTACTCAAACTTCCCCTAGTTCTCCCATACAGTCATTACCAAGTAAAGATCACACAAAACAAATCAACTCAGTCAACACATATGGGGTGCCCGATAAACACCCCCACACTTAATTCCAAACAACTATCATCTCTAACATTATCCAACACGCCAAATTTATATAATTAGGAAAAATTGGACAACATAACAACCCCATAAATTCACAAACAACAACCTCAAGGGCCCTAAACATCATGGTCCAAAGGATTTAACATGTATCAACAAAAATCGATCAATTCAATTTCCCATAAACTACCAAACCATGGAAAGACATGAAATGCACAAGGAATTTGGCAAACCATCTTCAGTGAACAAGAATTCACACCAATGTTTGCCCAATTTAGGCCTAGGCTTTCACATGAAGTGTTTCTCACAAATTCACCCCAAATTGCAAGATTAGGCACAAGAATCCAACACTCATAGCAAAAATTACATGAAACACAAGGAACCATGCCACAACAAGAAAACCCATACTGACAATGCAAAAACCCACAAAATTTTGAAACAAATTAGAAGAGAAAACATACCTGAGATACTTGAAGAAGAAAGAAAACTCATGAGTGCACTTGAAGAACGAAAGGGCGTCACAGATTTGTTTGAAATTTGGACGAATTTGGTGGGAAAAGGGGGGAAATTTGAGAGAGAATGGGAGAAAAAAAGGGTGAAATCGCGAATGGATGGTGAAAAATGACGGGGATAGGATTTATATAGGGGGTAAAAATCTTGATCAGGTGGGGTAATCGCCGAAAAAATACACTATTCCATGACAGATCCACGACAGGACCTATCGTGCACTTGCACTTTACTTTTTTTTTGCATTTTTCATGAAATTGTTACTAACCTGGAAATGAGTTGGTACTGTACTGGATAAGCAACTCATTCGGGGCTTGAAATATTTTATTTTTCGAGCATCGGACCCCAAAAAGAATTCTTGAACACCTGCATATGCTCTAAAATATGAAAAAAAAAAGTCATTTTGACCAAGAAAAATCCAAAATACCCAATGGATCGACAAAAAATGAAAATGACCTAAATCTACACACAAATATACCAAGTCGCGACGCGAACTGGTACTTTGTGCTAGCTTACAATTTTTTGATAAGATTTTTTTAAAATCTTAAACTAAGAATTGAATTGCAGAAATTAAAAATACCTCAGCATGAGTTGCCTCTCGTGAAGCACCTAATTTACCGCCTCGACATGACTCAACATCATGTTATCCTCATCGGCCAACTCAATGGCCTCTTCCTCACGTTCAATGTCAATACTATAGTAGTGTTTGACTTATTGTCCATTCACCAGGAATGATTTCTTGGCTTCATCAAGGAGTTCAAATACACCATGCGGCATCATGTACACCACCATACAAAGTCCACTCCACTTGGACCTCAATTTGCCTTAGAAAAGTTTCAAATGAGAGTTGAAAAGAAGTACCTTTTTCTCTAGTTCGAAGGTGCACTTGATGATGTGACGATCATGCCATTTCTCAGTCTTTTCTTTGTAGAGCTTGGCATTTTCGTGTGTTTGAGCCTGAACTCATCTAGCTCCTCCAATTGTTCTAAGCACTTGCACCCTCCTGCAAACTCTGGATCAAGATTGAGCTTTTTGATAGCCTAATATGCTTGGTGCTCTAGCTCGACAGGGAGATGAAAAGCCTTTCCATAAACTATTTTCTAAGGAGAAGTGTCAATAGGAGTCTTGTATACTGTCATATATGCCCATAAAGCTTCATCCAACTTCAATGCCCAATCCTTCCTCGTGGCATTGACAGTCTTCTGCAAGATTTACTTTACCTCATGATTAGACACCTCAACCTGTCTGCTTGTCTATGGGTGATATGTTGTGGCCACTTAATGTCTGACCCCATACTTCGCAAGCAAGTTCCTCAAGGTCTGGTTGATGAAGTGTACCCCTCTATCATTGATGATAGCTTGTGGAGTCCCAAACCTCATGAAGATATGCATTTTCAAGAATTTGCTCACTATCTTGGAGTTGTTGGTGGACAGAGCTACAGCCTCCACCCATTTGGAAATGTAGTCCACAGCCACAAGTATATATTAGTTCCCAAAAGATGGTGAGAATGGTCTCTTGAAGTCCATCCCTCATAAATCAAAATCTCAACCTCCAGTATGTTGTGTTAAGAGTTATTTCATGCCTCTTGGATATAGCCCCTGTCCTTTGGTATGCATCGCAATTCCTGACAAAATCAATAGCATCTTTGAATAGAGTAAGCTAGAAAAAACCATATTGCAATACCTTATGGGAAATTCTCTCTCCTCCATGGTGCCCTCCAAATGGAGAAGCATGATATCATTCAAGCATTTGGCGCGTTGCAACCTCTGGTACACATATCCTCACCATCCTGTATACACCTTATTTGAAAAGATAAGACTCGTCCCATATATAGGACTTAGCATCATGAGTCAGTCGTTTCTTTTGTTGGCTTGTAGCATCTAGTGGGAATACCCCACTCACCAAATAGTTGACAATATTTGCATACCATGGCAACTCCTCGATCCCCAAAGCCAAGTTATTTATTTTGGGGGCTGTTGATGAAAATTACTAGGTATCTTTCAAAAGTATTTTGCCCGTTTGAAATGTTACATGTGGCAAGTGTTATAGGTAATAGGGTACATGAATAGAGACTCACAACCTAGATTCAGTTGACAAGTTTTGTTATCCATTCCCAAAGGATACTGTCTCTCTCACACACACACACATCTTGAGAAATTGGCATTTAACATACAAAGCATAGAAGTCCACCTTGGTATGTTGGTTTAAGCCAACGCATTCACCTACCCAACCAAGGTTTGATCTCGGCTAGAATCTTATTTAATGATTTTTACTATAATTTTTGGATTTAAAGGGCTTATTTATAACATTAGATAGGGACTCGAACCTATGGCAATCAAGTACATCAAACCCGTCTTACTTATTGATCTATCACACTCAATTGTTCTAAGAAAGCTAAAGTCTACATATCACCTTAAAAACTTGAACTTTATTATAACAAAATAAAGTTTTAGTATTAGCTTAAAGCTCATATTTGATCTATATATTTTTATTTAATATTTTCAGTATTGTTCAAGCCATTAATTACCAATTGAATACAACATTATACATTAATAATCATTTTAGAAGTTTCGTTGACGACTAAATTAAGATAATATTGGTGCACCTGCAGTCTTCACATCCTAGTTCAAACCTTAAGCCCATGGAACTGCTAAACCAAACAAGCAACAAGGACACAGCATAATACTGAAAGATCACATTGGACATTCCTATTGTTTATTAAAGGTGAAAAAGGATAAGAGTTTTCATTTCTTCAAAATTAACAATCATCATCAGTACAGACATTGAATAGAAGACAAAGAAAGCAGAAGAATGCATGAAATACAGACATCTCATTCCCAATGGGAGAATGAAGTTCATTAATCATTTTATTTCCTACTTCTGCCTCTTATAAATCTTTCCCAAGAATGATAGTAGCACTGCTTGCACTGCTTTGCTTGGATGAGCTGCAATGGAACTCGTGAGCTTTTCATAGCACGACTTCTCGTATTCCAGAAATACTTCCTACAAAAATCAGAAGAGAATAAGTTAAAAGCTGATGAACTAAGAGCAGAGACAAACCAAAATGGTAGGTGGGGAAAAGTGAAACACCTCGAGTTTGAGATCATTATAGAGTGCCTTTACTTTAGCAATACAAGCAGCGTCATCTTTTCCATAGTTCTCCTGCAAAAACAAGCTTCTTCTAATTAGCACCTCCCCAATAGAACAAAATCGTGATAGAAATAAACCAACGGATAACAAGTTTTGAGCTTACATATAATATCTTCTTTTGCTCCTCGTTGCAGAGCTCTAGAGCTTTAACTACCAACCAAGAACACTTGAAATCCTGAATATCAGTGCCAATCTGATAGCAAAAGAGGTCACGATAAGATTTCTATATTTCAAGTTATAATAGCTCTCTGATTGACATTAAAAGAGCTTTGTACTATGAGCTTCCTTTACAACATACCTTACCCAACACCTCTGGGTCAGCAAAGCAGTCCAGATAATCATCCTACAAAGTCAAGAAAGCTACTAGTCAGAATCTGTAGCATGAAAGCAAAAACGTTGAGTTTTATCGAGGGTTCTTTGGTATATTAGGAACCAAATTAGATGGAATTTTCAAAAGGCCACTGCGTCCAAGACCACATTCATTACACTGCTGGCCATTTACAAAATTCTTTTCACAGTTTGACCACATGAAACATGTGACCTTTTGTCTCTACAATGTTTCTCATACTTCTTTAAAAAAGACTGCATTCATTCTTTTATGATTTGAAAGTAGACCAACTTAGGCAGACTAAAGCCGGGAAACTTCAAAGGCATAATCCAGGTTAAGAAAAAGAAGATAATTTCCATTTTCCAATTGAAAATGATTCTTCGAAAGTAAATATGGAACTATATACATAATGGGGGTTATTAGGAAGTGGTTATAATTCTCACCTGAACTTGAAAGTAGATTCCCATATCGATAAGAATGTTCTTGACATCAACATGTTTGTCAAGATTCTCTCCTGCCATAAGAAGTGCACATGCCACCTGGAGAGCTTAACCGTGAGTACTGCTGATGTAGCTTATATACAATTCAAACTTTGAGACACATTCTATGATTTTGAACAGACAACTTTGCTAAAAGGACCAGAAAAGTCAAACACAAAACTAGCTGCATATGATTTGCAAAAATGGAAAGGTATTGCTTAAGTGAACTCGGATGGACATCACATAAGAGGCTCCACTATGCCTTTCTGGTAGTTGCATATAGTTAATATGATTCAAAGAAGATACAGAAGTTTGAAATGTTTTTAAGAGAACTTCAACCTTGAATGAACAAGGACAATGGTCTCCCATTTTTATTTAAAAAAAAAAAATAGGAAGCAAGGGTTAAGAAACATAACAGACATGTAATCATTCTCAAAATAGTATGATAAGCTATGAACTCAATTGAAAGGAAGATTTGTACTCACAGGGAGGTAAAATGAATAATAGGCAGTTTTATACTGGACAATCCGGCGATGACTGCATGTAATCACATCATTATAAAGTTAAATCCTGCAAGAAATACTACACAAGCAGAAAAATTGCACAAGTCTTGAGAAAGTCCCCTTACATAGGCAATGAGTACTTTGATAAATCTTTCTCTCCTACAAGTGTTGTGATCAAATCTATCATTTGGCCAGAGGCAGTCTGGAACTCTACCTGTCAGAGTTCGTACACAAAGAAAAAGCGAAAGACCAAAAAGTTCAGCATTAAATAAGGTTTAACTCAAAGCCTTTTTCAGTGAAAAGAATCCTACCTCATTAAACAAATCTAGAAGATCAACATAATAAGGCATTGGCCTGAAGTGGTTCTTCAGAATTCTCGAGATGTGGTTGCGAAGAAGTATGCCATCATTAACCGCAATCATGCCAACCTATAAGAAGCATTGAAACAAAAATGACTGAGTGAAAAGATAATGACCAGTAGGTATTTTGCATGAAAGCACAAAGGCGAACAAACAGTAATCCCTGTGTAGGCCCACACCTTTTCTAATTTATACCAGCATGGTTGACCTCGACGTGTATGAGAGCCATCCATTATATCATCAAGAACAAGGAAGTATGCTTGAAGCTGCAGCATACATTGCTCTAGTCACACACTTGAAAAGAAGAAAGGTGGAACTAAAGCTAAATTTATTCGGTTCACCAAATAATACAGCATGAGCCACAGATTGAAAGTGTTTATTTTGCATACCCATTCAATGCACCAGCCAAGAGCAGATGTTTTAAAGATTTCATCACTGGTCAGTTCTTTTCCATCATTCAACAAACTATAGCTGTCAATAACTGATAGCCCCCGATTCAGCTTCCCTGCACAGATAATACACCATCATACAACTACTGGAAGATATTCTTGAGCTATCAAAGCTTGTAAAAGACAACAAAATTTTAGAATAACTAAGAAGTATAAATTCTGTCCTACCTCCAGGTACATTGTAGTCCAGCATCTGAAGCAAATCATAAAATGTATCAGTAACATATAGACTGTTCGAAAATTTGAATAACTCCAAAAGATTAAAAATAAAAAGAGCTGAGAGTCGAGGCTATCCACAAAGTGAAGAACTATAAAGAAGACACAAAATTACCACAACAAGAGTACTCAACTAACAATAAGTTACATACACAAGAAACACCAACGAGTTTACATCACTAGGTGCAGCAGAAGATAATCCATGTTGAACTCACACCAAAGGTTGTTATAGAGACTCGTCTTTCTCAAACACAGGTAAACCTCTCTTTCCCCCATCCTTCCCTTCCCCCTCTTTGTTTTACATTCACACCGACAACGACAAGAACACCGGCAAGCATAAACGAAAAATTACAAATTCTGTTTTCAAGCATGTTTTTTAAGGGATGTTTTGACTAACTACAAGTTTGAGGAACATTAAAACAAGCTCCACTTTAGTATACATTCTAGTGTTGGCCCCGTGTGAATTGCTTTGTCATTTTCATTTGTGAGCGAATTTCTTTCAGAAACATAAACATGTATTCCTTCTCTGTTGATTATATCACACACAAGAAAAGTTTCTTTTGCACCTAAATTCCAGCATAAACTTTCAAATTCCATTTAATGGAATATATGAAGGAAAGCAGCTCTAGACTTTTCAAATTCCATAACGTTTATTTTGACTCATGTCAATCAACTCCACCACAAAATAAATGAATATTAATTATTCCTCCTAACATGTGTGACTAACAGATCACTGGTAAAGTCTAACTTTTAAAAATCAACAATATACCAAAATCACTTGGATAAACCAATATTCAAACTACTACTTCATTTTAATCTGTTAGTTTACTTTCCGTTTTAGTTATTTCAAACAAAATGCATCTTTCCTTTCCCAGAAACTTTTAATTTTCAACTTTACACATGACATAACATATATTTAATTTGAGACTAGATGATTCAAAAATTTTCTTCACTTTCTTGAACTCCATGTACAGTAAAAAAAAGACAAACAAATTGAAAATGAATAAGTAATATCTACAACAATAAAAAAAACCCACAAATAGGGTCCAAGGAGGTAAAATTTATGCAGCCTGACCAAAAGATGAGAAGGATACTACTCCCTCCGTTCAACTGTCTCTTGTCGAGTCTTGGCAAGTGGATTAAAAAGTAGCAAATAATAAGTGTAAATTAGGAACTTCGTGTAAAAATACAGGGTAATGAAATGGGCATCCAAAAAAATAGCAGAGGGAGAAGTAAAGATGGACGGAGGAAATAGCAACTTGAGAATGTCAAAATAGAAGGATACTAGATAAATTAAAGCAAGATTTATGAATAGAAAACGGATGTAATGCAGCAAGCGGATCTACAAATTCACATAGAGACGAAAAAAAAGAAGAAGAAAAACCTTTTCGACCCATTGACGAGAATCATCTGTAAATTCGAAACCTGGGTCATTAAGCAGCTCAGATTTGAGAACAGAGTAGACCTCCAGAAACTTAGACTTGAGATCGCTCATTTTGACAGAGAGAGATGGAGAGTGTGTGTGTGTGTGCAGAGATGGAGGAGATCTGGGGTCCGTTAAACACTAGGAAGTTATTTATTTATATAGGAAAAAACAAGCGCCGTATTATTCTGAATTATAATGGAGTCATACACTAAAGGCGCCCGCCACCAACTCAGTCACATGTCTTTTTTTCTGTTTCTTTTCTTTTTCTGTTAGGAGGTTGGAAGGACTTTCGCATTTGATGAAATTGGATGTAATTAAATTATTTTACATATTTGATTGGACATGTAATTAATAGATAATTGAATATAATTGTACTTTTTAATTCACATGGACAGGTTGTGAATCACAGATGTGTAATTACATGATAATTACTTTTTAATTTCTTTCGTTTATTTTTATTTTTATATATTTACTTTAGTTTATTTTTTACTTTTATTTTATTATTCTAATCTTTTCTAGAATTATATTTTATTTTATAATATTTATTTACTATTTCTTTCTTATTCTCAATCCTTATATGTCATGTGATTTCATACAATTTTCACATTATCATTAATTCTATTTTTTTATCCGACATGATTTTATTGGCATTCTAATTTTTAATTAAAGTTGAATTCATTATTGGATAAAGTTATAAATATACATATTTTTTTCTTTTAAATCATATTTATGTATGTTATATTGAAATTTGGCATAAGAGTATTATATTAATGTTTTTTATTTTGAATTTAAAACTTATGTTATATTTTTTAATTTCATTCGTTTTTGTAATATTGACTTGATATTTCATATTACAAGCCTTTTTTTAAAGATAGATTAGATAGATTATTTTTTTAATCAAATATGTTAACAATTTTACTATGACATTTTAGTTATAATATTTAATTTTTTTTGGTCAAACATACATTTCATGATGTTCACATAAAACTTATAGTTTTAGTTTTTATAATTAATTTAATTATAATTTACTAATTTAAAAATATAAATTGATGTTTTAATAATATTAGGTAAGAATATATATTTACTAATTAATATATTTTTGAAAGATAATATATATCTTAAATATTTAATTTAATATATTATTTATAAATACATATATTTGTCTAATATAACATTTTAATTTAATATAAACTTGTAATTACACTCGTATGACCAAACAACACACTTATAATTACTGTTATGCCGAAAAATGGCTTTTTGAAAAAAAAATCAAAAATCAGTTTAAAAATTAATTTTATAAGAGAAAAACGATTTTTGAA
>JAABOM020000012.1:5947812-5972313 GCA_011800125.2 Solanum clarkiae
ATATGATAATTTTGGGCTTTTTTTTATCCATATTTATACTACATCAAAAACGTAAATGCCCTTAAGAATATTGATTGAACTTTTTGTCCTTCGTTAAAAGACTTTTTTTTAGATAAAATCATCTTTTCACCATTTTTCAAAATTATTATTTAATTATATTTATAACATTAACTTTTAAAATATATGAAAATAAATGATAAAATAAGGACTTCTGGTCGTGCAAAGACTCCTAAATTTTCCTTATTTGGTAGACTTCTATTTTTTCATTATTTGAATCAAGAAAATACCCTGCCGTCGCTAAGAAAAATTCTAATTGACCGTGAGTTCTAATTAGTGTAGAATCTCTATATATAAAACCTTTATAAATAAATAATTATAAAAATTAGTTTTGTAAAGAATTGATTTCTTTATGAGTTCATAGTTAGACTTAAGTTTTCTCGCTTTGATCACACGTAAAGCGCGTACAACAAGATCAGTGTAAATAAAAGAAGGATATATTTGTTGTAAATTGACCAGTTTATTGTATGTATTTAAAATTAGCCCTTTTTATTAATAGGGATAACTACAATACATGGTTATTGAGTCAAAGTAGTTATCAAAAAAATGATCATTCATTGTATAGACATGTCTAGTCAGTAAATATTTCATGTATAGCTAAGTCATATTTAATTTTTGAGTGTATTATAATATATAGCTTATGTATAAGTGAACCATATTGTGTAATCAATGTATCCTTTATATGATTTTTGACAAGTTATATTGTACAGTCATTGTATATTCTTATGATTGTTGGCTTTTTTATGTATAAAATCGCTATATTTATTATATATTAATTAGTTTATCATATATATTTAAAATTATCCATTTTAAATACATTTATTTAAACTATATATTGAAAATTCATAACTTTCTTTAATTGCGATTTGGTAATGTGTCGATTTGATCATTCGTAGTAAATAAAATAATTTGAAATACCAAACAATTCGATTACCTATTGGTGCACTAAGATCCTAGGTCATTTCTAATTATTCTCTATTTTAAAACTCATGGTCTTTGCAATAGCTTCATCAGTTTGTAGTAGCTCAGGTGTATATATAAATTCCTTTTATATGCCATGTCATAGTCAACGATAGTATCATCACTAGAGATGATGGGTGGTCGATCGTCATTGCTAACTAAATACACCATTGAATATTTTATTTTCATTAGATAAATCATTAGTATTGTCTGATTATCGGTGGATGTCTCATTTTTGTTAAGGAGTTCATTAATATAGCCAATTAGTGCTTTAAAGTTTACTAAACTAGTCACAATTATACAAAATAAAAAATCGAACTTTTATCAATTATAATAAACGTACAACAAACATAAGCTTATGTAATGAGTCACACTCTATTGACTGAATTCAATCACACCGCGATTCAATCGAGAATAATGACATAATAAATATACTAAAACTCAAATAATTCATCAAAGCCACAACAAATAAGAAATAACAAAATAAAACAAATTAATTTAGAAAGAGACAAAGAATTATGTCTCATTAAATAAAATAGAACATGTATTGTAGATTATGAGATTACGTCAGAACAGATAATCTCTTTACTTTTCTTAGAACTTTTGAATTCAAATCTTGAATATGAAAAAAAATATATTTAAAAATACTATCTTTAAAATGAATCGGATCGAAAACCTCCAACCCCACTCCCACACTCCAAAGAAAAAAAAAAGAAAGAAAAGAATGTCAATGTGACACTAATAGACAACTGGCCATCATGAGTCTTAATCATCTTTGGTCACCAAAAAAATTCATTTATATATAAATTATAATTATCAGTTCTCCCTGATATTGACAAAAAATCACAGAACAACCAGAAATTTTACAGTGTAAAAGATAAAGAAGAAGCCCCCTTTACTTCTTTCTATCTGTAGGAAGTGCCTTTTATCTGAACTCCATCAATTTTTCTGTCTAAATTAAAAAGAGTAATTTCCTCTTCTTCTTTTACTTTACATGCCAGCAAATTCCATGTTTATATTTTGATTCCTTTTGTTATCTGCAATTAACAGATTCATTTATCATATAATCATCCTTGTTGAATCAGTACTTTTGATCATCTGCTGAATTCTTGATTCAATCTATTTGATGAAATACAAGTATAAAGTTTGTTTTTTTTAGAAAAAGAATTGGGGGTAGGAGAAGGGGCAATGAATGGGGATTACAATGTGGAGAATCGAACCCGATCAACCTTCGTGAGAGTTCAGTCAAGCAACTGAGCTACTGAGATTTTCAAGTATAAAGATTGTGTTTTTGAATCTGCCCCCTTTTTTTTTTTTAATTTTTCCAGTCTAGCTAAGTTGTCCAAGATATATTGATGTATCAGTTTACTAAGAACCAAATTGACCTGAAATACAAGCTAAGTTGCATGGACTCTTCACTTTTAATGCCGCACCTATGTCGGATTCACCAAAAATATACTACTTTTGATGAATCCGACACGCACCCGTAGACACTTTTGAAGAGTTCGAGTGACATAGAATACAAGTATAAAGATAGTGTCTTTAAATGTTAATGTTCCTTTTTTCTGATTTTTCCCCTTTAGCTAAGGTCTCCAAATATTAACAAGAATCGGTTTACTCATAATCAAATTGACCTGAAATACAAGTATAAAGATAGTGTCTTAAAATGTTCCTTTTTCTGATTTTTCCCCTTAAACTAAGCTCTCCAAGATATTTTCCAGTGCCGTTTACTTGGAACCAAATTGACCTGAAATACAAGTATAAAAGATAGTGTCTTTAAATGTTCCTTTTTCTGGTCTTTCCCCTTAAACTAAGCTCTCCAAGATATTTTCCGGTGCAGTGTACTCAGGACCAAATTGACCTGAAATACAAGTATAAAAGTTAGTGTCTTTATATGTTCCCTTTTTCTGATTTTCCCCTTTATCTCTAAGCTCTCCGAGATATTTCGCAGTATCCGTTTATTCAGAACCAAGTTGACCTGAAATACAAGTATAAAGATAGTGTCTTTAAATATTCCTTTTTTCTGATTTTCACCTCTTAGCTGATTCTGCAAGATGTTCTCTAGTATCAGTTTACTCGGAACCGAATTGACCAGAAATACAAGTATAAAGATTGTATTTTTACATGTGCCATTTTCTGTTTTTCTCGGAATAGCTCTAGCTAATTTCTCCTGGATATATTCCTGTATCAGTTTAATGGGAACCAAATTGATCTGAAATATAAGTATAAAGATATTCTCCAGTATCAGTTTACTCGGAACCAAATTGACCTGAATAGAGTGGAATGTATACAGATGATTCCAAATAATTTGGGAATGAAGCATAGTTAACTGATCAATTTATTGCTTGGATTTACTTGTTACCCTTTTTGACAATTTTTTTTATATTTATTCTACCTATATTGGTTTTCTAGTAGGTGTTTTGTGTTGATTGGGCATTGTTTGACTTTAAAATTTACTTAAGCTACATAACATGGATCTTAATCATCACGATTCATATCATGTCCGATGAAACCTGAATTGAGGAAAAAGAAATTTTGGAATTACATCAATCAAGTTTATAGAGGTCTTTCGGAAACAACCTCTCTATCTCTATGAGGTAGTGGTAAGGTCTGCGTACATTTTACCCTCCCCAGACCCCACTTGTTGGATTTCACTGGGTATGTTGTTGTTGTTTTTATCAATCAAGTTTATTTTTGTTAATTATCATCAACTATCTAATGATGAATGTGTAAGATATAATGTGTTCTTCCCTTCTTTATTTTGTAACTAATCAACAAGTAGGCATAAGCTATGGAGTACTCAAATCATTATATATTCCTCCTATTTTGGGCTGGGTATAAACTCGGAGGTGTTATCTTTGACTAAGCAATAGATCCTTAAAGAAGGAAAAATACACCCTTATTAACATCTTTCTAGTTATCATTTGGAGGACTTGGAAGAAAAGCGAACTATTGTCGACTTGTCGTTTTCTGTTGTTACTCTTATCTAGAAGTACAATTTTGTGCTATTATTTAGGCTGATGCTACAAGAGTAAAGGTGTCTGTTGCAAATGAATCTCCAACCGCTTGTGATTAAGCAGAATTTTAAACTGTACAAGAAGAGGTAGAGTCATAGTGATATTTAGTGAAACTTTTTCTGATATGTTTTCCCTTGGCTGATAGAATTAGAGGGTCTTTCCTGTTAATTTTTTTATTATTGAGGGGACGGATGATTTTTTTTCTTGGTTAATTTTTTTTACTGTTTTTTTCGTATTTACATACTATCATTTGCTTTTCATTATTAGTCGTTCGTCCTTTTTCTGTTCTTTCCCTTTTCCCATATCTAGTATTTTCTGCTTATGGGGCTTGGCTCTTGAGACGGGGGTTTTCCGGAAGCAACCTCTCTATATCTGAGGTAGTGGTAAGGTTTGCGTACACTTACCCTCCCTAGACCCCACTTGTGGAATCCCACTGGGTATGTTGTTGTTGTTGCTGTTGCATTGACATTGGTTCCTCCTTGTTAGGTGTGTAGCTCCAAAGTTGGTAACTATCAAAAAGCATTGGCGTTCTGCATTCACATTGGCAAAATAGCAAAGAATGGTCGCAAGGTTTGTTCAATTTTTATGTTTTGGCTTCTTCGATAACTTCCTTTTTCTTCCTTGTGCATTTAAGGCCAAGTAAATTGGCTTCTTCACCCTTTCGTATGAACCTGCTTTTTTGGTTGAATAGCTATGGAGAGCTTTGAAGTAGGGGAGATACCATGTCATACTGCTTTGAGGGGATCAAGCATTTAGGTGCTTCCCTGTTGAAGTGTTGTGAAAGGCAATCAACGGGCCTTGAAGATCCTGAGATTCTTGCACGAGAAACCGTTTGTATGATATCTGTCCACATCTATCTGTATATTATCTGCTATTAGTAGATCTTTGAATGAAATCACGGAGGATGAAACAGAAGTGATTATATCTGCTTCTAGGTTTGTCTTGAACTAAGATTGACTCGTTGGGAAAATATAATTTTCATTTTGAATATCATTACAATTGTTTGAGATGAGGGTCTTCCGGAAACAACCTCTCTATCTATATGAGGCAGTGGTAAGGTTTGCGTACATTTTACTCTCTCCAGACCCCCGCTTGTGGGATTCCACTGAGTATGTTGTTGTTTAAAGATCATTACAATTGTAACTGTTTTAATGTTCACAATTTGTTATGGTTTGTTCTCTTTCAATGCTTGGCAATGCTGATGTTGTAAAACGCAAAAAAAGAAACACATAAAAACAGCTAGTGCAAATTGTAATTAGAAGTGTGGTCTTTAATGAAGAAAGGGTGAAAAAAATGGCAAGTAAATTAAATAATATAAAACTATATGAATCAAATATTTGAAAAGTTATAATTTTCGGTTTAGAATTCAGATGAGTGACCAGTCTTGCATTTTATAATTCTAAAATCATGTACTTGGTCATAGTCATCCATTGCCCAGTCCTGCCTTCAGAACTGTCAGTAGGTGTTGAAGCACGCAATTTAGTGTTTCGGTGCTTGCACTAAATTACCTCCTTAGCAAAGGGAAGAGACCCCACTTACACCAAACGTAACACCAATGTTTAAGTGCACCATAATAGGCCTGCAATTACACTGATCATTAGTAATACGTGAAAGATTTGGAACACAGATTCTTTGAAATATGCATTATAATCATTAATTTATGAGTTTTATGACTTCTTGCTTGCAAAAATATTGTAATTGAACCTGTATTATCTTTCTTCTTTTTGCAGTTAGCGTCAGTGAGATTGAAGCTCTTTATGAGCTTTTTGAGAAGATAAGCAGTGCTGTGATTGATGATGGCCTGATCAACAAGGTTTGGTATCAAATTTTTCTAAGATTACAACTTGTGGAAGCTGACGTCTCTAAGTTTAGGATACGGGATGTTTATAATAGAACTTTTTTAGTTACTTTTCTAGCATAGATTTTTTAAATATTTGCACTCCGCATTCCGTTTGAATTTGAACTTTTGACTATGTTGTAGGAAGAGTTTCAATTGGCACTATTCAAGACAAGCAAAAAAGAGAGCTTGTTTGCTGATAGAGTGAGTTCTCCAAAATACATTAGCCTTTTCATATTAATCTCTCTATTTCAATATGTTTGTCGGGTTTGATTTATCATGCAGCTTAAGAAAGTAAAGAAGACTTTTAAATCTTGTGGTCTTAAACTAAAGATACGTAGAATATACAACGTGATCTTTAATCTTGTGGGTCTGAAACATGTTTTGTGGAAAGTTTTGAATCAGAGAGTCACCAAAAAAGGAAAGAGACATTCTTTTTAAAAAGGATTAAAAATGAAAGTAAGAGAACCAAATTGAAAAAAGGGAATATGTAGCTTTTAGTAGAATTGGATACATTAAGTATGATGCTTCCTATAAACGAAATCGGTTGTCGTATTGTTCATTGCTACATAGAAGCCTGACTCTTTTTTCTGCCTTAGTCTAGCCTCCTTTTTGTTTGTCTTTGTTTCTTCCTAATCTGACATGTTTTATTGCAGGTTTTCGACTTGTTTGACACAAAGCACAATGGACTCTTGGGATTTGAGGAGTTTGCCCGTGCACTCTCTGTTTTCCATCCAAATGCCCCTATCGATGATAAGATTGAGTGTATGTTACTTGTTTACATGAATAAAGACGATTATCCTTTATTTATGCGTATCAACTTAATGATATATTCCTATTGTAGTTTCTTTTCAGCTATATGATCTGAAGCAGCAAGGCTTCATCGAGAGGCAAGAGGTAAACTTTGTTGCTGCTAGGTTCTATTTTATTGAAGTGGTTAATTATACATGCAATGCTAGTCTATTTTAGTGTATCTGACTTACTGCTGCTACATTGTATTTTTAGATGGCACAGTATCAGTTTTCTCTATTTTATGGGAATCGTTTACATTCTTTGCAATTTTTATTACCCACTGTATGATTTCCTGAGTGTGTGGCATAAAAAGATGACATGTATAATATAGGTGAAGCAAATGGTGGTTGCTACCCTTGCCGAGACTGGTATGAACCTTTCAGATGAAATTATTGAGAGTATAATCGACAAGGTATTTGACCAACCTACTATTTCTCTTTTTCTCATTTGAAGGAGTAGTTTCCACTTTTCCTATTCATATCTACTTAATAAACGAGATATGCACTATTACTTTGCCATGATTATTTAGCTTGCTGTCCATCTAAATGAATTTAGGCGATTCTGGATTCTATCTTCCTCAAGGGTGGTGTCTTGGTTGCTTAGAATTTAGAACTATAGGGAAAAGGTGCAACTTCAATCCCTATTGATCACCCTAATATGACATCATATTGATCAGGTAGTTATACTTAAATTTTTCGTTCTTAGAACCACAACATATTCTTAGAGACAATTTAGTTATTTAAAGTGTGAATTTATCGGGGAATTAACCCTTTGGGGTGGCCTAGTGGTTTGGGCTTGAGGCTTCCATGTTGGAGGTCTCAAGTTCGAAACCCCTTGACAGCGAAAATAAGGGGTTTGCCTTCTGGGTCGAGCTCGTCGCACCAGGCTTGCCTGATGTGGGATACCTCTCCTATGTGGTTTGTGAGCTATTGCATAGAAGCGGGGTTTCACCTTGTGCGCATCCTAAGGGTAGCGGCTGCGAGTTCCCCTTGTTATAAATATGTGTATATATATATAATATATATCGGGGAATTAAGGATGGAATCATCTGCGTTTTGTTGCTTCCATCTACTAAATACCAATTTTGTGTGGTGCCTCATGAGTGTGTGTAAGAAAGCAATTGAGAACTGGTTCAACTTCTAAGTTTGCTTTTTTTTTTTTCAAGTCTCCCTTGCATTATGCCACAAAATGGTGTAGGATCTATTATCTAAGGGATTAGCTATGTTGAGAATTCACAAATTTATTGGCCACTGTTAAGTCCGTTTCTGATCATTCAAAATACGTTCTTTTGCCTGGGAGGCTAGATGGTAGGATTGCAGGATTTAACTTTTTACTCCTTAAACTGATACCTGCTTTTTGGAGCAGACTTTTGAAGAAGCTGATACAAAACATGACGGAAAGATTGATAAGGAAGAGTGGAGTAATTTGGTCCTACGACATCCTTCACTTCTGAAGAATATGACCCTGCAGTATCTCAAGTAAGTGGCACGTTGTATAATGACATCAGTTCGTTTTAACATCATGTTATGCAGACTGTGATTCTGTTTAACAATGTTCATCGCATAGATTGACTGCACTGTTGTCTTCACTTGAACAGGGACATTACGACTACATTCCCAAGTTTCGTCTTTCACTCAAGAGTACCGGATACCTGATATGGAATTTCTAAGCAGAATTGCCCACAGAAGTACTCTTACTAGGAGGGTTCTGGATGCATTATATGAGAGTTGCGGTACAATGAAACTGTAGTAGTAGTATTTTCGTGTTTGATGTTTTCATGATTTGTTATTCTTTGTGAGAGCAGTGAGGTGGTGTATTTTTTTGTTACTGCTGAACAAATGTTGGGTGTTCTTGTTGATTTTGTGCATCATTGTAATTTAATTCTCTCATCATTTGACGTCTTAGTTTGCTCGTTGTTGCTCATCATTGACGTCTTCTGACTACTATTTGTTGGATCATGTTAGTTTATTCCTTGTCTTTTTCTGGTAATAAAGAAGCCTCCTAACCTACGTTGCGCTAGCTTTTCACTTTCAATTCGTAGACCCGCACCCACTTTCAATGTCGCACCTGGCACCCGCTGACACAGTCCATACAACATAGCTCCTAACGTTCAGCTTACTGGCTGTAGTAATATGCACGGTCCAAAAATACTACTTCAACGACTACTTGTAATTACACTGATCGAATTGCCTTCCAACGATTCCTCACGGTACAGAAAACAAGCAGTGAAGAAGAAAATATTAATGAAAACAACGCTAAGTACTGGTTTACTTCAGCTCATAGGCAAACTTTCTCATATTGATGACATAAGAAGTTCATCCACAAAAAACAACCAAAAGCAGAGGGAAGGGAAGAACTCCAATAGCTAGATAATATATTGAACTGGGACTACTGTCAAAAACGGCACATAAAGCGTCACATTTGCTTGGCATGGTAAAAGAAAATGAAACTTCTAGATAGATAGAATATTAAACGGACTGCTACAGACTAGAAACTTAATCGACTTCTTCCATCTTGCTGCCCTCAGCATCAGCTTCAGGATCTTCCAGTGCTGGCATGTCAACATCAACATCACCACCATCCTCGTCAATGCTGAGCCCAAGTTTCAGCATTCTGTGAATTCTATTGCCAAAAGTGTTGGGATCATCGAGGCTGAAACCTGAGGTGAGAAGAGCGGTCTCAAACAGCAACATGACTAAATCCTTGACGGACTTGTCATTCTTGTCAGCATCAGCCCTCTTCCTGAGTTCATCCATGATCGCATTCTCTGGGTTAATCTCCATGGTCTTCTTGCTAGACATGTATCCAGCCATGCTAGAATCCCTGAGTGCTTGTGCTTTCATGATTCTCTCCATGTTAGCAGTCCAGCCATACTCACCAGTAACCAAACAGCAGGGAGAGTCCACAACACGGTCTGAAACAACGACCTTTTCAACCTTGTCACCAAGCACATCCTTAATCACCTTGCAGAGGCCCTCAAACTTCTGCTTCAACTCTTCCTTCTTTTTTTTCTCATCCTCACTTTCATCAAGTTTGAGACCTTCCTTGGTAGCAGAAACAAGCTTCTTACCCTCAAATTCCTTCAACTGACCAATACAGTACTCATCAATAGCATCAACCATGTAAAGAACCTCATAGCCCTTCTTCTTCAGCTTCTCAAGGAAGGGTGAGTTCTCAACAGCCTTCTTGCTCTCACCAGTAATGTAGAAAATATCATTCTGGCCTTCCTTCATCCTGGTCACGTAGTCCTTCAAGCTGGTCATTTCATCACCACTTTTCGTGGAATGGTACCTCAGCAACTCAGCAAGCTTAGTCCTGTTCTGTGAATCTTCATGGATACCAAGCTTGAGATTCTTTGAGAAGGCCTCATAAAACTTGTCATAGTCTTCCTTGTTCTCAGCAATTTCAAAGAATAACTCAATGCACTTCTTAACCAAGTTCTTGCGAATAACCTTCAAGATCTTGTTCTGCTGCAACATCTCTCTAGAGATGTTAAGAGGAAGGTCCTCAGAATCCACAATACCCTTCACAAAACTCAGAAATTCAGGAATTAGCTCTTCACAGTTATCCATGATGAACACACGACGAACATACAACTTGATGTTGTTGGGTTTCTTTTTAGTGTCAAAAAGGTCAAATGGAGCCCTTTTTGGAACAAAAAGAACAGCTTTAAACTCCAACTGGCCCTCAACAGAGAAGTGCTTCACAGCCAAATGATCCTCCCAGTCATTGGTCAGACTCTTGTAGAATGCAGCATATTCTTCCTTTGTAATCTCCTCTGGCTTCCTCATCCAAATAGGCTTTTGCTTGTTCACCAACGACCACTCATTAGTAACTTCCTTGATTTTCTTCTTTTTCTTCTCTTCTTTCTCTTTTTCCTCATCAACCTCCTCTACCTTCCCTTCCTCATCCTTCTTCTCCTCTTCATCCTCATCATCAGAGATCTCCTTTTCAGTGGTCTTCTCAACCCAAAGAGAGATTGGGTAACTGATGAACTCTGAGTGCTTCTTAATCAGGTCCTTGAGCCTGCGCTCTTCGAGATATTCAAGCTGATCTTCCTTGAGATACAAGGTCATTTTTGTACCCCTACCAAGGCTCTCGCCAGAAGTGTCCCTGGTGACGGTGAATGAACCACCAGCTTGAGACTCCCACACATACTGTTC
Organism: Solanum clarkiae; assembly: GCA_011800125.2. NCBI lineage: Eukaryota > Viridiplantae > Streptophyta > Magnoliopsida > Solanales > Solanaceae > Solanum > Solanum clarkiae. The sequence continues at coordinate 5,958,639 of JAABOM020000012.1, forward strand.
ATCATCATTGTGCTTTGTAGTCACAACAACCTTCTCAGCCACCAAGTAAGCTGAATAGAAACCAACACCAAATTGCCCGATCATGCTAACATCCGCACCAGCTGCTATAGCTTCCATAAATTCCTTAGTCCCTGACCTTGCAATTGTACCAAGGTTGTTCACAAGATCTGCAATAATACAAATGAGATTAGTATTACAGCAATAATGCAATTTCAGCACCAAATAATTCCTACAAATGATCTAACTTACCAGCCTTGGTCATCCCAATACCACTGTCAACGATAGTCAAGGTATTGTTGGTCTTGTCAGGAATAATGTGGATAAAGAGTTCAGGTTGAGCATCTAGCTTGCTCTTGTCTGTCAAGCTCTCAAACCGGATCTTGTCCAAAGCCTTCAACATATAACCACAACATAATCAGACATCTCATATATTTGAAACATTACACATGAATGACTAGCCCATATTATACAATAACATATTACAACCAACAAAAGACTTCAAAAAATATAATACTGATATTTGTAAGATGCTCCAACACATCAACAATACTGGTTGGCATAGTCACATAGGGAACAGACAGAAACATGAGGCTTTACTAATTTATATCATTGAACAATGTTACATTCAGCTAAGTTGATCAGGTACAGGCAAATGCCAGCTACCTAGGATTCTAAGACTTCCCGTGGAAACAAGAACATCTAGCAGGCATTTGGACATGAATTGGTTGACACTTGAAATAAAACAGTATTTCATGTCAAGTTAAAAGAGGATATTCGGAAATAAAGTTGTGTTGGGACATGGAAAAATAATTAATATGTTTTGAGTTAGGCTTGAAAGGACTTGAATTAATGAGCCAATTGAGAAAACAAATACCTACTTGAAATAATCTCCAAATGTTTTAAATTTTTTATGAGAAAATATGCATGAACAATTCATGATAATCAAAGAGAAACATCATGATAATATGTCATGATCAAAGAGAAACATCATGATAATATCTCGATCCACAATCTTAGCTGTGGAAATGAAAAATGACAGCTTCAGAAATAACAGAACAAACAATTCTGTGAATATGTCAACCAATTGACGCTAGGAACAAGGCAGGTCTTGTGACGTTATCTCAAAATAAAACACTCCATTCATCAAAAACGACCTAAACCGACAAACAATCTAGTTAAGAGATTAGAACAATAACTCAACAACACAGGGAATAGCTTAGCTCACCAAGTTAGCATCAAGTGAGTCTCATGCTGCTGTTCCTTCAAACCAGTAACATTAAACTAACAAACAATCATGCATACATATGAACGGAATCAACTATATAGAGCACCCCCAATCAAAATCATCACATCACAAACAATCATGCTTCCAACATATGAGCAGAACCAACTCTAAAGAGCATCCACAATAAAACCTCTAACAGTAACTCACAAACAATCATACTAACAGTGAATGAGCATATAATCAGGAATATGAACAATTATCAAACAAATAACATCACTGAATCAAAAATAATTGCGCTTCCAGCCTATGAAGGAAGATCACAAATATAACCAATTATCAAACAAATAACATCAAATCACAAATAATAACACACCAAAGTCCTAACATATGACCTGAATCAACAATAAGAGACTTCCCGATATAGAACAACTACCAAAAAAACACAAATAATCATGTTTCCAACATTTGAGCAGGGAATCAACTACATAGAACCTGAAATCAAACAATCACACATCTAACCTATGAGCAGCATCAACACAAACCAGCTTTCTCGGAAATACAAATACAGATCATCAAATAAAAAAAGAGAAATACAGAGATCTGACTCACATCAGAAGAATTGCTAATGAGCTCCCGAAGAAAGATCTCCTTGTTACTGTAGAACGTGTTGATGATTAAACTCAAAAGCTGGTTAATCTCAGCCTGAAAAGCAAACGTCTCTGTGTCCGCCATTGCAGATCTACGATGCTGCCGAGTAGAGGAAAATTTAGGGTGAGGGAGACTGAGAAAGCAGAAATGGAGAATGTGAAGAGCTCGGGAAGGAGTTGAGGGTCTTTATACTGGGCTTTTTTTGGGGTTCTAGAATGTTCTTAATTTGATTAGTTCAAATTTTTTTGGAGTTTAAAAAGAAAAAATAAAAATTAGGTGGCCGGCGTTTGCGTCACCATTGGAGGATTGGTGATGAGGTGGATGATGCTACTATTTCGTTTATTTTTTTTTATGTGGTTTTTATTTTAAATTTGATTAATTTAAATTTATATTGTGTATGATTTTATTTAGGAAAAGTATCTTTTTATTAGAATATATTGTCTAATTATACTCATTTATTTATCATATTTTTTATTATTCCCATCCACTTTAAAAAATTTCAAAAATCTCTTTTTTTAATCCAGATACATTAATTCTGATTCTTAAATTATCTCTATGTTTAATGTATCATATTTTAAATATTACCTGCTAATACTTAAAAACTCTAATTTTGGTATCTAAAACTGAATTAATATCCGAATTATTAATTAAAATGTATCCTAATTGTCATATTTTTTAAGAAATTTCTGTAAGTTGAAAAAATGTAGAAGAATATGATAATTAAATTTTTACACTATGTGTTTATGTAAACCCACTTTTTTAATTAGAAATTTATATATATGTATGTATGTGAGGAGGAGGGGGGGGGGGCTTGAAGATAAGAGTTTTAGTTAAGAGAAGAGGATTGCACTACATTTTTTAATGATTGGAGAGGGCAATTCTATAAAACATGATTTTTTTTTTCAAATTTATTAAATTGTGATTCAGATTTGTGAAAAGGAAATGTACTAATGCCTCGATGTGCAGGTGCGAAGGGTTGATTATGGATGATTTTAGCAAAGGCAGAGGTATACTATTGGATTAAGAAATGATCAAATATGACGTGTTATAGTTTTAGCTGATCAATAACATAACTTTAAATAAGAGACCGCGGAGGATGTGAATTGAGGTAGAATGTTAGTAGATAGTAGTGTCTTATTTTGTTATTCGTATATATTAGCTAATGGTCAAGCATTATTCATGTGGTTTATTGTCCTTCATTTTTAACACTATTTGTTGTATTTTATATCTTGATTAATTATTATATTATTTGTTGTACCTTGATTCAAGGATCTGCTACTCGTAGTCATGATCTAGATGAAATTTAAATTCATACTGAAAAATTTCTTATTAGAGATAAAATACTCCATAAGAGTGGGTTTGTATCCAAGAGGACTAAAAATACAGACCTTCAATTAATACCAAATAAATACTTATTACTCCACTGTACCCTTTGTTGCCCATTTTATACATCTTAAATATAAAATTATCATAAGTTATTTTTTATCTTCATCAAATATTAAATAAACTATGATGATTTAATTTACTAGAACTAAGAAAAAAAGATTTAACGAAATTCCATTTGGACCAACAAGCAAACATAAACTAGTTAATTAATTAACATAATTATAATTTGAATTAATTACAGTTAGCTATTAACATATAGCATTAATTACAGTTTGAGTTTGTACAGCTAAATATACAAAAATTATGAATTGTATAGCGAATTATATAAACACAATATAAACGTTGTGTGCAAATGGTATAACAAAATATATAAACACTGTGAACAATATAGCGAATTATACAAATACTGTGAATTATACAAACACTGTGCGCGAATTGTATAACAAAATATATAAACACTGCATTTGTATAGCAAAATTATATTAACAAAGCAAATTGTATAACGAATTATACAAATGCTAAAATATGTATAGCGAATTATAAAAACGTTATATAAATGGTATGGACGAATCATATAGCGGAATATACAAGCACTGTGAATTATATAAACGCTACGTGAACTGTATAATGAAATATAGAAAACACTAATATAACTATAGTTACAAAACATTATTACCTGGACTGTAGCTATTCTGGCCTATTAATTTTCATAATAATAATCATAATTCTCAGTATACATTTAGGGTGTTTGATATAGCAATTTCTATTTTTACATGTGTTACAATTTTTTATGCTGCTAATTTTACAATTTGAAGGAACTTCCCAAATATTTCTGGATATTTTTTCTTATCAATATTTTTCTTAAATCTAACAAATTAAATTTGTTTGATGACCAAAAATAAACATCTTAACAAATTAAAGGAACCAAAATTGCTCTCAAGTATGTTTAGGGACTATTTCATACTCTTATCAAAACTTATGGCAGCATTTTGTCATTATCTCTTCTTCCTTAGCCTTTACTTTCTGTTTCCCTCTTATTTTTTAGCGCACAAAAATTTCCTCACCATTTTCAGCTGTTCAATTGGTAACCTTCATCGTCGACAATGGCAGCTCTTCAACTTCAAACCAGTTTCCGATTCCGATGTTTAGCTTCCCAAAGCTCATGGTAACAGATATGCTCATTTTTATCTGATTTTGATTGCCTTAATAAGTGTTTTTTTTTTAGAATTTTTTAGTTGATCTAGTTGTTCATCACCAGAAATAGTTAGTTTCAAGTGTTAGATTTATGTGTATGTCTAAATTGCACCTATTATTAGAAAATAGTGGTTAAAAGTTGAGGTAGAATCAGAATTTGAAGTTTATGGGTTTATACATTTCTAAGCAAAAACTTTTGGGTTAGTTCATGGAATACGGTAGCTCTACCCTTAGTTAAAAGGACTACATGCACGTACCTAGTAGGTGTTTGATCATAGATTTCAAATATTTTTCACTTTATTTGGAATTTATTGAGTTGGAGTTGTATCAAGGTTTTATGTTTATGTCAAAATTGCATCTATTATTAGGAAGTAGTAAGTGGTTAAAAATTGAGGTAGAATCAGGATTTGAAGTTATTCACTATAAAGTATTTATACATTTCTAAGAAAAAGCTATTGGGTTAGTTCGAACCTATACCCAATACAGTAGCTCCACACCTTAGTTAATACATGGACTTAGTAAGTGTTTGATCATAGATTCCAAATATTTTTCATTCTATTTGAAATTTATGGAGTTAAAGTTGGAGCTGTATTAGGTTATAATTTATACAAAGATTATTTGAAACAATGTTCATGCTTGAATGTACTTTCATACTTCAAAAGTGAAAAGTGAGTTGGAAAACAGGTTATAAGTTGTTTTCTAAATTTGAAATTCAACTTCAAGTTGGATTCGGATCTTTCATGGCCAAACAATAATTTACAAACAAACTGAAAAATTATTCTGTAAAAAATTGAATATGGCCAAACGGGTCCTTAAAATCCTAAATCTTTCTCTGGTTTGTGGTAGCCCTATGTTCATTTAATAGGGTTCTTATTGATTGAACATCTTGTTTATAATGCTCTGTGTCATAATGAATTTTCTCTGATGGAATTATTTGCATAGACAAATTTATGTTATTTATCAATGGTTAGAGCCTAGATTTTATAAACCTGATGCGAAATGGTCTGGTTTATGGGATGTAACCGCAACACTTCTTAGTGTTGGTTTTCTTAACATCAATAACACATTCCATGGTCAGCTAGATCACATAGATTTCTTTCGATAAAGATAGTTGATAAATATAGGTCATTCACTGTTTCTTCCTTGAACAAACGGAGCATCTAACTACTGCATGCATGCTCTACTTGGCTTGCGGGATATAGCTTAACTAGTGGAGTTTTGCTTCTAATAATATCTAGCTTTGTTCCAATTTTGTTTTTTCCCTCCAGAAGTGTTAGCCTTGGCTAGCAAAGAGTGAACTTGCAAATTCACTCAGTCTCATTGAATAAGCAAACAGTTGAATTGGTTCAATTGCATGGTGCCAACGGAATTGAGTGTGATAGTATGAGACAACCTACTTTCACTCGTTTTATAGCTTACACACTTTTGTATTGCCGCTTATTACCGCCTATTACCATTAAAAGGTAGATGGTCTGGTTTACAGATGAAAGAAAATTTTGATGTTTGAGAGAAAATTCTGAAGATGACAAAGAAAGAAGAAGATTAGAGGTCTTTTGCTTCATCATACTTGTAATTTGTAACTTGCTTAGTTGTTTATGCAAACAGTTTTAGCAACACTGAGCAATGTAAAGGGGCTAGCCCGGTGCACTAAAGTCCCGCTATGCGTAGGGTCCGGGGAAGGGCCCGACCACAAGGGTCTATTGTACGCAATGTTACCTTGCATTTCTGCTAGAGGCTGTTTCTAAGACTTGAACCCATGACCTTCTGGTCACATGACAACAACTTTACTAGTTACTCCAAGACTCCCCTTTGAAACACTGAGCAATGTAAGAAATAAAAAATGCATCTACTATCGGAAAGGAGGAGTGGTTAAAAGATACTATGTGCACAGACTTGTATTCCGCCTCTGTTGTTTTGTGGCGGTCCTATGTTCGTAAAGGCTATTGTTTTAGTTATTGCTTGAATGTCTTGTTAGTTATGTTATGCTTCGTGTCGTTGTGATTCTTTTTTTTTTTTTTACCTGATGGAATGGTTTGAATAGACAATTTATGTTATTTATCAACAGTGAGAGCCTTGATTATATAAACTTGATGCAAGATTCTCCAGTTTAAGGATGAATGGAACTTTTGAAGTTTGAGAGGAAAAACAGAAGTTGACAAAGAAAGAAGAAGATGAGAAGTGTCATCTGCTTAATCCTACTTGTAATTCGTAACTTGTTTATGTGAACAGCTTTAAAGACATTGAACAATGTAAGATTGATGTGCCTAAAAGGTCAGATGAAAGGATACCATCCCTAAATGTCAAAAAGTTGCTGAGAAGGTCAGTTCTGCAGTTTGTTGGATTGAGTCCCATCTTCACAAGTATTTGTCCTGTCTTAGCTGCACCAATGCAGGAGATGAGAGAACCTGATGTTATCCGGTAAATGTTGTTTCCATTTCTTTTCTGCTTTTCATTTGGCTGCTTACCTCCACAATCCGGTAAATGTTGTTTCCATTTCTTTTCTGCTTTTCATTTGGCTGCTTACCTCCACAATTTAATTGCTTATCTGGCCTAGTAAACACTGTCATTATTTTAATGCTTTTGTTCATTCGGAGTTGAAGTATTCAGGACCTTAAAGCTTGACAGTGGAGTGAGGCTACAAGGTATAGCCCTTTTTATGGTTATATAACAAATATATTCAACTTGTTCTCCTAATCCAGTTTTTTAATATAAGCTATACTTAGAGCTATGTCAACCCTTGCCATAGCATGCACATTGCTACTTCCTCCATTTCAATTTGTTGTTCTTAGTTTGACTGGTCACCAGGTTTAGGTAAGTAAAGAATACTTTTGCATATTGTGGTCTTTAACTAAAGATATGTATAATGTACCAAATGGTCCTTTAATCTTGTTGTCTTACATATGCCATGTGAGAGTATTTGCATTATTTAAAGGACTAAAAATGAAAACAAAAACAAAAACAAATTGAAACAACGGGATTATTGACTAATTAACGGATAGTATAGCTCAACCTCCAACTTAGCTTGGCTTGTTTGAGACAACATTATCAACTCCTCAAATCTTAATTTGGAGGGAACACTCAAACTAAATTCTCTAATCAAAACCAATCTTTCAAAGTTCCAAGCCGATTCAAAGAAAAATGACTTCACAATAGATAGGCAGAATTATGCAACAACATCACCGACACAATATCTAACCAGCTGGACAATAATCTTGAGATATATAGAGGCTTATGTTTGTTGGATAAATATACATAAAGGATTACATCTATGTTGAAGATATTCATGCAGATTATATGAGACGATGAGTTTTTATGAACTTGATTTGGTTAACAATCGAAGTAAATAGTCTGGTGTGTGTTTGTTTATTGAAGAAACAAGTCAAGGTTGATTTTACATGAGTCCACTTGAGCTTTCTTCACGACTCTTTCGAATATTTTGTAGCTCGAGCTCAAGATGTTATAATTGAATGGAGCGTGATCACTTTCTTCCAAGTTTGGCATGCAGTAGTTTCGTGTGTTCAATGATTGGTGCATGCATACAACTTTTAGGATATGAAATTATCGATTTTGATCCAATGAAAAAAGTTAAGAGGAAAAGCACCTTATGTTAAAATTAACTGTTTAATGATCTTCTTCCTTACAGTTTTATGTTCCATTTCATCATTGATGTCTTGAAAGCATAATAGCATATGCTTGGAAGGGGGCACATCAAGCCCCCCATATCATTCTTGTTTCAATTCTGAGTAGTAATGATTTGTTGGGTCTTCTGAAGATATTGTTGAAGGGGAAGGTCCAGAGGCTCGTGAAGGGGATATCGTTGAAATTAATTATGTTTGCCGACGATCAAATGGATATTTTGTCCACAGGTACTGTTTTAAATAAAGATCAACTTAAGAAAGTAAGAATATTATACAGTTGCTTGTTGAAAATATATTATATATAGGAAAAGGAAAGAGCGTCAGGTTATGTTTTGCTCTTCCAGATACTTCTTCATCAATAAATCCATGTCATATTTTCTTCTATTCTGTGGAATATACATTGAACTTTTTCATTTTGCTTCCATGTAGTACGGTGGACCAATTCAGCGGAGAGAGTGCCCCCGTCATACTTCCTCTGGATGATAAACAGGTCATGGTATTTGCTAGCTTTGGGCTTAAAATAGAAATTCTAAAGGTCAGACAACAACCTTCCGACTTCCATCAAGTGGCAGGGCTGGAAGGTCCATTGCATATTGACACCATTTGTGCCATTAAAATGGGAAATACATAGTTCTTGTGGTTCAGTAGTGCCATATAGTTCATCAAACAAGAGTAATAGGTAGATTCTAGACAAGTTTTGTCAATGCGAGAAAAAATGTACTGTTGTTTGTACCTTTCTTCTTGCATTTTCTCTCTCAAGAAGCAACATGCTAGAGAAGTCTTGGTGCATACTTGGTCCCACACACACAAAAAAAGAAAGGGAGAAACTTACAATGAGCTATACTAGTAATAAGAAGAATAATCCCCAGGAGAAGCTGTTGTTTGGCTGAGCAACATGTACTGTTTCAGATGCAAAATCTACCCTACCATCAACTGGTGAGGTTACATATGTATTGTGCTCAGTGATTCTAATATTATGTCTTCACACTAGAATAGATCACCTTCTATAGTAGCTGGATTACCCTTTCTTGTCCTTCACTTCCCATGCTATCAAGACGGGCGAGGTTAAGGATATCTGGATTGTCTATGCCTTCTCACTATAGTAAGCCACCTCCTATAGCTGCATTGGTCCCTCTTTGTTCCATATGTCTATGTTTAAGGAAAGAAGGGATGGGGCGGGGTTGGGGGTTTTGGGGTTGAGGTGGGGGACACGTGATTGATAATGAACTGATTTTTGTTCGTCTTACAAGTCTCCATGAATCTCCGCAGATAATAGAAGGTCTGAAAGAAGTCCTTATTGGAATGAAGCCCGGAGGTTGTTCCTACTCCCTTAAAAAAAATTCCATGTTTTTCAAAGTATATAGTTTCTAGGTATTTGAACTGTAAGGCCTTTACTGTAGGAAAAAGAAGAGCACTGATACCGCCTTCAGTTGGATACATCAATGAAAACTTACAACCAGTACCTAAGGAGGTATGTGTTCTGCAGATATTATCGTTTAATCTACTAGTAGTCGTAGTATTAATCTTGTAGTTTCTTGTTCTTCGGTTTCTATTACCATTTGTTGTTTCTTGTTCTTTCATTATAGTATGACTGTGTTATAGGTACCCTTTTTTCTTTCAGAATGCTTTGTCATGACTTCTTCACTTTTGTTATTTCTTTTCTGAACTGCTTTTGTTATGCCTTCCCTTGAGCTGAGGTTCCATCACAAACCTCTCCACCTCCCAAAGTAGGGGTAAAATCAGCATACACACTAGACCTCACTTGTGGGGTTACATTGGGTATGTTCTTGTTGTTGCTACTTTTGGTAGTTGGTATCCAGCACTCGTCTCCCTACTAACTGATTCTATGAGTAATTCTTTGGATATATTTTTGTTTGGTTAATTGTAAAGTCGATTTTGCAAGAAATTCATGTTCCTCTCATATTTATATAGTCGATGTTATTGGTTTATCAACAATTATTGTTTTCTTGCAGTTTGGACCTAGGCGTAGTCTTATGTCTCACATGAAGGAGCCTCTAATTTTTGAAGTGCAGCTGTTGAAAGTTCTATGAGTACCATATCTATATTTAGTGATTAACTATCCCATGTAAGTATTTTAACCAATTGACTTCCTTTACTATAGTCTCTTGAAAAATGTACTGAGTTCCCAAAAGAAAATCTTTCCTTGGTGCAACTGTTTGAAGATTTAGCTTCCAGAATTTTTTCCAAGATATGCCAAGTGGGATTGTTCCAGAACTGTTTATCCTGGTTTTTTCCATTTTTGGAGGAAGTTCTAATTAGACTCAATTTCTACTTGGACAATGTAGTCGATAAAAGATATCGATAGTCTTGAAAGGCTTCCAATCTCTTGGAATCCATGCAGACCTAGCAAAAATTGGGTACAAGAGAAGAAAAAGATCTATGTAGGCAATATCAATTAATTGAGAATATGTTCTATCCATGTTAATACGGTTACTTGAGGTTTATCCTTTCTGAGAGTCTTAGTCCTATCAGAGATTTATATGCGTTCTAGCGCCTTTTGTTTTTTTTTAATATTATTGCTTGAGATGAGTCTGTATGGAGTGACTGTAAACTGAGGATTCCTATGATTCAATTTGTTTATGATTCAGACATGCTTGTTTGTGAGAATGCAAGGATTTAGCTTCAAGAATGGTTCAATGGTTGTTTTTTCCTTTTTCCATTCGGACGGTGGTCGGAATTTGGAAATGGAAATACATTAATAATCTAGAGATCTCAGGTTCGAATCCAACTATAACCCTCGATATTGAGGCCATTTCCTGATGAGCATATTACTCTGTACTCGTATTTAGTGGAAGTGTGTGCAAGCTGATTATAATATCATCCATCCAAAGAAAAGGCCACCACGCTTCATTACAAATTTGACATATTCCCAACAAAGTTAGTGTGTGGAACTTGACACTTTGTGCTTGTGTCTTTTTCACTAGTGTTCAATATTTGCATTTGGTCCGACTAAATTCATATTTACGTATTGCAGGGTTCATTTTTTAGAACGACATTCTCATTAAGATTTTATCCGAAGCTGACACCTGTGATTAGGGATGATAATTAAGTTGAGTATGATGCTTCCTTTTTTGAAGGTAGTGTTTTTCTTCCAGAAATCGCACGACTCAAATCTGTAAGCATCTCCTTAAAATTAGCAAGTATCGTGTCTTCACATTAATTTACAAGTCTACCCCTTTACAAAAATAGTAAGTTGATCCCACTTGTGTGGCAGATTCTAAATAAAAGTGTATTCTGACCCACTTCAAAAAATTCTATATTTTTATAAAGAATCTTAGATTAATTGGACCAGTAAAGAATATATACTTAATGATTTATTAAAGATCTCAAATTTAAACTTGAAAAATAAAAAATAAATATATATATGTATATCTTGAAAAGGAGCCACTAAGCATTAGGATGTAAATTTAAATTTATCAAATTAGTGGATACAAATATTCATCTTTATTTTTCTAATTTATGAAAGATATAAATTTTAATTAATCGAATCAATGAAGTATAAATATTCGATGGGTGTGAAAAAAATATTAACCGTGAAGATGGAAAAAAATGGAGAGATTTACGTTGGTACTGTGCAATTAATTTGCCCTCAAAGTAAGCGTGTGAGATCAATTATGTTCCATATGCGGCTGTATAGTTCTATTATGATATGATGCTAATTCACTTAATTAATCTCGTAATTATATCAAGAGGTGAAGCTGTTTAAAATAAAGACATATTTAAACCAAATATTTAATGCAAAATTAAATGGTACGGAAAATTTAATAGAAATGACCATCGCCTATTTTTATTATCAAAATTTTAGTCAATTTTTCAAAAATTATTAAAATTGATCAAAACTTTTGCTTTTTCCTCCCTATTTCAACTAACATTTTCTCCCTCTATTATCAATTTTTTTTTTAAAAGATAGGTTAACTTCATCTTCCCTATTCCAATTTCATACAGTTTCTTTTTTGAAATTCACTGCAAATTGCATTTTTTTCAACTTTCATATATTGATACATATGAGTCCACCATCCTTTGTTTGATTCATTATGAAAATATACTGATTTTTTTGTGAGTTTCAGAAAAATTGTGCACGTGAGGTGTTTGATAAAATGCTTCGTTGAAAATTTAGACGTTGAACGTTTTTTGGATTAAGTAACTAATTGTGTATGAATCACTATCAATGCATTAGATAACTTGTATAAAAATGTATAATCAAGAATCATGCAATAATGATGTATCATGTGTTAAGATACTTTGCATTGAATACAAACAAGTTTTCACAAAAATGAATCAAAATATATGATACACTATATTTTCACAAAATTTTTTTGAAACTAGTACACTTCATATATGTTAATGTGGATAAGAAAACAAGCTATTGAGTTGTTGCATCAATCAACTTTCATTTATGATGAATCATTGGATCAAAATAATTTATCACATGTTTGATTCAATTCATCAGACAACTTATATAGATTTGTATAACAATGGATCATACAATATGATTCGCTGCAATAAAATATTTAACACATAGCTGATTCACTGAATCAAATATTAATTACAATGAATCATGACTTACGAATCATGTATGAGTGCCAATATATTCGTAAAATAATAATTTTAAAATTTTTAAATAAATATATAAATAATTGAAATATATTAAAAAAAAAATTATTTCACTATTGAATTTATTTAACTTATACTAAAAAATAGCTATATTTATTATAAAACTACCCAATGAGCCAACATATTAATGAAATGTAAATCTATTCATTTCGTTAGCCCCACATCTGATTCGATGCTGGCGAGTATATAATAGCGGTTCACCTCTTATCAGCATTGTTTCCGTACACTAGTATATATATATTTTTTATTTTTTTAATATTAATTTATTATAAATAACAGAAGTGTAATTATAAAATATTATAATTAAAATATGTCTTAACTTTTATAATCAAAGGAAAAATGTTTACTTATAGTTCACTTAAGAAAGAATGTGCATAATAGTCAATAATGTGTTGAAAATTCATGATTCATGAGGTCTTAGATTCAAATCTTATCGAAAATAAAAATATTAGGTGATTCTTTTTATCTGTTTTAATCTTGATGGACATAATTACCTGATACTTTTGATAATGAAAGATGACAAATATCTATAAAATTAATCAAGATACTTAAAAGCTAACCCAAACATCATTTTTAATTTTTTACTTATATAAATTTTAATAATTTCTTCATATATATAAGTCCAAATTAAAAAAAATTATATATATATTAAAAATTTAAATTAATAGAAGTAGTAACTCAAACAATCGAATGAACGACCAAAACCAAAACCAAAACCAAAAGTCCTTTTCCACCTTGTCTGGTGCAAACACATTGTATATCATTTTCTTAATTTATTTGAAATATTTATTTTATAATTCTATTATATTTTTCTATCATTATTCATATCTTATTTTATGTTATTTTCATCATAAATAATTACTTATATTCTAATAAAAACTAAAAGTATTTAAAATTATAAATTAATTGTATTTATATAAATATTTTATTAGAAAAACCAATAAAAATA
>JAABOM020000012.1:5972413-5994669 GCA_011800125.2 Solanum clarkiae
CGTGAAAAGAAAGAAAAAAAGGGGAAAAAAAGAAAAGAGAAAAGCTTTTTTAAAAGAAAAAAAAAAGATGAGATAGGGCTAAAAGCCCCAAATACTTTCAGCAGCAACACGCTGCAATAGAGAAAAAAAGAAAAGAAAAGAGAGGGTTGCAACTCGCAGCATCAAGTGAACGAAGAAGAAGAAGAAATTAAAATATATAATTTGAGACTAAGGAGAGAAATTTAGGAGAAGGTATGTTTATAAACTTATTGATAGATTTAATTTATATTCATGGCTATAGATTAGGGGTTAAGGGTTTAAGAAAAATTAAGAGTTAAAGATATAAGAGATTGTGAAATTTTTACAATTAGAAGCAAATCCTTATTTTATCTTCTGCTACAGCCTTACGGAAGTTCTTAGACTAGGTAATTTACATCGGGTGTTGAAATTTAGTGATAAGGGATGAGAAATTGCACCAGCAAGAATAGCTTTATATTATCGAATTTTAGATGAATAAGATGGTTAAGATAGCAAAAAAAAAAAAAAAAACAATTTCTAGATTATTGCACCAATTGGATTATTCATGGTTTGGGTATTACATTGTATATCATCAAATGGATAGAAAATAGAAAATCCAAAAAACGGGGGATTGAGAATTTCTAAAATTAGTATGAAGTTAGCTTAAACAAAGTAACGTGAAATTTTGTGATATGAATAAAGATTGATCGAAGGAAGTCTTACGGATTGCTTGAGGTGACAAGCTTGGTACTTCTATACGAGTACAGTGAGTAGTAATCTTAACCCCAATTTATGTTTTATAAGTTTCATGATTTTTACATGATTTATAAATTGAATTGCTATTGAATGACTTGAGTTTGCGTATGGGACAAGTCCTTTTACATGATATTATACCGAAATAGTTATATGTATTTTATAAGACAAGTATATTGAAATTGAAATGATTACCATTATTAAAAGGATGTGAGGTTTACTTGATATATAAGTACTTTTACATGTGTTTTTCATTAAGTTTTGACATGATATGATTACAAGATTTATATGTTTTGTATCGCTTTGGAAAAGCTTATATGGTTTATAAAGAAAAGTTTTAATGGGAGTAGATCTTGATGAATCCCGTAGCTAATGACAGGTTCGTTAGAGCTGGTGTAGCTTGTATTACCAATTACAGATAGAGCACTCGCTAGTAGGAAGGTAAAACTAACATACCATTACCGTTACCTCTCGAGGATGGATTTACTGATATGAAAGTTACAAGTTACCATCTATTCTTTTAAGAAGATAGGCATACTGATTACCAATTACATGATTCATTTTTGAAAACCTCCTGAATATATGCATATGATTTTATATGAAAGTGTTTTACTGAGTTTATTTGCTAATGATGTTGATTTGCTTATATGGGACAACAAGATTGATTATGGCTATTGATTTTTGAAAGAACATTGATTACATTTTCTTGATTATCCTCTACTAGCATACTTTCTAACTTGTCTCTTATTAAAATGGTTGTGGTTATTATTATTACTCACTGAGCTAGCGTAAGACTCCTTGCTATATATTTTTTTTCTTTCCAAAGAATACATGTGATATTGGTGAGGATTTATTTAGATAAAGTTAGCAAGTTGATTTCCGTGGTGAGTCCCACATTTGCGCGTGGGAAACGAGTTATTCATTGTTATGAACTATTTTTTTTGAATTCTTAGAGTCACTCCATAGTCATTTGTTAGAGCCATTTTTGTCGTCTTAGATATGTGATGGATTTTGAGTTTCTCCCTATTGTTGGAGATGAATTAGTCTTAATAGACTGAAAAGTTATATGGTATCTTGCTTTGAATATTCTGAAGCTGTGTTGTTGGTTCTGAGACAGGTTAAAATTTTGGATAGGCCTAAAAATAGAGGAAACTCTGCCCGATTTTTTGCAGAATTCTCGTAAGGCTTGCTTTGGGATCTTTCCCTTAACGCCGGTCATGGTCCTAAAGTGAGTCGTGACAAAAAAGGTATTAGAGCCTAGGTTATTCTTATGACTATAGAGCACACATTAGTAGTAGAATCTCAATTATAGTTATGTAGCCGGTCATTTCTATAATCGTGATTCTGCGAGGATGTGACAGGATGTTTCTTGTCCTTCCTTCTTATTCCTACTTATATATATCACTTTTAGAGCAATTAGAATCTAACAGTATTTGTTTTATTTATCAGATGGCTCGCATTCGATTATCTAATGATAGGGCTACGACAGGTGTTCCTCAAGCACCTAATGACACTTTTACTAGGCTTCCAACTTCTTCAACTAGGGGAAGGGGTGGAGCTCGTAGAGCTGATCGAGGTAGGGGTCATAGTGCCACCACAAGAAACCACAACACCACTTTGAGGACTACAAGAGAGGCCACTCCTGAAATGAGTGCAACTCCACCTCCTCCATCACAAGATGATGCTACTACAACAACACTGACCTCTATGCAGAGAGTTATAAGGTTGGTTGACCGAATAGACATATAAGAGAGGATAGGTCAATATACTATTGTCTCTGCTCAGACACATGCGCCACCTCAGACGTCCTTACAGACTTATGCTTTTGGGAATAAAGAGGTATCATTGCAGGAATTCTTGAAGCTGAAATCACCAAAGTTCACAGGTTTTGATAGTTTAGCTGATCCTTAAAGTTTCTTAGATGGAACCTTCAAGATATTGCAGGCTCTAGGTTGTTCTAGTGAGAGAGCTGTGGAGCTTGCAGCGTACAAACTATAGGATAGGCTAACACATGGTATGAGATCTTATTGTTGGGTTAGCCTGCGGGAGCAGCCCCACTGAAATGGGATGAGTTCACTAAATTATTCATGGATCACTTTCTTCCTGAAAGTCAGAGGTAGAGATATGCAAGTCAGTTTGAGAGACTAGTACAAACTCCGGATATGGATGTGTCAACCTATAATACCAAGTTCTGTAAACTCATTAGATATGCTCCTTGCTTAGTGCTAAATAAAGAAGCTAGAGTTCAAAGATTTGTCAATAGATTGGATGCTCGTCTATACACTATCATTATATACTATCGTAGCTCCAAATATGAAGAAGTTGACATATTCAGAGACAGTTGATTTAGCAAGAAAGATTGAAGACAAGGGTCATGAGGAAGTGCAGCCTTTGACGCCCGAAAGAAGGCCAAGACAGGGGGGATCTTTTAGCGGTGACTATGGTGCAAATCGCAAAGTAGAAAGTTAGGGAAGACAATATCAAGGCTCTCAGACAGGGATGGATACAATTTCACAATCCATATATGGACCACATCAGTGACAGGGTGTTCAGGGACAACCATCATCACAGGGACATCGATATTCGACTAAAATGTATGCCACTACTCCATCCCGTCAGACTTGTGGTAGATCACATGCATTTAAGTGTCGTGTTTTAACTGGAGGGCGCTTTCAATGTGGTCAGTTGGGGCATCGCCTCAGAGATTGTCCTCTACCTCCAAAAAACGTAAACCAAAACTCCACTCAAATGACTGCACCTACTCAGACTACTCGTAATGCTTCAGGTACTACTAGCACAGAAAATAGAGGTCGAGGTATTAGAGATCGTGTTGCTGGGAATCAAGGACAGGTAAGTGTGGGTAGAGGGCAGTCAAGAGTTTTTGCACTTACAAGACAAGATGTTTAGGGCTCCAATACAGCGGTTACAGGTATTTATTTCAGTTTGTTCATTTGATGCACATGCCTTGACTGATCCAAGATCTACCCACTCCTATGTGTCCTCGTACTTTGCTTTGAGGTTTGCTCGACAACTAGGGATACTGAATCTTCCTTTCCTTGTTGCTACTCCAAAGGGAGATTCTCTGTTTGTTGAATATGTGTACCGTGATTGTCATATTAGAGTTGAGGGTAGAGACACTCTAGCTAACTTAATTGTACTTGACATGATTGACTTTGATGTATTGATGGGTATGGATTGGTTATCTCTTTTATATGCTACAGTATATTGTCATGCAATAATCGTCAGATTTAAGATGCCAAATGAGCCTACCTTTATATTAAAGGGAGGTCAAGTTCCAGAAGTCGGTAAGATTATATCTTTTATGAAGGCTCAGAAATTACTCAGTAAAGGCTGCATGGGTCTCTTAGCTATGGTAAGGGACACTAAAGAAGAAACTCTTAGCTTGGAAAAGATATCAGAAGTGAATGAATTTCCTGATGTATTCCCTGAAGAATTGCCAGGATTACCTCCTGTACGAGAAATAGACTTTGGTATTGATTTGGCTCCTGGCACATTGCCAATATCTATACCTCCATATCATATGGCACCGGCAGAGTTAAAGGAGCTAAAGCAACAATTACAGGATTTGCTCGAAAAGAGCTTCATTCGACCTAGTATATCCATATGGGCACACCAATATTGTTCGTAAAGAAGAAAGATGGATCTTTAAGAATGTGCATCGAGTATAGGTAGCTGAATAAGGTAACAATATGGAATAAGTATCCTTTATCTCATATAGAGGATCTTTTTGATCAATTGCAGGGAGTTGCCCACTTTTCAAAGATAGATCTTCGATCCGGTTATCATCAATTTTGGATTAGGGAGGAAGATATTTCTAAGACAATATTCAGAACTCGATATTGGCACTATGATTTTCTTGTGATGCCTTTCGGACTAACCAATGCTCCAACTACATTCATGGACCTAATGAATAGGGTGTTGAGGTCCTTCTTGGACAAGTTTATGATAGTGTTTATTGATAATATTTTGATATATTCTCGTACCCAAGAAGAACAAAAGAATCATCTGACAATTGTGTTACAAACATTGCGAGAATACAAGCTATATGCTAAGTTCTCAAAGTGAAAATTTTGGCTAGACTCAGTAGTATTTCTAGGGCATGTTGTATCCAAAGATGGAATTACGGTGGATTCTAAAAAAGTAGAAGCCGTGCAAAAATAGCCTAGACCTACCGCACCTACAAAGATTCGCAGCTTCTTGGGTTTGGCAAGTTATGATAGGCATTTTGTGCATGATTTTTCCCGAATAGCAGCACCTTTGACCAAGCGAACACAGAAAAAGGTGAAGTTTCAGTGGACGAAATAATGTGAGCAGAGCTTTGAAAAACTCAAAACATGTTTGACAACAACACCAATACTAGGATTAACATCAGGTTCCGGAGGATTCACGGTGTGTTATGATGCTTCTAGGGTGGGCTTAGGATGTGTTCTTATGCAAAATGGTCGTGTTATCGCCTATGCTTCAAGACAGTTGAAGAAGCACGAGCAAAACTATCCTACATATGATTCGGAGATGGCTGCTGTGATATTTGCTCTTAAAATTTGGAGGCATTATCTATATGGTGAAACTTGTGAGATATATACTGATCATAAGAGCTTAAAGTATATTTTTCAACAAAGAGATCTCAACCTTCGACAACGATGGTGGATGGAGCTACTGAAGGATTATGACTATATTATTTTATATCATCTTAGAAAAGCCAATGTTGTGGCCAATGCACTGAGCAAAAAATCTATGGGCAATTTAGCGCATATAGCTCCTGAAAAGAGGCAATAAGCAAAAGATATGCATAAACTTGAGGGTGCAAGTGTCAAGCTTAGTGTGGGAAATTCAGAGACATTACTAGCTTATGTGCAAGCTAGATCTTCATTAGCGGAGCGTATAAAGGTACCTAATATGAGGATGAGTAGCTTTGTAAATATCGAGATGAAGCTATAGCTGGTAAAATTAAGAAAATGATTATCGATAGTGATGGTATGTTTCGTTTGGGTGATCGATTATGTGTACCCGACATAGGGGGGCTAAGACGTGTCATTCTCGAGGAAGCTCACAACTCCAGATATACTATACACCCTGGTTCTACAAAAATGTACCATGATCTGAAGTAGTTGTATTGGTGGAAAGGTATGAAGAAAGATATTGCTAACTTTGTTTCTAGTTGTTTGACATGTCAATAGTTAAAGCGAAGCATCAGCGACCCATAGGATTACTACAAGAGATCCAAATTCTTGAGTGGAAGTGGGAAAGAGTTACTATGGATTTTGTGGTTGGTCTACCACGAACCCTGAGAGGTTATGACTCTATATGGGTGATTGTGGATCGATTAACAAAATCAGTACACTTCTTACCAGTAAAGACTACTTTTAGTAGAGTGAGATGTGCCCAAATATTTACGAATGAAATTGTTCGACTTCATGGAGTCCCATTATCCATCATCTCTGACAGAGGGTCACAATTTACTTCATGCTTTTGGAGATCTTTTAAAGAATCACTAGGTACATGACTAGATCTCATTATTGCATTTCACCCACAGAAGGATGGGTAGTCGGAGCGTACTATACAAATCCTAGAGTATATGTTGTGGGCTTGCATTTTTGATTTTGGAGGTATTGGGATACCTACTTGCCATTAGCTGAATTTGCTTACAACAATAGCTTCCAGTCTAGTATTCAGGTGGCTCCATATGAAGCCTTGCATGGTAGGCGATGTTGTTTTCTTATAGGGTGGTTTGAGGTTGGAGAGGCTAAGGTGTTAGGACCAGACTTGATTTAAGAAGCCATGGAAAAGGTCCAGTTAATCAGATGGAGGTTGTTCACCGCTCAAAGAAGACAAAAGTCATATGCAGATAAGAGGAAAAGAGATTTAGTGTTCGCTGTTGGAGATAAAATTTTCCTACGAGTCTTTCCTATGAAAGGGGTAATGCGGTTTGGGAAAAGAGGTAAGTTGAGCCCGAGGTATATAGGACCGTAGGAGATACTTAACCAAATAGGAGGAGTGGCATATCATTTGGCACTCCCTCATGAGATGTCTTTTATCGACCCAGTGTTTCATGTCTCTATGCTAAGGAAGTACGTACCAGACTCCTCTCACGTACTTGAAACACCGACTATACAGATTGATGAGAACCTAACGTATGAAGAGGAACCAATGGCTATTATTGATAGACGAGTAAGAAGGCTATGGTCAAAAAAATTATATCCGTAAAGGTTTTATGGAGAAATCATACCATTGAGGAAGCTACTTGGGAGTCAGAGAATGATATGCAAGTCAAATACCCCCATTTGTTTCAGGCTGAAGGTATGTACTTATTTAAATTCGAGGAACGAATTTCTTAGGATGGGGAGAATATAATAACTATAGATGTTAAGGGCATATTTGTCTCTTTAGAGAAGAATTATGTAATTTTGTTTTTTAAAATAATGAATTTAAGAAAAGGGAAAGATGGGCTTAGCCACTCTCACGTGAAAAGAAGGAAATAAAGGGGAAAAAAAGAAAAAAATAAAAGAGAAAAGCTTTTTTAAAAGAAAAAAAAAGATGAGATAGGGCTAAAAGCCCCAAATACTTTCAGCAGCAACACGCTGCAACAGAGAAAAAAATAAGAAAAAAGAGGGTTGCAGCTTGCAGCATCAGGTGAACGAAGAAGAAGAAATTAAAAGCTATAATTTGAGACTAAGGAGAGAAGTTTAGGAGAAGGTATGTTCATAAACTTATTGATAGATTTAATTTGTATTCATGGCTATAGATTGAAGGTTAAGAGTTTAAGAAAAATTAAGAGTTAAAGAGATAAGAGATTGTGAAATTCTTACAATTAGAAGCAAATCCTTGTTTTATCTTTTGCTATAGCTTTACGGAAGTTCTTAGAATAGGTAATTTACTTTGGGTGTTGAAATTTAGTGACAAGAGATGAGAAACTGCGCAACAATAATAGTTTTATATTATCGAATTTTGGATGAACAAGATGGTTAAGATAACCAAAAAAAATGTAATTTTTAGATTATTACGCCAATTGGATTACTTATGGTTTGGGTATTACATTGTATATCATCAAATGGATATAAAATAAAAAATCCAAAAAAGGGGGGATTGAGAATTTCTAAACTTAGCTTGAACAAAGAAAGTAACACGAGATTTTATGATATAAATATAGATTGATCGAAGGAAGCTTTACAGATTGCTTGAGGTGACAAGTTTGGTACTTCTACACGAGTACAGTGAGTAGTAATCTTAACCCCAATTTGTGTTTTATAAGTTTCATAATTTTTACATGATTTATAAAGTGAATTGCTATTGAATAACTTGAATTTGCATATGGGATAAGTCCTTTTACATGATATGATACCGACATAGTTATATGTATTTTATAAGACAAGTATATAGAAATTGAGGTGATTACTGTTATTGAAAGGATGTGAAGTTTACTTGATATATAAGTACTTTTACATGTATTTTTCATTAAGTTTTGACATGATATGATTACAAGATTTACATGTTTTGTGCTGCTTTGGAAAAGCTTATATGGTTTATAAAGAAAAGTTTTTATGGGAGTGGACCTTAATGAATCCCGTAGATAACGGTGGGTTCTTCAGACCTGGTGCACCTTGTATTACCGATTACAGATAGATCCCTCGCTAGTGGGAAGGTAGAATTAGCATACCGTTATCGATACCCCTCGAGGAGGGATTTACTGATACGAAATTTATACATTACTATCTATTCTTTTAAGAAGATAGACATACCAATTACCGATTATATGATTCATTCTTGGAAACCTCCCGAATATATGCATATGATTTGACATGAAAGTATTTTACTGAGTTTACTTGCTAATGGTGTTGATTTGCTTATATGATTCTACAAGATTGATTATGGCTATTGATTTTTGAAAGAACATTTATTACATGATCTTGATTATCCTCTAGTAGCATATTTTCTGACTTGTCCCTTATTAAAATGGTTGTGATTATTATTATTACTCACTCCTCGCTGGTATCTCAGTCCTTGCTATATATTTTTTTTCTTTCTAGAGAATACAGGTAATATTGGCGAGGATTTAGTTAGCTAAAGGTAGCAAGTTGATTTCCGTGGTGAGTCCCACACTTGTTCGCGTGGGAAATGAGTTATTCATTGTTATGGACTATTTTTTTTCGAATTCTTAGAGTCACTCCATAGTCATTTATTTTATTAGAGTCATGAAAACTCTTTTGTCGTCTTAGATATGTGATGGATTTTGAGTTTCTCCCTGTTGTTGGAGATGAATTAGTCTTTTGCTTAGAGAATAGACTGAAAAGTTATATGGTATCTTGCTTTGAATATTCTGAAGTTGTATTGTTGGTTCTGAGACAGGTTAAATATTTGGATAGGCCTAAAAACAGAGGAAACTCTGCCCGATTTTCTGCAGAATTCTAGTAAGGCTTGCTTTGGGATCTTTCCCCTTAGCGCCGGTCATGATCCTAAATTGGGTCGTGACAGGTCCCCAAGTGAACCCTTGAGCTGACTGACTTACTCAACTGGAAACCTTACATGCATGTAAAAGTTTTACAAGATGAACTTTTTAAAATATTTAATAAAAACTCAAAGAATACCAAATCAAACTTTATATAAAGTCCAAAAATATCTTTTCATACAATTTGTAGTAATTCTTAAAATGTCTTAATGAAAAGATTAGACCGATTCACTAACTCTGTCCATGAAGCCTTTACTATACTGAGATAGGTGTCGCAACAATACCCACGGCTACCTGAATGTAAAATAAAATACATAAAACTAAACTAACTAGAGTCCTCTGAAAGTAAAGAGGTCTTATCAATTGCCTCTGGAAAGCTGTCATACTAAATATCTACTATCATGTGGATACCTGAATCTGCATCACAAAATGATACAGCACCAAAGGCATCAGTATGTGGAATATACAGTATGTAAGATGGCCAAAATAGGGAAACGTAAGATTAAGTGCTCAAAATCATCATCGGCTTAATGCTGAACATAATTCAATAACATAAGTAATGCATTATAGCAAAATATCTGATTTAATTCATAAGTAAATACAAATATACCTGTGTCTGAAAATAATATATACTATACCTTGGGGAGTTTCTCTAACTGACAATTATCACTGTGAGTTTCATGATGATACAATGTCTTATCCACGCTGCCAAAGCCGTCTCATACTTTGTCGAGGTAAGCAACGGAAACTAGGGAAGTGGATGCATCCCAAAACTGGTCCATCTTAGTGGCAGTGAGGAGTTGTATATCTGGTAAAATCCTATCCTATGCTAGTTACATAGTTTATGGGGTTGGAGTTATCTGAACTCGTACCCACATCGGTGCTCAATACTACTCCCAAAACATGCAATGTGCTCACTAACTGTAAAAATGTCCCTCTTTAAGGGAAAACTGAAAATCTACTATTTAGAACCTTGACTCAACATTTATCCTATAAACTGTTTTTCTGTCTCAGAACTGATAATGCTTTCTTTAAATAGAAAAAATAGGTGTGCTCTTTACTGATACAATGATGCATTTGCAACTGTAACTTTTCTCGAACTCTGAATTTATGCATGATGAATAATAATGCAAAATACCTTAACTAACTCGACTGATCTTTCAAAATTGATATGCTATGCTCAAAAGATAGTGTAGTAAATAGGCTACTTATATAATTCCTGCTGAGGTACTTCTTGAAACTTATTTATACTTTGGACTGGATAACTTCTCAATGCAATTAAAATATGATAATGGAATGGTTACCAAAACTTATTTAGGGTTCTTGTAAATGTAGTAATACTTCATAATCTAACGAGATCTACTTAATGATAAAGTTCTTAGCATAATAATGGAATAATAAGGATTTTATGATGATATTCTAGAATTTCTCCGTAAGATCATAGGACTGAAATTGGCTTGACTTTTGACTAGCATTCTTGATAGTAATTATAAATTAGGCACGAAAATAAGATTTTAGGTAGCCTTATATACCTGGAAATCGAAGAACAACCAGAACTCAACGAATCACGGTTGAATACTTGGAAACCCTAGCTTCTCTCCTCCTTTCTTCATTGATAGTCTTTTCAAGGACTTGGAAAGTACGTATAATAAGGTTTAAAACCCTCTTTATACTTAAAATGGTCTATTTTGATCACATATTAAGTTCAAAAGAGATTTGGAAAGGTTTAGAATACCCTTCATGAAATTCAAAAAAGACAGTTTCGGGACGCAGGGTCCGTACGCGGATTGCATATTTTTTTGGTATTTTTTGTCGAAAATTCTCCGAACAAGCTTTCTAATCCCGTAGAAAATTTTTAGAGGTGAAACCAAGTGTTGGTCCACAATAGAGGCGCGTCGCACCCCTGTCGCGCACTCTCACTGGTTCGTGTTTTCGTATCGAAAATTATCTTTTGATCTGATTGCTTTAAAAATCAACCGACATCATTTTCCCACTCAATTTTTCATGATCATCGTATATCAGGCATCGGATTTTCCATCAGAGCATGAGAAGATGCGTTATGCACACATCTATCCTCTAGGGGCATTTTGATAATTTTATCGGGTGTTACACTTACTAAAAGAGGGATCAAGTAGATTTAGAGAAGGTTATTTATAATGTCACCGAAGTTACGAGGGCCCCATTGCTGAGTTTGTTATAATTGATGAACAACTTTTTAGAGTCATTGACGGTGAAGGCTTTAAGAGACTAATATCACTTATTTTGCCTAATTTAGACTTACCGTTTTGCATTACTGTTGCTAGACAATATTTAAAAATTTATCAAAAAGAGAAACAAAAGCTTAAAAGACTTGTTAAAAGGTCAACGCAATTGTGTTACTTGTGACACATGGACTTCATTCCAAAATTTTTCACATATAGTCATTTATGCTCATTGGATTGATGATGATTGGAAGTTGCAAATACAAATTTCAAATTACAAGGGAGAGATTATTGCAAAAGCCGTTGAATCTTGTTTGTTAGATTGGAGAATAGAGAACCTACTTACAGTGACACTAGATAATGCATCAGCTAATGATGTAGCAATCACATAGTTGAAAGGGAGAATTAATGATTGAAAAGGTGTTATCATGGAAAATAATTTTTTATATCTTAGATGCAATGCTCATATCCTAACATTGATTGTAAAAGAAGGATTGAGTAAATAAATAAGTTTATTCTCCAAATAAGAAATGTTGTGAAATAATTAAGTTTTTCTGTGCGAGAACTACTTCTTCTTAGTCATATATTGAGAAGGTTAAACTAGACACTCATGGACTTTTGAGTTTAGATATTGAAACGAGGTGAAACTTTACATATTTGATATTAAATACTATTGTCAAATTTAAAAAAGCATTTTTAAGAATGCATATTTATGATCATAAGTACTTTAAGTATTGTCTTGACTCAGGTAGAAAGATGGAGCATCCATCTTCACAAGATTGGAGGTATGCTAATGTATTTCTCAAGTTTCTGGAAATTTTTTATCAAACCACTTTGAACTTGTTAAGTATTGAGATTTAGTAATTTGTTTATATAGATTTTTAAATATTTGAAATTATTAATTATTAAGATTTAATAATTTTTATGTCATTTTTAAATAATATATATTACTTACTTTGATTTCATTCTATATGACATCGATAGAATTTCAATAGTCAATCAAATGTTTTTAATCTTTAAAATATTTAAGTTGTTAATTAACATGATTTACAAGAAAATTCATGTAATTTTTAAAAAAAAATTATAAAAGTAAGATGAACAAATTAAAAAAAAAAACATAAATAGAGTTGTGAAACTACACTTAAAGTGCCAAATCATAATTATCATGATCTATAAGAGAATTAATATAATTTTTAAATATATAAAAAATAATATAACTAAATCAAAATAAAAAATATATATAAAAAAAAATTGCGGAACTACTATTTCTCCCCTGTCCTTCACCCTGTCGCATGTACTCTACCTTTTAAAACACTATTTGATACTATGAGTTTTCCTTGCCCTCATAATATATTGCATCCAAACCTACATATATTGTCATTAAATGATACACAGTAGTATACTGGCCTTCTAATTCTTTAAGAGGTTGATCTAAAAGATTCTCAATATAATTAGGAAGACATTTTAAATACCACACATGAGTTACTGGACATATGAGTTTAATATAGCTCATTTGATACCTTTGGATCCGAGAATCAATAATTCGAATTTACATTCTTCACAAAATTTTGAATCTTCTTTTTTATGTCCGATTACTCAATAGTTTCCACAAGCACAAACTCCACTTTTTAGAAGATGAAAATTCTTTCACAAAATAACCCATCCTTTTCGAGTTATTTGTTTTGTAATGATTTATCTATGCTTCATAACTTGTGGGTGATTGCTAAAATTGCTATGTTGCTTGTGGCATTTATATAATTTGAAAGAAAGAAATATTTCAACATGGAACCCAAATCGCCTAGGAAATTAGATTTCCAAGAACGTAATATATTTATGTCATAGTGAAAGAAAATACATTGATGAGAAGGAAAAATCTCATATATTACATGAACTTCAACAGAAAGCATGCATATTTAATATTTTTTTCAATTTTATTGAACATTATTCAGTGTTCCATGCATAAAGAAAATGACAAAATTCTGTACATAGAGATTGCAACTCCGCATTTCCATCTCTATCTTCATTACGTTGCTTGAAAATAAAAGATCCAGGAGCCGAGTTAGTGTCACTATATAACCAATCATGCACGTCCCAGAAGATCTCAACGGCTACGTTATCCAAGAAGAGCGTCTCATTTCCCCTAAATCTCCAATGCAAATTCGTGATCCGAATCGCGACAGTACCATTCACACTGATCCTCATAGCAGGATCAGATGGCCCTGAAAGCACAGATTCAATAGTAATATCATGTTGTTTTTTCCCCTGTCCCAACACTGTTCTAGTGCAAAAACATTTATTTCCATATATTGTTTCCTTCTTGTGCACTAATGGAGCATCCAACATCACTGGTCTTGATTTTGTTCTCTTGAATGCTTCTTTATTTTGATCGCCTAACAATAATATCATTTTCCCTTCTGACACCAACGCCACGTAATAATCTGATACAGGCTCTGCTCTGCTACAGAATTTGGCACATCTCAGATCCCAGTAAATGTCAGCGCGTTTTTCGCCCACCTTGAATGATTTCAGACCTTTCTTACCCCAGAAATGCCAGGAATTTAGATCAATTTTGCATGTGAAATGCGTTTCTTCGGAAACATGTTCCACTATGATGTAGAGGGTATGGCTAGTCAAGTTCTTAGACCATGTTGTAGTTATGGCATGGAAATTGTGGTCAATTTTGGCTAGGTAAATACAAGTGATAAAGTCCTCCCCAAATTTATTAATAACGATTTCCTTTGTTACCTTCTCATCTTCACATGGTTTACGATTCATACAAATCTCAGATTCTAATGCTATTTTCAACATTGTCAAAATTTAATGTCTCTCACTTTCAACATTCCAAAAATCATTCTAACATTTTTTTGTTATATGATGAAATTCTCTTTTCAATGCATTAGAATAATTAAAGATCAGAAAAGAATGATGTGAATTTAATACCTTGGAAAAGAATTTGTTGTAGAAATCAAAAGATTGCAACTTAATAACCTGCAACCAACTTTCATTGTAACATTAAGATTTTGAGATTTGTTGTATTTTTGCCAAGATTATATCATGGCAAGGATGATTGAATATGTGCAAATTTATGGGCTTTAACGAAAAGGGTGACAACGGGTTTTTTTATGGTTAACTTTTTTTTGAGAGATGTTTTATTCATATCGGAAAAAAATGCTAGAATGTTTAATGCTTTATATTATCAATTTATGATAAGTTAGGTCACATGATGTTTGGGTGAAAATCAGTTTTTCCTCTAATTTTGATTTAAAAATTAACAGTCCCTGCCATTTTGAATATTAGTCATGGCTTACAATATTACACTTACCTCCATATTTATTTTTTGTATTTGTAATTTTTCTTTTAATCTATTTAATATTAATATACAAATTATGATCAAGCGAATCTATCCATTCTAATACTTTTAATTTAATTAATTTGTGAGTCTAAAATATAACAATATAAGTAAATAATAGCGAGAGTCTAAAATAATTCATCTCCAGAATCCGAAAGATATCTTACTAATATTGTAGCTAAACCTATCCAAGAGTAGTAATACAAATAAAATAAATAAATGAAGTGTCTTAATGTCTGAAGGGAAAGACATCAAAGGAGGGGAAGATCTGCGGCAGCTTTGACGGAAATAGCTCACCCTCAAATTTGACAGAATTTTTAAGTCATCTGGAAATTCGAGTCTCAGAATGAAATTCTATTGATAACGTTAGTTTGAAAAAATGTGAAAATTGGTCTAGGAGAGTTGTCGTAATTAAATTTGGAGTTATTATGTGGATTTTAGGTTCGAAGATGGAATTTGAGTTAAAATTTGACTTAGGTTAATATTTTGAGTTTGCGTGTTCAGATTGAATTTCTAAAAGTTTCATTGGTTCTGAGAGGTGATTTTAGCACTAGAATAAGCTTCTTCATAATTCTTGGCTATTCTGATAGGGTTTTGATAATTCTAGTACACAAGTTAGTTTAGTTATGACTTATCAGATTTTTGATCAAGGAGACCTCAGATTCAATTTTTGATGATTCCATTGAGTCCAAAATGTTAAATTTAGTGGGGTTGAACATATAGTTTATGTGTATGAAATTCTAAACGAATCTCGAGGGTTCATTCCATAATTTTGTGCTTTATTGAAATTATTAATATCTGATGTATATTTATTCTTCGTGTTCGCATTCTTGGAGCTCACATTCGTAAAGTGCAGTTAAATTGCTCTTCACGATCACAAAATCATATCTGCGGTTGCGATGAAGGATCCTTGATGTGCTTCGCGATTGCGATGTGACTTACTGAGATTGTGATGCACATTTGGTACTTGAATAGTGAACAGTTCTAAAATTCAGATTTTAGTTGTTTTTTTTTTTTCATTTTTGGACTTTGGGAGTTCGGGAAGAAGCAATTTCACTTAGTTTTTTAAGGCGAAGTCATTGAAAAAGTATTTTCAACTTCTCTCTTTACTAATTGATTATTTTTTTATCTTAACATTAAATTTAGTGTTTTTAATCAGAGAAACTAGCAGTTTTCTTGAGCTCGAAATTTCTATAAAAATGGTGATTACAAACTCATTTAAGCTCCATTTTAAAAATAGTTTTTACCAATAGATTCCTAATTACATGAAGAATACTTTCATCTAAAATATTTTTAAATTTTAGCCTCGATTTTTGTATTAAATTTTTAGATTATTTTACCCTTCTTCCCCGAATTGTATGATTTTAGTGTCATTAGTTTTGAAATGTTATTTCAAATCTGTTTTGACTAAATTGGGGTGCTTTGGATTTGAATCAAAAGGGAAAAACACTCTTGCCAGATTAATATCTTGACTTTATTGAGGCAAGTAGATTCCTAATCTTGTTGAGTTTAATTAAACATTGTATTTTTCTTCTTTGTGCGTTGGGGGAATAATGAAAAATCTAAAAGTGACTAAACTAATCATAAAATTACCTAATAAATATGTTAGGATAATAAAAATGTCCATGTTATGATATGTGTAACTTGGCTCCTGAATTGGTATAAATATGATTGTGATAATGATCCTTTAATTGAGAACATTGCTTGACTCTGTGACTCCCATTGTGGGAAATTGTGAATTGCTTATATTGACTAAAGATTGGGTGTTGTTTCATTTTATTGTGGAATCAAAATTAAAGCATCTTACATTTGATATAGATAAGTGTTGTATAATCTTGTTATTGTGTTGAATTTGTTGAAAAAATACTTCTGAAATATTGATCAATTGATTAGTAGTTTTAAACTATGATGATTAAGTGATTATTGAGAACTTGAGAATCGATGATGCAACTATCGTATTATGCCCTTCATAAGAATTCTGGTATTAAAGAATAATGAGATTGATTACTGATTATTAAATATATAAATTGTGTAAATTCCTTACGTACTCTCGTGCTTATTTGAAAGTGATTCTTATATTCAGATGAAATATTGATTGAGTCCCACTATTGATAAAAATAATACAGAATAAAAATGGTTCTGCAAAAGAGTAATAAAAAGTTGAAAGGAAATGATTTTAGCAAAGAGTAATAAAATTAAAAATCGAAGAAAAATAGTTTCATCTATAGATGAAAGACAAATGTCGAAGGAAAACGGTTCGACTACATATGAAAGACAAATGTTGAAGGAAACTGGTTTCGTTGAATACATGGTCCATGTGAGCTCCCACGAGTTCCGATCTGATTAAATTAATGGATGTGTATCACAGGACAGACATGCATTGACATTATTTTGTATTACTTGCATTTCATGACATCCATTTCATTTCATTCTTTGCTTTAAATGTGAATACCGATTCAAGTTTGATATGATGGTTAACTCCGTTCTTGTTATGTAGATATTGCGTATGCTGGCTTTCCCACTTGCAAGGTTGTAATTTTGGAAGTATGTCGTAGGAGTATCTATCTTTTTTATTCTCCACCTGTGTTTAGATCTTCTTGCTGGGTACCGTGTAGGTTGTACTCACCCTTGCTTCTAGATTTATGCAAGTGTTGATCCTGATATCTCCTAATCTTTTCTTTCCTTTTGGGATCAACTTTTGGACTCTTGAGAGACAACAACCTATATTTCGACGTACTCTCAATGCTCCTTTATCTTATGTTATGTTTTGAGGACTTTGATATGTAGTTTTGTACTGTTTTTCCTTCATTTCAGTTATAGTAGTGGCTTATACATGTAACAACAATTTTGAATCTGTTTTAGATCTTAATAACTTTCTTAAACGCTTATCCTTTCATATTTTGACAACATTTTTGCTTTACCTTTTGCAATATTTTGTTATTTACTGTTTAAGCTTATTTATCTTGGTAGGTTAAAAGCAGGTGTCATCACACTCAATTTGGATCGTGACACTTAAAGAATCCATTCAAGATCTTTCTAGTAAATCATTAGACATATGAATTCATAAGAATGAAAAGAACACTAACTTTATTTCATTGCAATAACTTGTTTGAAAAAAAACTTGATCTTCTAATCTTGAAGATTGTTATGTACTATCTTTTTTTGAGATGGAGAGAAAGAGAAAAAAAAAACTTCTAATTTAGGGGTCATGTCTATTTAAGAATTTTGTTGTGTCCTTTCATAAGAGGTATATCTTTTCATGAAAAGTATGTTTTTCCATGTAAGATACTTTTTCTTATATGTTTTATCATAATTATAAGGAAAGATTAACAGATATTTATATTTGAAAAAATTGTAAGAATATACATTTTTAAGAGCTTATATTACGAATTATCCCAATTCTCAAAAGTATTTACAGATTTAAATTTTTATTTACATCTCTATACATCTTATGGTATTACTATTTTTACACGTTAATCTATTGTTGGTATTTATTTATAAGGTAAGAGTTAATATTGGCTTCTCCATTAAATGTGGTCTATTGACTATAATTAACAAAAACCAAAATACATTATATGCTGAAACATCAAATAAATTATTTTCTTGTTTGATGATATTTGACGTGTTTTTTTTTTTGAAAATAAAATATTAATGACAAATAATTTTGTGATTTATATTTGTTAATAATGATGGTAAGATCGTTCATTATAATTGATATTTATATGGTGAAATTTAGTTAGTTGGTGTTCTTTGCCATTATTATGTTTTATCTTTGGTATTATTACGTTTTACGTTTTATTATTATTGGATGAAATCATGTTGTTATACTTGATATATTGGTGTTTGTAACAACTCATCTTGAAAGGAGATGTCCCACGTCGGCAAAACACAGGAGAGATGTTGGGTATATAAAGTAATGGTCTGGTCTATATATTGTGAGATGCCTTTTGGGGTGAGCCCAAAGGGACAAATCCATGATGGGCTAGGTTCAAGAGCGGACAATACTTCACAGTGTTGGGTTAGGTCGTTGCAGTGTTAACTTTATTTAATTTTATTAGTAAATGTTTGTTGACTATTATTTCAAAAATTTATATATCTGACCTATCCAAATTTCATCATTCCAAAAATCATTCTAACATTTTTTTGTTATATGATGAAATTGTCTTTTTTTTAGAAGACAATGCATTAGAATAAAGATAAGAAAAAAATGATGTAAATTTAATACCTTGGAAAAGAATTTGTTATAGAAATCAAAATACATAATTAATATTGCAACTTAATAACCTGCAACCAACTTTTGTTGTAACATTAAGATTTTGATTTAAAAATTAACAGTCCCTGGCATTTTGAATATTACTCGTGGCTTACAATATTACACTTACTTCCATAATATTTATTTTTGTATTTGTAATTTTACTTTTAGGGTGTGTTTGGTACGGAGGAAAATATTTTTCAAAAAATATTTTTTCATTTTTTAATGTTTGGTTGGCTTAAATATTTTGAAAAATATTTTTCATATCAACTCATTTTCCTCAAATTTAAAAAAAATGACTTCTTTCCAAAAGTTAAGGAAAATATTTTTCAAAACTCTTATCCAATTTTAAATTAATTTTTTTATCTCATCCATATTACGATCCCCTCCCCAAATCTTTTTTAAATAAAATAACATTAAAAATTTATTTTTGAAAAAAAATTCACATTTTGAAATTTTTATTTTTTTTCACTTATTCCTATTCCGACTCACCCAATTCCCCCACCCTCTCCCCTCCCCCAAATCTGATGCAATTTTTAAGTCATCTGGAAATTCGAGTCTTAGAATGAAATTCTATCGATTACATTAGTTTCAAAATGTGAAAATTAGTCTACAAGAGTTGTAATTAAATTTGGAGTTATTATGTGGATTTTAGGTTCGAAGATGGAATTTGAGTTAAAATTTGAATTTGGTCAATATTTTGAGTTCGGGTGTTCGGATTGGATTTCTAATGGTTCCATTGGTTCTGAGAGGTGATTTTAGCACTAGAATAAGCTTCATCATAATTTTTGGCTATTCTGATAGGGTTTTGATAATTCTAGTGCGTAAGTTAGTTGTTACGCCCCGAGCCTACACCCTAGACGTAACTGGCACCCAGAACCATTGCTAGTTCCAAGCGAACTACTTGATCGGGCTACTTAATCAGCAAAAGACTCAAATAATCATGGAAAGGCTTTAATTAACATGCTAAGTCTATCAATCTGTCTGAATAAACTGAAAAGAGAAACAGTTCAACAATTAAATCAATCAAACCAGAACTAAAGTATCTAACACATAGGCTATGAAACCTCTACTAGAATAGTTTGAAACTACTACCGGAACAAGTTCACAGTAGCCACAACTAAAAATAATTACTAGAAAGAAAATCATAAGCAATAACTCTAAGCCTCTAACTGAGAAGAGGCCTCACCGATATCTTAATAGGGGTCTAGTCCTCAACGACGCGGCTGTTGAGGGATTCTATCACCAGCGTCTGCATCATAAAATGATGCAGATCCTAAGCACGTCAGTACGTGGAATGTATGGTATGTAAATGGCCAAAACGAAACTCAAAAATGCAATATTTCTCAAAATACATAAACATATCTCAGAATGAAGTAACACAATAATAAGTATTCTGTATACTGAAAATAACATGCTGAAAACTTATATGTAAAACATATCTTACTTAACTTGGGGAGTTTCTCTAACCGACAACCACCACTATGAGCTTCGTGGTGATGCAACGTCTTACCCATACTGCCGGAGCTATCCCGTACTTTACTGAGGCAAAGAACAAAAGACTAGGGGAGTGGATCCATCCCAAAATTGGGCCATCTCAGTGGCAAGTGAAGAGTTGTACCTAGGTACAATCCTTTCCTACGCTGGCTACGTAGTTTATGAGTTCAAGTTATTAATTCTACTCTCACTCATATCGGTGCTAAATACTACTCCCAAAATATTTTCATAATGCTCATAACTTAAGAAATAAGAGTTCTTAAAATATCTTTGATATTTTGGGGACTTAGCTCAACTTAGCTTTTTCTTAACTTCTCTTATCTTGACTTTTTTCTTTGACTGAAAATGGTATATCAGAAGTATCTTAAAATATAAATGCATTTCTCAGCTACCTTGCAATTACCCAAACCTTTAGTGCTTCTCGGATTTAACTCAAACTGTAAACTTTATAATTTTTCATGAATTAGATAGAGAGTTCTCATAATTTCAACCGCAATTGTAATTCTTGAATCACTATCTTAATTAGACAGAAATTATTGTAAAAATCATAATCATTATCAAGAAATAATGCATGAACAAATCTTCAATGAACTTGGCCCAAAAATATGGGGAACTTTGATTCAAACGGGTAATTTGGAATTTTGATTGGAAATTAGTAATTTAAGTTTCAAAATACCAGGAGAAAAACTTTTGGATAGCCTTAAATACCTGGGAATTCATATTCTTCGAAAGATTGGGGAAGATTTCTTAAAGTCCTAATCTTGCTTTGGAGACTACGCTTGAATATCTTGTAACTTTTCTAACGTTTAGAGAATAGGGATAGTGTGTTTTTAGGAATGAATTGGGTGAAAACTGACTAATAGACGTATTTTGAGACTTAAAGTTGATTGCAAAATGAAAGTCCTAATCTTGCTTTGGAGACTCCGCTTGAATATCTTGTGACTTTTCTAATGTTTAGAGAATAGGGATAGTGTGTTTTCAGTAATGAATCGGGCGAAAACCAACTAATAGACGTATTTTGAGACTTAAAAGTCGATTGCAAAATGATCAAGATTCCCCCCAAATCAAAAGAAACTTTTCCCCACTTTTTACACATGTTCGCGTCACGCCAGGGGCACGAACATGTGTTTTTCGCGAATTTTTCTGAGATTTCAGCTTTCGTTAAAAAATTAAAAAAAACTAAGTGTGGCTCCGCGTCCCTGGCGCGTCGCGCCTTGGGCACGGAAACCTCACTGTCCGAAATTAATTAGCAAAAATTTTAATTCATCTCGATTGCTTAAATTAGAGTCGAGACCATTCTCCCACTCAATTTTTTGCACTGATCGCAAATTTGGTCTCGGATTTGTGAATGGAACATGGGAAGATGAGTTACACGTATGTTCAACTCTAGATGTATTTTGATCTTTTCATCGGGCATCACAATATCTCCCCCTTGGGATCATTCGTCCTCGAATGATAACGGGATGAACAAAACTTAGCTCAAATCACAAAATTACCGAACTTAACAAATATAAATCTTCAAGATAAATTATGAAAATTTACCTTCAAGATCCTCATTTAGGCCAACGAACAAGTTGTTAGACCTCATTTTTTTTAATTAAGGATAACTATCCAATCGGAAAATTTTGTTGTGGAGGTCTTGTAATTTGAACTTAAGTATATTCCTGGTGCATGATTATAGTATCAAGTGAATTTGGTGTGTATAATTAAGTTTGAGTCGGAAGTCCTCGATTGGATCAAAAT
>JAABOM020000012.1:5997897-6041364 GCA_011800125.2 Solanum clarkiae
TGTGCAAGTTTGAGAATGAATTGAGAGCAGCTTTGGGGGCCCTTTATAAAGAGGTCTTTGGCCGACTTTCTCTTGACGTATTGACTAACATATACCACCCATTAAGAAGTAGCTTACCCACCAGCTTAACCCTCAAAGTTGGGCCTTTTTGGAGTACCAACTTGATGGACTTGGGCTGCCAAATTTTCAGCTTTCACTTACTTAGGCTTGGGCCCAATTTGCTAAGTGTTTTGTATTGTCTTTGGGACTTTTTTAATACCTCTCTTGGGCTTAATATATAGTCCATTTATGATGCTAAAACATGCGCCAAAGTTATACCGTTAATATGGACTTTATTCATAATCGAACATGGATAATCTCGACGTCGAGCCTCATCTCCGTTTAGTTCGCGATTTTGAGCTAAGCAAGTAGGTGACTCACCTACTAGCTTTTAAATCCTACAAGCACCTCAATTATTTTACTTCATTTAAGGCCGCAATTTCCTTAATTCACCACAAAACATGTATAACCTCGATCCCCTTAAGCGTTAGACGCACATACAGCCCATTAATACGAGATTCAAGCACTTTTAAAATTTGGCGTCAATTGGTCCAAATCATGTCATGTTTCATTTGAATTGTGCCAATATTATAAGGTGTGGGGTGTTACATTAAGGTTATGATATGAGTGTGTATTATCACCCCTTCAAAGCTAATGTTGTGGCCGATACTCTAAGTTGGGTGTCTATGGGTAGTCTAGCTTGACGATGGTGGAAAAGAGATGGCTAGAGAGGTTCACTGATTGGCTAGATTGGGGATTAGGTTGGATGAAGTTGATAGTGGAGGTGTGTTGGTTGTTGATGGTTTTAAATCTTCCTTGATTGAGGAGGTAAAGGCACAACAAGACCTTGATCCCGCCTTGCTAAATTTGAGGACTTTGGTGAAGGATGGTATAGTGGAGGTTTTCTCCTAAGGGGGAGATGGTACCTTAGGTACTAAGGTAGATTATGTGAGCCTAATGTTGGTGACTTGAGGGAGTTGGTTTTGAGAGAGGATCGTGATTCAACCTATTATATTCTTCCTGATTCCATGAGAATGGATAGAGACTATGGGAACGTACCTTGGTGAGGTTGGTGAGATGTCTTTGATTGTACTGTATTTGGTTATGGAAGCTTTGGAGAAGGTGAGGTTGATAAGAGAAAGGTTGAATATGGCTCAAAATGGGCAAAAGTCATATTTCGATCTGAGAAGCAGAGATCTTGAGTTTAAGGTTAGTAATTGGGTTTACTTGATGGTCTCACCTATGAAGGGTGTGGTACGGTTTGGCAAGAAAGGGAAATTAAGCCTGAGGTTTGTGGGTCCTTATAGAGTGTTGAGGAGGATTGGTAATATAGCCTATGAGTTGGACTTGCCATTGATATGAGTATGATTCATCGGGTCTTTCATGCGTCTATGTTGAGGAAGTGTATGGGTAACCCAAGTGCTATTGTGTCATTCGATGTTGTGTGTGTTGTAGAAGATAATTTGACCTATGAGGAGGTCCAGGTGGAGATTTTGGATGGGCAAGTGAAGAGGTTGAGAAATAAAGATGTAGCTTCTGTCAATGTTCTTTTGAGGAACCAACAAAGTCGAAAACGTCACTTGGGGAGCCGAAACAGACATGAAGAGGTGATATCCGTACCTCTTTCATTCTATTCAAGCTTAAGATAGCAAATTAAGACCTATTAATGATTTCAAATCTTAAGTTTCAGTCCTCATGTCATTTTGCATGCAGTCATGTTCATAACAACAAGTTTACGGTGATTTTTGATATTTATATTGAGATTTTTGATAACGATGTTTAAGAGTATTGTTGCATTCATGTTGGGCTGAAATCTTCATGATAGCTTCTCTTATGTACATTTCTTTGACATTCGGGGACGAATGTTCCCAAGGGGGAGATATTGAAACACCCAAAAAAAGTCCCAAAAATGTACTTCGAAATGCCCATAATCGTAATTTTCATATATCTCAAAATTTGTGTGCAATATCAAAAATTCGACTTCATATTCTTGATCGGGGGGTAAAATTGAGTGGGAAATGGGTATAACCCCAATTTTAGAGGACCCATAGCGAAAAATGATTTTCGAAAAAAATTTGATTTCTAGTGGTGATCCATGCCCTAGCCGCCACGCGCCAGGGGTGTGGATTAGTGTTAATTTTTTTCCTGAAATTCTATTTCAGCCCTAGGGCCTTGGATTCATAGCTCCATGCCCACTTATGCGTAAAAACATCTATACTTGATCATTTTTCAACTCTATATCACTCAAGACCCTCTCAAAACCCTCTCTAACACTTCACCAAATATTTCATCCAAATTCATATGTCTCAAGCATAATTTCAGATCTCAAAAACTCCATTCAAGTATCAAGTCTCCTTCAAGTCTACATCAAGAAAACCCAAGTTTGAGGTATGTGGGTTTCAACCATTGGGTCCTTTCACCCATGGTGCCCAATCTACATTTTTATGAAAATTGCATGTTTTCAAGTTGGATTATCTATGGGTATCTCTTATTATAAATTTTGATTATAAACTATGCCGGATTTTATGAAATGTTGATTAAATATGCATGTCTATCTAAGCTTATACGATGTTGGTTTTGTCTATTGAGACTATGTATGTTTTGAGTTATGAAACTATGATCTATTATGAGATTTGGTGATGGATTTTAAGGTATCTTACATGAGGGTTTTACGATATGTTGGTGGGTTGATTTACATTGAGTTTTTCATATTATTTCTCTCTGGAATAGCATGATTTTGAACTAGCATTGCATATCCACCAAGTGTTTGATAAAATGTCTTTTCAAGGATTCTTAAAGTTATTGATAATCTATTATATAATTTATGAGTCAAGTGAGTTTATGATGATTTTGGGCTTTCAAAAGATGTATTGAATTCATGAAAATGTCAATGATGTTGAAATGCCGGTTAAGTCCTCTTTCAAAGATTTTACCTCTTGTGAGTCTTTGATGTTAATGCAAGGGTAATGTTTGATGATGATCTTTTCTTATGTTTTAAAGTTAGGCTCACCATTAGAGGTCAAAGCTACTTTAGAGTTACTCGTGTTATGATTCTATGTACATTACAAGTTACTAAAGATATGAACATTTCAATTATTTCATGGGATTATGCTAAGCACCGATGGATTGAGGGGATGCCCTCTTCCTCAAACTATGTGCCAATATAGGAGTATACCTTACCCTTGCTTTACTAGTGGATCCATTTAGTGCACTCTCTTTTGAGATTCTTCCCGAAATGGCTTGTGTTCCCATAAGGTGAAGTTTCTTATGAAATCCTTTTCGAAATGGGTTATGTTCCTATAAGGAGGGTTACTTCATACGAAATGGGTCATGTTCCTGTAAGGTCAAGTATGATTTACCTTGGCAAGTAGACCACCTCTTTACCGATAAGGGGTGTATCATCGGGATTCCAAGTCGTAGCTCGCTTGGTCTTATTCTATGTTGGTTGAGGTCTCTTCCCACACATATATTACGTTCTATGCAAGTTGAATGATTTACACTCATGTTTTACTTCAAGCATTGATCATGCGTGCTATATTGAGCTTATGCTTATCTATTGCCTATTACTATGCATTTTGACTATATTGGCTTATGTCTTGTTGCATTAAATCCTACATACTTAGTAAATTCAAATGTACTAACGCACACTTTTGCCTACATGATACACCATGTAGGAACTGGAGCTCCTCTTGATCATAATCCACATGGCTAGTGAGATATTTGAAGAAAAACTTGGTGAGTCCTCAAGTTCGGGGACACTATCTACTTTTTCTTGCTATACCTAACACTTTTTGATGTTGAACATATGATATTGTGAGGGTGATCCCGGAAAGTATCTCGGCCTCCACCCCATCCTAAGCTTAGAGGTATCGTTAGAACATTATGATGTATTTATGCTATAAGCTTGACTCTCTATATTTTTATGATATCAAAGACTTCCCTTAGTCCCGTTTTCCCTTTTTATTGTCTCTTGTTATTGTTTACTTTGCTTCCGCGGTAAAGGATGTGTGATTGATATGCTAAGAGGCTTGTTTGGGTCCCTTCGTGTTTCCATTCACCGAGTCACGTCTAAGCCTTAGACTTGGGCCGTGACAGAAGAAAAGATTAAACCAAAATTCTCCGACCTCCAGGCGGTTTCTGTTTCTCTCTAGGTCAAAAGTTATATAAAAACTAATTTTATGAAATATTTATAAGGGTGGAAAAAAATCCCAAATAAAATAATTGAGTCCAAATCAAATTAGAAAATTCAAAACAAAAAGGAAACTTGATTCATGCGTTGTTGGCCGCCTTCAACAATTGTTACTGTCCACGTGGAAGCTTCTGACAACTCTTTCAATTGCAATTGAATTGCAATTCACTAATATGCGTATATAATAATATATATTATTATATTCAATTTAATCTATTAAGTTGTGTAATTAATTTTTCTTCTGTAATCTTTTCTTTTTAATACGTTCGAGCTCCAAATCTCTTTATTTTCGCGCCAATTTAGTCCTACAAATAAAATACACAATTTAGCACGATCCATAAAATTTATGTTCAAAATGAATAAATAAAAGTATTAAATATGAGATAAATAATGACTAAAAATAAGTAATTTTGGCTTCACATCACCACCCCACACTTAAACCTTTGCTCGTCCACGAGCAAGCATTAAAGCTCATAAAAAATTAAATAGTACCACCGCTTCGGTTGATACAAACAATTCAGGTCATCTAAAAAATTCAAAACATCTTGTACACTTCCAAATCATTATGCAAAATATACAAATAAATAACAAAATTTTAACCTCCTACTCTCAATGAAGGACTCCAACTCATTAAATTTAAGTTTTGCTCACTTAATCTCTCAAAGAAATTAATAACATCACCTATCTATCATGAAACAAGTCCCTCACATGAAGAAATAATCCACATATTCAATTCAAAAGATTGAACATAAATTTAGGACTTCGCATTAAGAACAACTTTCGCACTCACAAAGAATTCAATGTATGCACAAAGAACCATAGGCTTGCGCACTATGTACATCTCCACTTATTAAGCATGCTTGAATAAAATCAAATAGGACTTTTAATGGGTTGTAATGTAGGCTAGGGATGGGTAGAAAAACTATATAATAGTGACTTACACTTCCCTAAGCACTTTGCACTTTAGACTTCATCACCCATTATCTTCTTCTCTTTATTTTTTCAACCCTCTCTTCAATAATTATTTCACTAATAATCTCATCTCATCAAGAAAATTTTACCTTTTTTTTCAAATAAATTTTTTTCTGTTTTTTTTTTCATGACACATTCTTTCAAAGAGGGCTTTTTCATCACCATATAGCTTATCATTAATTACCTTTTACCACTTAATTACCCATTTTCTTAAGATTTAATAATTATAATGAGTCTATGCTATAGTGCTAAAGAAAGCAAGGTGCAAAAACTAGGATTCAATAAAATTGGATCAAGGTAAAAATATGGCTACCAACAAAAGAGTATAGGCTCAAAAGAGCTAACCAGTGATATAATATCTGAAAAGGCTAAAACTTTACAAGACAAATCAAAGAAAGCCAATCATCATCTCCTAAATAAAGCAATACTTTTTATTTCGCTTCAATAACATGCAGGGTAAGTTCTAGACCAATATGCAAAACATGGAATAAACAAATTCCCACTACACATGGCACAAGTATCAATCAAGATTGATCAATTACACTTCTAAGAGAGAAAAAGATTATAACAAACTACGAAATAAAATAAGTTATAGAGTCACAACC
This sequence comes from Solanum clarkiae, assembly GCA_011800125.2. Lineage (NCBI taxonomy): Eukaryota > Viridiplantae > Streptophyta > Magnoliopsida > Solanales > Solanaceae > Solanum > Solanum clarkiae. The sequence continues at coordinate 6,003,703 of JAABOM020000012.1, forward strand.
ATGAGCCTAAATGTCAAATAATTTGCAATTTAATTAGCAATTAAGCATTCTTAGGAAAGTACTACTCAAAATTAGGCCTAAATAGCAAGTACCAAAAAAGTCAAAAGGTCTTTTCTTTTCTCTCCAAAAAATAAATAAAAATTAAATAAAAATTTACTTCATAAAAAAATAAAAATAAATAAATAAAGGATACTCGGTTCAAAGGGACCTCCCTGAAAAAGAACCAAAAAGAAAAATCAAGGGGTAGGCTAAGTGTGCTTCTACTAATGAAAAAAAATATAAATAAATAAATAAATAAATAAGAATCTTTTTGTAATTCTTTTGAAATTTTTTTATTTTTTTGTTTTTAATTTTTAATTTTATTATAAATATTAACAAACCCTAAAGCACACTCCACCCTAAACAATATATTTGGAAGAATTCTCATCCTACACTTGAAAAGATGCTACGTCCTCAAAAGCATCAATTAAAATTTAAAACAAGGGTTAGAAAAACTCCCTGAGGCCTTTAGGGCTAGCTAGAAGCATCTTCTCTTTATATCCATCGAGAGTCGTACATACCCCACACTTAAGCTCAAATTGCTCCTTTGCTCAAATTTTGGGTACTCAGACTTCCCCTAATCTGCAATGTTGAGGTCCAAATCAGTACACTTCTAGAGTTGGTGACCCCTCTTTACTTTTCAGAGGAACCTTTTATCTTATGATTCGATCTAGCATATTTTCTTTCTTTTATTTGGGTATTTATGACCTGTCATGATACCGTCTAGTTTGTTGATTAGAGGCTTCACAGACGTTTGAGTAGAAGATTCAAAGAGTATTTCGTATTCCAAGTTATTTCATTGGAAAAAAGTAATGCAGTACAGTTATATTTTATTCATATGATGTCTTTTATCTAAGTTCTTTCTTCCACTATTGTGTTGATGTTATTATGAGTCCAAGTTTTTCACTCGGAGACTAGCAATAGTCTCTGAGTGCCGGTCACACCAAGAGTACCCTCCCGGAACGTGACATCCTTTTAGCGACCTATTTTTAAGGTCTCTTTTTATGATTTTTTTAGTAGTAAAGCTCTTTGGTGGCCTTCAAGGTATAAAGTATATTCATCATTCAATTAGATATGTTATTACTTCTTGGTGGCAGGAAAATGTAGCTAGTAATAAAGATCTATATTTCTCGGATATTTCAAAAAATTCGATAGGTGTGTGTTAGATCCTCCAAAAATAGTATATTTTTGAAGGATCCAATCGATACGGGTGCGACAATATTTTTAAAGAGTCTAAACAACTTAGATAGAGACAAACTAATTCTGTATATAACTCTTATTGTTAAACAACGCTGAGATGAGTTGCTAATAAACAGTTAGGAGATTGGTTAGAGTTAGTTATAACGTTAGTTAGAGAGCTCAACTAATTCTATTATGAAGTTAGTTAAGCTTGCTCTATATAAAGAGCATTTGAGTTATTTTTTCAATTCAGATTAGAAACAAAAAAGCTATTATTTCTCTTCCTCGTTCTCTCATCTTCTTCAACCAATGTTTAATTAAAACATTTCACATGGTATCAGAGCCATAATAGAGTACACTTCACATAAGCTTCATTGATTGAACTTGACTAAAACTACAATCACAACAGATTTGGAGACTATGCAGATTTTACAGCTAGACTGCATACATCTATTATTCTTATAACCTTCAGATTCATCGGGAGTTGTATCGATTGGTGAAGCTAACAAGACCAAAAAACTACACATTGTGGAGCTGATCCATGGGGTTAAGTCTACTGGGAAAGAATAAATTAGTATAGTAGATGGTAACTACACTTAAAGTATGTACAAGGGAGAATTGACAAAGCAGTGAGATAGGTGGAATGCACCAGTGCTTTCATGGATAAGTAGTGTCGTAGTACCAGGAGTCACAAGATCATACAGGTGATCATTATTGTAATTTTGCAGGTATATCTTCTCTATTATCCACAGTAGCATATTATGACTAGATTATAGACTCAAGAGCTTCACATTATATAACACATCTTAAGAAAGTGTTAAGTGATATCAAAATCATTGACAGACAACATGGAGTTCAGGACCCCACCGGGGATAAGTATGATATAACTCATACAGGAGAACAACTACTTTGTAGAGTCACAAAATTAAAAATGTATTATATTTACCTAATTTTAAGTTTAGTCTGCTGTTAGTTTCTAAGATAACAAAAGAGCTATGTTGTTCAATCAATTTCTATCCAGAATTTTGCATATTTCAGGGACTCTACAATGACAAGATGATGGGGAGTGGTAGAGAACATGATGGATTATGCTGGTTATGAGAAGAGGAGACAGTCTGGGCAGAAACAACAATAAAGGATCAATCAGATTCAATTTTGTGTCATAACAAACTTGGCCACCCTTCTTTGCAAGTGCTCAATAATTTAAATGATTTGAAAATAAAGATGAATAAGGCAAAACAACAACTGTGTACAGTATGTCCTATGGCTAAATAAACCAAGCTTAAGTTTCCACATAGTACATCTTCAACTATACTAGTTATTTTCATTTATTGCATGTTGATGTATGGAGACCTTACATGGTTCCTACATATGATAGAAAATCTTATTTTGTGATAATCATAGATGACTTTAGTAGGTACACTTGGGTTTGTCTAATCCAGTCTAAATGTGAAGTGATTGTTGTGCTGAAAGAATTTTTGTATAAGGTCAAGAATCAATATGATGTCAATGTTAAAATTTTGAGATCTGATAATGGCAAGAAAATTTTCAATTCTAGTTGTCATGAATTATTTTCTTCCTTGGGTATTATACATCAAAGTAGTTCTTAATACACTCCTCAACAAAATGGAATAGTAGAAAGAAAACATAAACATATCTTGGAGGTTGCAGGAGCCTTAAAGTTTCAAGGTGTTGTTAAGTTTTGGGGTCATTGTCTAAATACAACTATATATCTCATCAATAAGTTACCATCTAGTGTACTAAAAAAAAAGTCTCTGTTTGACCTTTGACATGGTAGACCTGCAGAGTATGATTATCTCAGAGTTTTTGGTTGCCTTTGCTTTGCAAGCAAGCTGCCTAAAGAAGGTAGGTTTGATTTTTGAGTAAGAAAAACTGTGTTATTTGGTTATGAGGAGACAAAAAAAAGGTTACAGATAATTTGATTTGGAAGCCAGTACTTTCCCTGTAAGCAGGGATGTTGGTGTAGAGAAATCAGTTTTCCTTTTAAGGGAACTAAGGAAGATCTAGATGATATATTTCATGCTACATCTTCAAAAAATGTGTATGAGAATTTTTAAAAAAGTCTTATAATTTTTTTTTAAAGTTTGTTTTGGGATTATAAAGAAAGATATTATTCTGATTTGAACAAAATATTTTACCAAAAAAAATGTCTTATAATTTTTTTTTAATTATTTTTAAAGTTTGTTTTGGGGTTATAAATAAAGATATTATTCTGATTTTGAACAAAATATGTGAAAAATGTGACTAAAAAAATAAACTAGTAGTTTTACTTTATTTTTTTTATAAAGAAAATTTTAGGGCCATGAAGAAGGTATATTTTGATTTTTTTTTTAAAAAATCTGCACATATTTATATTTTACGTAGACAAAATAATTAATCTTTTAAGGAACAAAATAATTTATTAAAACCAATTTAGCTTTCTTTAATTTTTTTAAATGTAATCAAATTTCAATATTTTTCATTATTTTTAACATAACATTAAAAAAATAAAAACTTACTCTTTGGATAAATTAAAACTTACTTTTCATTAACTTTATATATTTTTAAAAAATTTTCTTTTTTTAGAAAACTAAATCGATTAATTATATGAATAAATTATTTTTTAAAAGAATCACTTTTTTTTAGTAACTGAGGGATTTTATTCCTTACCAATAAGCATTACAGAGCAGGCTACTTACACAATATCTGTTTCAGTTTAACAACTCAATAACACTAGCTAAACACTACCTCTAAAAGTTAAGACTAATCAACATGTCTTCAACATTCTCTTTAGCTCTAGTAGTGATAATAATAGCTATCTCTTTGGGCAATTGCTCCACCTCACGTTTCTCTTTCTTGAATATTCTTCTATTTTGTTTCATCCATATCCCATATCCACCTTCAGCTAGTACCATTCTGAATGCTCTTGCTGCAGTAGTCTTACTTCTACTGTTTTGTGTATACCACTGGATGAAATGTTGCCAGCTTCGTGAGAGAAATCTGTCCATTTGGAGTCATGCCAGCAACCTGTTTCACAGTTTACAACTGAACTGACATTGTGTTATTAAGTGTTCAATTGTCTCAGTTTCTCGTTCACACAAGGCACAAGTTTTTGATATGTCTAAGCCCCATCTCTCCCATCTATCTGCAGTAGTTAACCTTCTATGAAGCATGAGCCATATGATGAAATAGGCTTTTGGCCTTTCTGCATTATTGAACATTACACATTTCCATTCAATTGTTGGTTGTATACCTATCATATGATGGTAAATAGACTTGATCTTGCTTCCTGTATTAGTGCCAATAGATTGCATCTGATCAAGTACTTCTTTGACATTCATTATCTTCTTGACCATCCAGCAAGCTTGCTTTGATACCTTCTAAGGTTCTTGATCCTTAAAAAGATACATTATTTTAGCTTAGATAAATTATGGAAAGAAAGCTAATAGAGATGGAGATTTATTTTATTCCATGAGATGAAATGTAATAAATATTTTAAAAAGAAAAAAAAGGTGGTTAGTTTCAAGGGTATAAGTGGGCCAAAAAGATTAATGAAGGTTATTTTTGAACCAAAGGTGAATCATAAGACATTTTAGATCCAAGAGGTAGATGGAAGATATTTCTATTTCCAATAATTCAAGTGCATTTTAAGCCATAGTAATTAATTAATATGAGTTATGAAAAAAAATTATTATATAAGGCCACTCAAATGAGTAAAGCGTTATAGCAAAAGAATTGAAAGCAAATGAACATTCTTAAATCATAATATTATAAAATATATCTTAAAATACATAGAAAATAATCAATTGCCTCTAAAAAATATAACCTCTTGTGATAATTATGTAGTCAATATACCAGGAGCATATTTCTCTTGTTGTAACTGACAAATACGACAAAAGTGAATGATAACTTGACCTTTAAACGTCCAACGAATGCTGACAAATTTTATATATATACACGTATACATATATATATATATATCATGCTCGTGCTATGCACGCGCCTAATATGTGTGATTTTGAAACATTAAATGTGACTTTTCTCTTTTGTAGTTTGATCATTATAAATTAATATTGTTGTTATATAATAAAAAGGGATAAGCTATAATATTACTGTCAATTTTTTTTTAATATATAAAGTTCCCGAAGTACAAATGTCGTGAGAAATACGTCATTAGAATTCCTCTAATGGCCAATTGACAATGCTCCCTGAGAGAATTTCAGTCCAAGTGGAGGAAAGCTAGCGAATTCAAAATTGTTATAGGTCCTATTATAAAGTTATACTCAATAGTCATAAGATGACGTTCATTTTTCGAAATGGCTCATAGATTTCAGTGATAGTTTGATTTGGTATTTGTGTAGCCCATACTATAGACGGACATCCTCAAGGAGGAGACTGAAAATCAGAATTACTCTTTGAATTATTCATTTGTGAAAAATAACTAAAATGTATTGAAAAATTCAAAATAACAACTAAAAGTTCTAAAACGTTTCAAAATAGAAGAATTCACAAATCATTATGTCTTATTATATCAAAAATCAATATTTGTCAGTGGATTTTTGTTAATGTGAAATTGCATTTTTACCCTTGGTCATAATCCACTTCATCTTTCTATACATAGAAAGATGTTTCTGGAATTATTTATTTTTCTTAATATCTATATTGATGGATTTTTTGGGTTATAGTATGCAATTACATTTTCATTCTTATCTCGACCAAAAACAAAAAAATAATATTAGGCTAACTTGAAAAATAAAATAAGTAATCTAATATAATTAATTAAAATTTTAATTTAATTAATTTCAATGTAGAATAATATAGAATGTAAATATATATAAATTGGACTGAAAATACCCTTTTTTAGTTTTTTTTATTACCAAAATTTTGCTCAACAACTTCAAATTTAAATCAAACTTAATATTTGGATTAATACATTTTAAATCAAGTAAAGTACAAATTTGATTAAATATTTAAATAAAGAACTACTGCTTTATAATTTAGTAAATATTTATAGTTTACTTTATATGCAAATATGTCATCCACCATTTTATTTGTAAGATTACTACTTATATTTTAAAATAATAATTTTTTATATTGAAGTAGTTATTTTTAATAAACATAATTAATAAAATAAATATTAAGAATTAAATTAGAATAATTGAAAAATAAAATAATTAGTTTAGATATTACATTAATTTATAAAAAAAAGTGAAGTAATAATAAAATGAATTAATGGTTAATTAAGATTACTCATAATGAAGATATGCATTTACTAAAGCGTGTCAATTTTAATGGAGCTTTTAACTATTAACTCATAACAAAATAAATCAATTGGACTCTTAGAGAGTTCCTTTTAAAAAATAACAACAAAAAATTTTCATAATCTTTTTAAAGAAATAATTGAAACCCACATCTTAAGAAGTACATTTGATTTTTTTTTTAATTATATGTCTATTAGATTTTTCTAGAACTTGGATTGACTTTTGTGAAAATCTTATACACTCTTGATGTAATGTAACAATTTCTTTTAAGCTTATTTTTAATCAATTGTACAAGATATCTTTAATCGTCCTAGTTATGATTGTTCTATATAAAAAATATAATTTTAAAAATAATAAAAAATTTTCTAGAAAAGGTTAATATATGAAATTTGATTTAGATGATTAGCCACGTAGATTGAATGTAGAGAACAAGTGTAATGCAAAATATAGAATATTTTAATAAATTAGGGTAGAATGATAGATATATCATTTATTCCTTATGCTTCATATTTTCATTAAAAGATACTTTTAGAATTATTTGTTTTCTTGTTAACATAAAATTACCCTTGGTTATAATATATTTCATCTTTCTGTAAAAGATATCTCTAGAACTATTTACTTATTTCATCTTTTTATAAAAGATGTTTCCAGAATTATTAGTTTTCATGGTATATTTCTTGATAGATATTCTATTAATATAAAATATCTAAATGTGAAATTACAATATTACCTTGGTCGTCCTTGATTTGGCTCTTCTATATGATAGAAATAGAATATATATATATATATATATATAAAGGAAGTAAGGAACAATAATTTATTATTAGGGTGTGTAGCAAAATTACAGAGTGAAGGCAAAATAAATAAATAAATATAAATACCATTTCTTTCCATAGAAATGTGTCACATAATGTAAGAGATTTTCTTTCACATATCACAAAAGGGTATATTAGGATGGATGTAATTACTTAACCCTTAATTTGAGGTTTTATATTTGATTCCTGATAATGAACTCACTCTCTAATTAGGTGAGCTTCTCATCTTCAATAAAATCTATCCAACAAAACAAATTCTAAATTACTCATGTTCGTGAATTATGTATAAAAATGGGGTCTAGTGGGATATATGTAATCCATATTCCCTAAATTAGGATCTTTTTATTTGTGCCTTGAGAATTGAGAAACACTCTTATTAGGAATTATTCCTTGAACATATTGATGATTAAATAGAAGCATAAGAAAGAAATTTTGTTTTGTGAAGTTTTAAACTTTATATATACCAACATATAACATACTGGGCTTAGGTGGGGGTAGATATGCCAAGAAGGACAACTAACATACTAATACAGAAAAGTACCATTATAAATCTAAGTTTTATCCTATCACTATATTCTAAAGCTTCAATTCCAAGTCCACATTGTGATCTTCAACTGCTACAACTCTTTGAAAAGTGAAGGGCTTGTCTAGTTTCTTGATTAAAGGCCTTGTGAAATCAACAGGGTTCAACTCCTCATCTTTATACACTTGACCCCTTGAATGTGATTCTTCAAACATTGAACGGACAGTAGCATGACCATTAATTCCGCTTGAAGCAAATTGAGAGTGACCCCTCTTGGAATCCAACTTGAAGTGTGTCGTCTTTGACACTGGGTAACCTGCAAATCAATAATACAATTTGAAGTAAAAAAATAATTTTTTAATTGTAGGATACGTTTGTTTTACATACACACACAGACGCACCCCCCCCCCTTCTCTCTCTCTCTCTCTCTCTCTCTCTATGTGTGTGTAGAATCCAGACCTGTTCGACAAGACCAGATCTATCAAAAAACCTAGGTCCAATATTTACATCTACAAGCTTATTTGTACGTACATGTATGTGTATATTTATTGTGTGCGTGCGTGTGATTGATTGTGTATTTATATGTATATGTATAATGAGCATTGATTCACCCACTCTTGTGTTTGAACCCTAAGAATGAGTACCCTCTGGTCAAGAGTTTTTCCCCTATTAGTAGTCTATATGTAAGACAAATCTATACTAAATGGGATTTTGTGGGATGTAATCCCTCCACTTTTAACCAAAATAAGTTTAGTTTGAGCTCGAAAAAAAGGAACACTTTGTTGGGAGTGTTCTAAGAAAAGGTGATTTGCTGATTGAATCTCCATCATAGAGAAGAACGGATAAACAATTTGTTTAGGAGCACTTGTCCTTAGAATGTTTTCAAATAACACTAGGAATTCAAAAGTTCCTCTTCTTCCTTTAAGGAAAGCGAATTATCGATCGACCCCAAATGAACGACGGCACTAAAAAAGAATAGAGAAACACTCTTATGAAGCGTTCTTTCCCAGGATGTTTTCCAATAAACTAATAATCAGATACATTTTTTTCTTCGCATTAAAAAAGGTGATTTTTTTTTATCAAACTGAAATACATCATCTTCCAAAAAGAGAATAGAGAAACATTTTGGTTACGATGATTCCTTTGTAAGAAAGTTTTTTCACATAAACTAAGAATTAAAAGTTTATCTTCATCATATGAGAAATGTAATTTTCCTCGATTTAGAATAAATTACCACTCAATGATAGAATGGAGACACGCTCTAGATAGAAGCGCTTTTCTTGCAAGAAAATATAAAAAAAAAAATTCAAAATTCTTCTTCCTCCAATCAAGATGATGATTTTCTTATCAAATCAGAAAGAGTCATCATCGGTCCGAAAAAATCTAACAAATAAAACTCTGTTTGACATAATTATAAATTAGTCGGATAAACAAATCAGAAATAATCATTATACCAAATGATAATAATATATATCTTACCATTTCGTTGTATTACAAGCGTATAACCTTCTCTTTCATGAACTTCTTCAAAATGATAAAGCAATGGCAAAGCATGGGAAAATATTTTATCACAAACTCTACATGCAATTAAATTATTGTAAGCCACCATTATGATAATTGCTTAATTAATAAGACTAATGAAAGAGAAAACTATGTTGAAAAGAATAACAATTGTGGATGTATTTATGTATGCAAGGGACGGAGAATGCTATGTGTGTAATTAATAAAATTAAGTTGTTCTTATCTGGTGATTCTTGGGAATAAATAAGACAGACTATAATGTAGACTAAACCTTGTCGTTATTATATTTTTTGAAAACTAGTAAGTATTATAGTAGAGGTTTTAGGACAAACGGAAAACATATGAACTGATAAATTTTTATTATCATTTAAAGAGGAAAATAGAAGTAAATGTTGGTATATCTGTTAGACAAATAAATTAAAATGCAAATGTATTCAATTAATCATAGATTATTATTTATTTCCTGGATAATAATTAATTGAATAATTTGGACTAAAAAATGCAATGGCCTATCTCATCATTTATGATCGCCATAGCACAATAACACTTCAAAACATCCCAAGTAAAATCAGGTTTGTAATACCCAATGGGTCGTTTGGTGTGATAGATAAGGGAAATTAATGCTAGTATAATTTTCTATTGGCCTTTAATTTTTTGTTTAGTTGGACAGGTTCAGACAACTTATCCCAGGATGAACAATATAATTAATCCTGAGAATAAGTTAGTTATTCCTTCTAGGAGATGAAATAATAATCTCAACATAACTTATCCTAGGATAAAGTAAGTAAAATAACAAAATTGACCTCCTTAAACTCACTTTTATACACCATTTTACATTTATGTATATTAACGTATTTTAAAATAATATTTATAATAATACTCACAACCTTGATTAATCATTTTTAATATATTTTTTAATTAAAAAATTATATTTTATAAGTACAATTTTTATTTGTGAATATATAATTATAAGTTGAATTTATTTGTCTAATACTTATGTTTATTTATATTTCGATTTCCCTTAAAATGTTCACTTCACTACTGAATTATATATTTTAAATTAAATAGTTTATTACTCACTTAAAAATTATACTTTATATATCAATTAAAATGTATATTATTTTAATAATTTTTTTTACTTTTAGTAAAATCAAAATGAAAGTTATATTTTTAATCTAAATAAGATGGAAGTTTATCTTTAAGCTAAATAAGATGGAATTTTATTTTAAGCTAAATAAGATAAAAAATTTTATTTTTAAAGTTAAATAAGATGAAAAATTTATTTAAAACTAAATACGATGAAAGTTTTATCTTTTAAGTTAAATAATATGAAAGTAACACATGACACAATCATAAAAATGTATAGATATATGTTAAATAAGATGAAATTTTATTTTTAAAAATAAATAATTAAAGCTTGCTAAGAATCTTTTTTTAGAAAAAACTAAATAAAGTGAAAGGTACTTAAGTAAACAAATATCTTATTCTTAGAAATTGTACTATGAATTGTATTTTGAATATGCTAAACCAAATAAACAATAAAAACTACTCCTAGCATAACTAATCCTAACATAATTTATCCTATCATAACTAATCTCATCATAACTTGTATTCAAACCAAACGACTCGTATAAGTTGAAATGTAAGGATAAGGAAGAAAGTATAAAAATGTACACTGGTGCAGGATTTATGAGAAGTATCTACGACTCATAGAACCCATTATGGGTCTAGCACCTGGACATGGAAAAAGTTTTTAAAAAATAACTTGATCCATCATCAAGGACTACAGATCCTAAAAGTGAGTATAGTTCGTAGAAGGTAGTCGTACAAAGGACCTGGAAGTTGGACAAAATTAGGGCCTTAATACTTTTTGTATGACCTAATAGGACAAGTCATAATTCTAATTACAGGCCATAGAAAGGGGCACATATAAGGCCAAACACACTTAAAATTTTGGAATAACTTTTTGACAGTCTATGAGGAGGATCCGATGATTTGTATAAAAAAAAGTACATGTGATAAATACGATCATAGAGAGGGTCCTGGAGTATGAAAATTGGCTAAGTATGAAGAATTTCCATGAAAGGAATTTATGGGTCGTTAAAAGAATTACGGGTCGTGATTTTAGTTTGTAGTTTTGGTCCAATTTTTATGCATGGTTGCAATAATTTTTCTATGGACCAAGAAGTCGGGTTCATAGATGGGTCTAGGAGTTATAAATTAGTCCTATCGTTTGAGATCCTGAGTCAAGGAATTTGACTTAATTAATTTCCACAAACCCATTTATATGGGCCTATATGGGCTAAGACTTGTAGTTTCAGTCGTAGTCCTTGGCAGGTAAAATTTAAGGTTTGATAAGGATAATTGTCATATTGATTAAATGACCATGGTTTTTATGATATACTACATTAGGGATAATTACTTAATAATTTCAAGTTTATGATATGTTTCATTGGTTTATGATTTTTATTCTGTTGGGATTTGACTTAGCACTGAGAAGGTTTGAGGTGGGGTTTCGTCCAAAAGTCGAAGGTTTAATTTTCAAAGAAATCCTAATAGCAACCTCTTTCTCCAAACTATGTGTAAAAGTTCTCACAAAGACTATTTTTGTAATACCCAGTAAAATTACCAAAATACCCCTAAAGGAGAGACATGCGCATAACATGTCTTTCCATGCTCTGGTGGAAAATTCGAGGCCGGATTGGCGATTAACATGAATATTAAGTGGGGGAGTAGTCTCGGTTAATTTTTAGAGCAATCAGATCAAAAGATAATTTTTCAATGCGAAAACGAATTCAAGAATAAGTGCACGATAGGTGTGCGACGCACAGCAGCCGCAGACCAACACTCAGATTTTGTTCGAAAACTTTCAATGGAATTATAAAACTTGTTCAGAGAATTTTCAGCGTAAATTCACTCCGGGACACCCAGTCCGCATTGCGGACCCCTATGCCCGGGGTGAACATTTTTTCAATTTTTCGTGATGGGCATTCCAGATCTTTCCTAACCCCTCTTAAACTCAAAATACGATCAAAATGAGTCGTTTTGAGTATAAAAAGGGCTTTTAACTCATTCTTCAGCCTTTCTAAGTTCTTGAAAAAAACTAGGGTTGAAGAGAAAAGAGGGGGAGCAAGGAATTGAGGAGTTTAAGGAATGTTCTTTGAGGTTTATTGTCCGGAAGCTTCACGCTAGGTATGTAAACCTAAACTAAACATGGGATTATTCTCACATGTTCCTCATTGATGGTAGTTGAGAGTCCATGAGTCCTTATACATGTTTCTTGAATTACTTTCTTGATTATTTCCTTGAAAATTATACCTATTACATGTATGTTCATATGTTGATGATCATTATAAACTTACTTTCTTGAATCAAGTACTTTTCATGAGATATTGTATAAACCCTATATGTTAATTTGTGAAAGCATGCATGAAAGAACCTAGGAATGGAGTCTAGAGCCTTAACTTGAGTATGTTGATTGAAATCTTGGTGTGAGTATGAGGTTGAGTTGATTGATCTTGATGATGCTATGAGTATTCATAATTAAGTTCTTAAGTTCTATCCAAATGATTTCTTCTAAATGATAATCTAGTCCTTGAGTTCTTAAATGAGAATTGAGTTAATTGAGATGAGTTAAAGTCCCCGAAAGCAATAAAGGACTTTAAAAGTTTGAGTTGATGAGATGATGAGTGGCTCTACGAGGCTAATCGAGATAATAGATTGAGATGAGGAGGAGTCTTATGAGCATTAAGTCTTGGGAGGAGTATCATGCACAGAAATGGGTAAGAGTGAATTCACTGGCACTCATTAACTACAAAGTGTAGGTGAGGATTAAACCATTACTTCAGATGGTCCCTTCTTGAGGTAAAGTCCTTAAAAGTAGTAGAGGACTTTAGAGGTTAGATCCTTTGTAAATCATAGGAGTTCCTTACCTGAAAAGTACGGAACGATTATAGCAACATCAGCGAGGTTGTTGCACAATCATTGACTCATAAGTGATTGTTGCCGGATAAGAGAAACTCCCAGAAAGTTACCACCTTGAGTACTCTAAGTCGAGTTGAGTTGAGTTCGTTCCATTGAGTTGAGTTGAGTTGAGTTAAGTTCCATTGAGTTGTTTTGAGTTGAGTTGATTGATGATGTTTAATTGGTTTAGGGGTCACTTGTCTACTCTTAATTTTTGCTTTAGACAGACCTTTGTCATTCTGATTGAGTATCTTCTTAATTGATGTTATTTCTATATTATTCTACATGTTTCTGTTTCATTCAACCATCTTACATACTCGTACATTCCACGTACTGACGTCTTCTTTGGACTACATCATTTTATGATGCAGAGGCAGGTACTAGAGATCGTCAACAGGCGTATCATTAAGGAAATGAGCATTTAGCTGAGTCGATGAGCCTCCTTTACTTTAGAGGATCATTGCTTTATTTTCATCTTGCTTATTTAGAGTTAGACTTGAGTTAGCTTTATTTTATTTTGAGGTATCCATGGGTCTGTTATTAGAACCAATTGATAGTGATAGAGGTGATACGCCCAAATTTACACTCCAAACGAAATAGTAAAGCGGTCGTTGATCAAATATAGAACTCAACCAAAGCTGAGATCGATCCCATAGGGAATGCGTGAGAATATATCTATTAGCACCGTTTTCATATATAATATCTATTTTCGAAACAAAAGTGCATAAAATAAATAGGGAGTTTTGGTATTTCGAACTAAGTTACTAAAATTAAGAAGTAGATGAGTGCAAGAACGACTAGATTTCAAATAAATATGCGAAGCTAGGATTGTGTTCCCCATGACATGTAATACGATAGCCGAATCTAGTGGTAAACTCGTTCATGATTATGTATATAAGATCTAACAAGTTATGTAACATCTAATTCACCTCTCGGTCCCTCTTAGATGCATATCATTCATCACCTTTCGGTCTCAGAATGCATACGTACTAACCCTCGTTGTTAATCCCGGAATACTCTCACCTTTCGGTCTCAAGTACTTAGACTAGGTAAAAAAAAACCCCGAATTTCCATTGTAGAACTCTTTTCCTAATCAAAACATCTCTTTTGGGCATGCAAAGAATAAAGGCTTACCCTAATGCATCAACTCAACAAGGAAGAAATTATAACGAAGAAGACTACGATATATATGCTAATCAATCCTGAGATTTACTCCATATTCACCTATCTTATTGATTTGTCATGGTTCCCACAACTCTAGTTGTGGGTTTAGCCTAGCATATTAAAGGAAGTCCGCAATGATACAAGGAATTCATAATAAATGACTTACTATCGAAGAATCAATGAATCCACAAGTTACAATCTTGAATTGGATAAGTAAAATCCCAAAATCTTGTGAAATCTCAGAGAAAATAATATTTTTCTATGTTTTTTAGCTGTAGCCATCCAAGACTCGTGAAAAAATAAAATAAAATAACTATTTATATATAAAGAAAGCCTAATCCAAATTAAAGTGGGAAAAATCCCGTCGGCATGGCAACAGGCCACTAAACGGCTCATGTGTTGTTGAATGGACTGTGTAATGGTCTGTTTGGTCATACTTGGCCTCCAAACCTTGCTTCCTTGCGTCACTCATCAATGGACAGGTCAACGGTCTGTGTAGTGATTGACAATTCGTTTCACGGCGCATCTGCCTTGCCTTTAACGTTTTTTGCTACATTCGTCCTCACGTCATCATGTCATGGACCGTGGTTGGTCACATGGCCCGTGACGTGCTCCGACTATCTCCACTTAGTCCATTTTTCTTACTTTTCGATGGTGATGTCATCATGTCACTTTGATGGTAGGTTGCACGACCTGTCTCGCCTCCCATAGTCTGTGTGACGTACCATGGGACTTGCCTTGGTTCTTTTTGCACTGTCACGCCATCCCACATGGCCAAGTGTGAGGATATGGAAGACCTCACGACTCGTGGTCAGTCACACGAGCCATAGAGGTCCACGTGGACCTTTACTTGGGCTTAATTCTTCTCTACTTGCCCAGGCCACTTCCGAGTACCCACACTTTTGGCCATTTTTGTTTATTTTACTCTTGTTTGTCCATTTATCCATGCCTCACTAATTTTTCTAAAAAATAACAAAAATGAAAATCATAATAACAAAATTGCTTGAGAACTTGCAAAAATTCTTTGTTTAAAGCACTAAAAGAGTTGTATTTCTACAACTCATCAACACCCCCAACTTAGAAGGATTGCTTGTCCTCAAACAACAACAACTTAACCAAACAACACAAAAACACAAGTGGTCATTCAGAATATGGATCGCCCCCATAATTTTGAATACATATGCCCCGCTAACAAGTTTAAGAATGTACTCACACCCCAAACGGACCCACAAAGATTAAGGCAAATATCATGTATGCATGGTCAGTCCACATATGATCAGGAATAAAGATACCCCAGTTGAGTTAGCAACCAATTAATGCAAAAGATACTGCCCTCTCCACAGAGAAGTCTCACACTCAATGTAAGCATGTTAAACAGAGACTGGAATGTAGTCACTCACTCTAAAAAATGACTTTCAGTGGACACACATGTATCGATCATGAACTTGCCCTTATTTTCACCACCTTAACTCTTGAATGGCCTTTTTAGGATCACATTAGGACTTTTTCGGCTTGTAACATAGTCTCGGGCTCGGGTGATGTATATTAAGGATAAAAGTGACTAAACAACCTCTCCTAGACACTTATTTTGACTCAGCCATTAGCTTTTTGGTCACCAACATTTCTTGCCCCTATTTTTCCAACTTTCTGTAGTACAGGAAGCGATTTCCGTGCTCATTTCCTCATTTTTATTCTTTTTTCGCTCATTGATTTGCTCATGGTCACAACCCATTTCTTTTTCTCCTTTTATCACTTCATTCTTTTCCACATTCATTTTTCTGTTCTCCCTACACTAGCCACCCTCAACTTAAGCCTTTAGCTTGGGTTAAGGTTCAGAATATCTTTCTAAGGGACCAAGGCCACTATAAGCCACCCTCAACTTCGGCTTTTGACCTAGGCAGAGGTTCACAATCTCCTTGGAGAGACCAAGGCCTAAACAGAGATCAACAAATAGATTGGGGAGGTGAATTTGGGTGATTACGAAGAAAAGGTTCATTTAGGCTCAACTTTTGGTTCAAAGGGACAATTTCATTTGGTTTGGCAATTTTTGGCTAAGTGACAATTCAAGGCCTAAGATCCCATCCTAATCCAATCATTCAATTATTTCAGTGGGACTGACCAAGCAAGTTCTATCTCACAAGTGCTCGACTGAATTATGCAATTATCTCACACACACATGGCACATTTTCTACACTAATTGGCACTAAGTCATATTGGCATGCCTCATTAATCAAAGTACTAACCACACACACACAATACTTCCCAACAATCATGCAAGTTAGTCAGGATGAGATGCAAAAACATATATACTCAGCATTGTCAACATGGGACATCACAAAGATCAACATAAGAGCTACCCTAGACTTCTATGAACACTTATATTTACACAAACATTACGAGCTAAACATGCCAGTTTTACTAGATAATACACTTGAGAGAAAAGAAACATGGCAAGAAAACTCTCAAGTGGCAAGATGCCCCACCCCTCCAAAAAGACAGTGTAGTGCCCTCACTACACTATAACACCAGTTGATGAATAGATAGGGGATAGAACATACCTGAGACGCCCTAAACACCAGCAGTGTCAGTGGGACCAAATTCGTGATTTCATCCCTAGTCATACTCTCGAACATGCTATGGAAGTATCCTTTCAACGTGCTGACTTGGCTCTGCAAAGTGGTGATTCAGCTCAGAAGGGTTTCGTTACATTGGTCTACCACCCACTGCGAATGGGACTGGATCACCTGCGGAATCCTGTCTACAATTTGGTCAACAATAGCGCGTGTC
Organism: Solanum clarkiae; assembly: GCA_011800125.2. Taxonomy (NCBI): domain Eukaryota; kingdom Viridiplantae; phylum Streptophyta; class Magnoliopsida; order Solanales; family Solanaceae; genus Solanum; species Solanum clarkiae. The sequence goes on from JAABOM020000012.1 coordinate 6,020,955, forward strand.
TACCGCTGGTCAACCACCAATCTAGCCAAAAACTCGTAGGCCACATATGCGTACCCTTGCTAAACTGGAGGAGTTGTACCACTACTCTAGAGCCGCTCAGAAGTCATGCCTGATAGTAGGGTGGTGGTGTCGTCCCAAATGGCAAGAGTTACTGTAGAGGTGTAAATAGGAAGTTTGTTGGCCTCCCTACTGAACGTGTTCTGCTCCTCATTAGAGGGTTTTGTACAACTTTAATCAGGACAATGTGGGCTACGCCCTTGGGAGCCATCTTTTTGTCCAAAAAATGAGTAGTAAGAACACCAACCTGTTTGCAAAGGGCATGAACTAGGCACGGGAAAGGCATGCCATCTCTCTCAGATAAAGCACGATCCCGCATCTCGAAAGCAATAATTCGGTCCACATTTACTCCGTATTTGGTCATCAGGCATGCTACTAGAGAGGCATGCAAAGGCTGGAGTATGTTATCATTTCCTGTGGGACGCAACCTGGCCCGCACCACCGACCACCAAACTTTAGCAGTAAATATCAACGACACTTTGGCGATAGGACACTTGGGGTCTGTAACCCAAGATGCCTCTGCTCCCTGAATAACTATTCGCTCTACGATCTATACCAATAACGTAGCCCTAGATGACGAATCAGACATATGCACCGCATCCATAATCTACATATGTCTATCCATGAATTGGGCATCTGGAGGAGCTTGGTAATCTGGCCCAAATAGGAACCGGTTGATAGTAGTTTCTAATATATTCACTCGTGGACCATGCACCATTACATGTGACCACTAGGACCTAGTAAGGGAGACCTGTCTCTTCACCTTTCTTAATTGGGTACCCTCCATCGAGTTCAGTAGACTAGCGGCATAGTTGGAATAGAACTCTTCTACAATGGCAGTCCCGTAGTACGCTGGTGGTTGCACCATCCAACAAAACTTATATGAGTTAAAAGTATCTCTGATTTACAGAACTCTGTCAAGTTGGTCAGTGATTACCCAAACCTCCGGAATGACCAGCCACTGTTTGGATCTCTCGAAACCTTTTATAAGTCCATTAGTGTGGATATTCTTACTGCCTGGGACTGTCCACCATCCCCTCAGAAAGACAATAAGTTCCCTGGCTATTACAGGGTCAATCTTTCGGGAGACTGTGAAATGAATGGCCTCATCATCACTATCCTAGAGTTCAACCTAGCTCATTTGCCTGCTCCTCAGTATCGTGGACCTCAACTTCCAGAGTTTTCCCCTGCTCGTCCTGGTCCGAAGTGTTCTCCTCCTGTTCCAGGGCATCTGCCTCCTCCTCAACTCCCGTGGAAGGAACCCCTCTTCAGATAGGGGAGCTTTGCGGCGTCCTGATGCACAGGCCCATGTAGTACGAGGAGAGTGAGGGAGACATTGCCTGTATAGTGAACTTCGGACATACTGGAGGAGTTATCACCTAAGCGACTCTCAGCCTAATTACTAGATGATACGGTTGGGGAGTTATGGAGGCGTGACATAGGCTTGTCCTTATGACTGCGTATGACTAAGCTGCGGCGTGGCCCCATAGTACCTGCAAGTGCCACACATGAATGGACATTATTAGAAATTATTGCACATGCAGGTTGACGGACTAAGGGGTACTCAGACCTCCCCTGTGCCATAAAGTGATAATAACCCTTAAGAATGCGTCACTCGGTCTATCATAGGGCCATTGCACTTAAAAATATATGTGGATTAAATATAAAAAAATAACGTAAGTAAACTAATACAGGTGGAACAGGGTCAATGGGACCCTACGCAGCCCGTGTAACGTGACACGATTGGTGAAAGGGCCTGTTAGAGGGCACTTGGACATGTGGCTGGTAGACAGCGTGGCAGGGGCTGTTACACGATATGTGAAACATGGAATGGTCCGTGTAAATGGCCGTTCGACCCCCTTTTGACCAAATTTCAACTTATAATGCTCTAACACACAATTTCATTCAACTTCACCCCACTCAATCATGATTCAATCAACACGATAGCCTATACAAGTCAATTTCCCCAAAAATTATGCTAAAAATCACCCAAAATCGTCACTTTCTTATGTAAGACCTTAAGAACTCAACAATGGTGGCTTTCACCACCACATGTACACCCAACACCAACAATGTAAATTATGATTCTTTAAATCAAGAAAGAACTAATCTTTGGGTAAGATCTACACATGCAAGAACTAAAATCAACATTATAAGATAGAGCATTTAGTTCTTACTTGATGAAAAGTAATGAAGAAGAAGACTTGCTTTGAAAAACTTGAGACCCACACTTAGATTAAGCTATGAATTGTATGATTAACTCACGAATCATCACAAATAAGATAGTAATTTGTTAGGGATTTAGGAGAGAAGGTGAGAAAAAGAGAGAGAAAGCCGTGAGAGTAGAGAGAGAATGGGAAACTTAAAGTGGGTTGTTAGGACCAAATAAGGGTATTTAAAAAACTTTGGTCACCTATTTGACCATTTCTCTCTCCTCCACACTGACAGCCACACGGCCCATTCTATATGGAATGGTTAGTTTAGACCGGCCGCTTCACTGCACTTGGAAAATGTTGGCACTTACCTGATTTGACGCTGGGTGATGGCATCTCTACAGTGTCTTAACAGCCCATGACAAGTGTCACGGTCCATTTTGTTGTCTGCCTATCGCCATTTGGTGTTGTTTTCTAGATGAACTCACCTGGCAATACATGCAGGTGCTTCACGATGGCTCGTCACACGAAGCATGTCATCTTGTATAGTCTATTTGGACCGTCTGTCCCACCACACTTGGAGCAAATAAGCACTAACCTGATTTGTCCTTCGTCGATGTCACCTCCACGAATGGCCTCATGGGTCGTAACATGCATCACAGTCCATTTGGTTGACCATTAACCCCCACTTCAAGCGATTTTTGATTTTCTAGGAGAAGTTTCCAAGCTCTCGTGCGTGAACACCTGACAGCTAATATAACGGCCCATTAAAGCTTTAACGGTTTGTGTACCCGAGCTGTGTGTCGTCACTTAGGGAGATTTCGATATGACTTAGCTGGGCAAGTGTGCCCGCTTCAGATGGACCAGTGAATGGTCCGTCTGCTGCCAGATGGCCCCTGTGGGCGCACGTGGGGATTAATTCAAGCAGATTCTTAGCTATTTCGCCCTTAAGTCATGTCCTCCCCCATAGATGTACTCACGAACTCCCAAATAGCACCTGTATTCACCTTGAAACACAAATCACAACCAAGAAATGAATGACATATAAATTAATTTTTTTAAAATAATAATTACAATGCATAGGTTGCCTCCCATAGATCGCTTGATTTAACGCTGCGGCAGGATATATCGTCTTCACTACTCAGACTTTGTCAAGGAGCAAGACCTCAATCACTGAGGCTTCTTCTGATGCACCCAAGTGTTGCTTCACTCTCTGCCTATTCACCTTGAGTTGATCCTCATTTTTTGCTGCTAGCTTAATTGCACCATGGGGAAATACCTGGCTAATCGTGTATGGACCAGACCATCTTGACTTGAGTTTACCTGGGAAGAGTCTTAACCTGGAGTTGTACAACAAGACCTCGTCACCGAAACCAAAGCTCCGATGGGCAATATGCATGTCATGCTAGATCTTCATCCTCTGTTTGTACAATTTTCCACTTGTATACGCATGGAGGCGAAACTCATCCAACTCATTGAGCTGGTCAAGTCTCAAGTCAGCAGTCTTTTCACAATTCATGTTGAGCTTCTTCAAAGCCCAAAGTGCCTTGTGTTCCAATTCCATGGGCAGATGTTAGGCTTTACCAAACACCAACTAATACATGTACATACCAATAGGTGTTTTCTAAGCTGTTCTGTAAGCCCAAAGTGCATCGTCTAGCTTCCTCGCCTAATTCGTTTGGGTAGCATTCACAGACTTGGTCAGGATTTCCTTGATCTCTCTGCTCAACACTTCAACCTATCCACTAGTCTGTGGGTGATAAGGTGTGGCAACCTTGTGTTGTCGTACTCTATATTTTGCTAGCACTGCATGAAAAACCTTATTATAGAAGTGAGAACCCCTATCATTATTGATAGTTCTGAGTGTCACAAATCTAGAAAAAGATGTTCCGCCTCATAAATTGGACAACACTCTTGCTCTCATTATTTGGGAATGCAACTTCCTTCACCTGTTTGGAGACATAGTCCACTGCCACCAAGATGTACTTTATTCTATATGAACTCACAAATGGTCCCATGAAGTCGACATCCCGTACAAAAGTTAATAGTATACCACGATGCAGGTTCGATTTCCGTTACCCGCTCACCCTAGACGTCAAAAATCTCTACCTCAAGAATCGGGGTCATGGGCAGCTCTTGGCGCTTCGAGATGTTGCCATGTTACTGGCACTAGTCATACCCAAGCACTAAGTTGTGGGCATATTTATAAATGGTGGGCCAGTAGTACCCACATTGGAGAATCTTCTTCGACGTTATGGCCCTACCATAATGACCCGTCCACTGAGGATGAGTGATAGGCCTCCATGATACTCAACATCTTCGCTTTTGGAGTGCACTGCCTGATAACCCCATCAGCACATTTTCTGAACAAGTACGGGTCATTCCAGAAGTACCTTTACACATCAGAAGAAACTTTTTCTCTGGTAACGGTTAAGGCCCTCTGGCATAATATCACTCACCAGAAAGTTAGCAAAATCAGCATACCAAAGAATGATGTCAACAAAAGTTGCCAATACCTGCTCATCGGGAAAGGAATCATCGATGTTTAACCAATCCTTCAGTCTTGACTCATCCTTCAATCTGGACAAGTGGTTTGCTACTTGGTTCGGATCTTTTTTTGTCTAGAACCTCACAGTCAAACTCTTGCAGCAGCAGAACTCATCTGATCAGCCTTGGCTTATCGTCTTTCTTTTCCATGAGATACCTCAAGGCTATATGGTCGGTGTGCACTATTGATTTGGTGCCTAATAAATGCACCCAAAACCTGTCAAACGTATATTCCATGGCCAACAATTCCTGCTCAGTCACTGTATAATTCTTTTGAGCATCATTGAGAGTCTTGTTGGCATAGTAGATGGGGTGGAAAATCTTGTTGTGCTTCTGTATGAGTACAACACCCACAATAATTCTGCTTGCATCGCACATCACCTCAAATGGAGCAGTCCAGTCAGGTGCAACACTACAGGAGCAGAAAGCAGCTTTTGCTTCAGGATCTCAAAGGCCTGTCTGTAGCTATGATCAAAATGGAACTTTGCATCCTTCTCCAATAACTTGCACAAAGGATGTGCGATCTTAGAGAAGTCTTTTATAAAGCGGCGATAGAAACTTTTATGCCCAATGAAACTTCGGACCCCATTCACAGATATGGGAGGCGAATGTTTCTCAATCACCTCGATCTTTAGCTTATCCACTTCTATGCCCTTCTTAGAAATCTTATGGCCAACAACTATCCCTTTTTTGACCATGAAGTGGCATTTCTTCCAACTTAGCAACAAGTTAGCCTCCTCACAATGCTATAGTACCCTGCTAAGATTCAATAGACATGTATCGAAGGAGTCACCCACTACATAGAAGTCATCCATAAATACCTCGAGGGTGTCTTCAACCATGTCGGAGAAGATCGGCATCATACAGCGCTGGAAGGTGGCTGGGGCATTGTATAGCCCGAAGGGCATCCTTTTGAAAGTAAAAGTCCCATACAGGCAGGTGAAAGTAGTCTTCTCCTAATTTTTTGAAGCTATGGATATCTAATTGTTGCCCGACAACCCGTCCAAGAAGTCGTACCACCCTCTACCTGACAACCTATCTAATATCTTGTTCATGAAGGGCATGGGGAAGTGGTCCTTCAAGGTCCACTTATTCAGCTTCTGGTAGTCCATGCTCACTCGCCATCTAATCACCGGTCTCAAAGGGACCAACTCATTTTTGTCATTGGCTATCACTGTCATGCCCCCTTTCTTCGGGACACACTGCAGTGGACTGACCCACTTGCTGTCAGAAATGGGGTGTATCACCCCAGTATCCAACAACTTGGTGATCTCCTTTTTACCACCTCTTGCATATGTGGGTTTATCCTGTGCTGATGCTCAATATTGGGCACACAGTTATCCTCCAATTTTATCTTACGTGTGCATGTTCCTAGAGGAATCCCTATGATATCTAGAATGGTCCAACTAATAGTGCGTTTGAACTTTTGGAGGACCCCCAGCAATGCCTCCACCTGGTTTTCATGAAGATCTGCAGCTACAATCACAGGAAGAGTGTTGTCAGTGCCCAAAAGTATATACCTGAGGTGTTAGGGCAGCTTCTTGAGATCCACAGCTGGAGGCTCCTCGATGGATGGTTTAGCGGGTGGTGTAAACCTGTTCTACAGATCTAAGTCCAACTTTCTAGGGACAAATAGCCTAGTTCCCCTACCTTGCAATGCATTCACGGTGGCTGCATACCCACTAATACCATCATCTGGGAAGTTCATCAACACCGCTGCTAGCATGTCCATGCTTATTGTTTCCTCTAGTGGGATCTCAGAGAGGCAATCATCTTCAACATCTAGGATTGACATCGCCAGCACCTCTTTAGCTCTCGTCATTTTAGCACACTCTCTGAACTTAACCTCTTCGGTGTTAAGTCTGAATATAAGCTCTCCTCGTTCTACGTCTACCAATGCCCTGCCAGTAGCCAAAAATAGTCTCCCAAGGATGATGGGAACCTAAAAATCCACCTAGCAGTTCAGAATAACAAAGTCCGCAAGCATGATGAATCGGCCCACATGAACCAGCATATCACTTAGAATCCCCATGGGCCACTTTATCGATCTATCTGCCATGACTATCCGCATTGTAGCGGGTGCGGGGGCTCCTAAGCCCAGTTGCTTGTAAACTGCCAGCAACATCAAGTTAATGCTACCACCCAAATCACAGAGAGCTCTTATGAAATCAAATGCTCCAATGGTACCGAGATAGTGAAAGCTCCCAGATCTTCCTTCTTTTCTACAAGGAATCTTGTGGCAATGACACTATTTTTTGATGGAGATTGTTTGTCGGCTCAATCGTGGTTGTCCTCTTCTTAGTCACTAAGTCTTTCATGAACTTAGCATATCCCGGCATCTGTTCAAGTGCCTCCACTAGAGGGATGTTCATTTAAATCTTTTTTAGCATGGACAAGAACTTTTGAAACTTGCCATCTTCAACTTTCTTTTGCAATCTCTGTGGGAATGGTGGTGGTCACTTAGGAAAGGCTGGCAGAGGTTGGGTCACTACTGGTGTCACCTCAGGTTCTTCAGCAACCTCAGGCTCTATTGGTATCATCTCAGCTTCTTCAGTCAACTCATGGACATGCACCTCCACAGGCCAGTCATCTTGCCTTTAGCTTCATCTAGACCGGAATTACTGCGTATAACAGGGTCAGAGAGTACTTTACCGCTCCTCGTGGTTACTGCCATGTAATGATCATTATTTTTCGGGTTCTGAATAGTGTCACTCGGCAGTGACCCAACTTTTCTCTAGTTTATGGTTGCTGGCAATTGCCCCATCTACTGCTCTAGTTGCTTGATTGAGGTGGAATGCGAGTCGACCAACTGTTAAACATTGGACATCTCCCCTTTTATATCTCGCATCCTTACCTCATTGGACTCAACTTTGTCAAGCATCTTTGCCATCATCTTTTCTAATTTTGAGGTTCCACCACCATCACTCTCACGCTCACGATTTCTATAGTCATCTTTGTTCTGCCAGTTTTTTTGATAGTTCTTATCATGACCATACTTCCGACCTTGGTTACCAGCATTGAACGGCCGGTAACCCCCCTGGTTGCCTAAGAAGTTCACCTCCTCATTATAATTATACCCTTGATCATCGTACTTAGGCATTGAGTGTACAACTTTTACCTTTTTTGCACCTCCATCTAAGAACCGCTTTCCAAGCAATTCCAATTGGGTCTTCAAGTGTGCCATGTCTTGATCTTGTTCATCTTCCTTTTGTCGCTGTTCCACAGTCATCTCAAAGATGAGCCCCGAACTGTCTCCATCTCTAGTGTACCATGTCCTGTTGTTCTTGGCTACTTGATCTAAGATCACCACTATGTTTGGGAATGTCCTAGGCATGTATGATACCTCACAATTAGCATCAATGATCGGCTTTGTTACAAAATTGCATGACCTGTAGAAGACTGGCTTCAAGTGCTCAACTGTGAGAAGATGATCGAGGCACTTCTTAAACTTCTGCCTAAATCTCTCCCAAGTCTCATGTAATTCTTCATTCGGCAATTGCTTGTGAAACCCAATGTCCTCTATGATTTTCAGCTGTCTTGATGCAGGGAAGAACCTCTCTAAGAATGCCTCCTTTAACTCTCCCCAAGTGCATATGGAATCATGTGGAAGCTCATTCAGCCACTTAGTTGTGCACAAGAAAGAAAAATGAGAATAAATGCAACCTAATTACCTGCTGACTGACCCTAGGAATCTCAGACGATTGGCATATCGCTAGAAAGTTTAGGACATGATGATTTGCATCCTCAGTTGCTACTCCATTGAACAACCCTTTCAACTGTAGCATTTGCAGCATAGTACTAGTGATAGTGAACTTAACACCTACGGGTAGTGGAGGAAGTACAATTGCCCCAGTGGTCCTAGTACCCTCCTTATCATCATTCACTGCTTGGGGCGGCTGAGGCACTTAGGTATTACTCCAGGCAGCGACACCTGTCTAAGTGGTGCTACTAGTGGTACCTCATTGCCAGCATTGTCATCGTCACCCAAACTGTCGTTTCCTCTACCTGCAGAGTTCACATCCAATTCTTTTCGTCTAGCTGCTTCGCATTCTTAGGCATTTATCTACGGATTGATTTTGTAAGCTCAGGGTCATAGAGAACAAGTGCTTCACCCTTGCTTTGGGTGTTTAGCCTGCAATGCTGACTCCCTACCAAGAAATAAAAATAGGAAACAAAAGTAAAATTAGGGACTAGTATTACAAACTGAAAATAGAAACTAATACACTATTATTTCGCCGTATTTCCCGGCAATGACGCCAAAATTTTCTACACTAAATTTATACTCAAAACAGAATAGTAAAGAAGTCATTGATCAAATATAGAACTCAACCAAATTTAAGGTTGATCACACAGGGAATGCATGAGAATATATCTATTAGCACCATTTTTAGATGTAATATCTATTCCCAAAACAAAACAGAATAAAGTAAATAGGGGGTTTTGATTTTCGAACTAAGTTACAAAAATTAAGCAGTAAATGAGTATAAGAATGACTAGATTTGAAACAATTTATGCAAAGCTAGGATTGTGTTCCCTATGACATCTAACGTGATAGCCGAATCTAGTGGTAAACTCGTTCATGATTACGTATATAAGATCTAACAAGTTATGTAACATCTGATTCACCTCTCGGTCCCTCTTAGATGCATATCATTCATCACCTTTCGGTCTCAGAACGTATACGTACTAACCCTTGTTAATACCGGAATACTCTTACCTTTCAGTCTCAAGTACTTAGACTAGGTTAAGAACCTGGAATTTCCGTTATAGAACTCTTTTCCTAATCAAAACATCCCTTTCAGGTATGCAAAGAATAAAGGATTACCCCAATGCATCAACTCATCAAGGAAGAAATTATAATAAAGATGACTATGATATAGACGCTAATCAATCCCAAGATTTACCCCATATTCGCCTATCTTATTGATTTGTCATGGTTCGCACAACCTTGGTTGTGGATTTAGCCTAGCATATTCAAGGAAAAGAAATCACAATGACACAAGAAATTCATAATAAATGACTACTATTGAATAATCAATGAATCCACGAGTTACAATCTTGATTTGGATAAGCAAAATCCCAAAATCTTGTGAAATCTCCAAGAAAATAATATTTTATAGTGCTTTTAAGCTCTAGCCGTCCAAGATTTGTCCAAAAATGAAATAAAATGACTATTTATATATAAAGAAAATCTAATCCGAATTAAAGTGGGAAAAATCCCGTCAACGTGGCAACGGGCCACTAAACGGCTCGTGTGTTGTTGAATGGACTATGTAACGATCCGTTTGGTCATACTTGGCAACCAAAACTTGCTTCCCTACGTAACTCGTCAACGGACTGGTCAACGGTCCGTGTAGTGATGCCTTGCCTTCAACTTTTTTCGCTCTGTTCATCCTCACGCCCTCATGTCACGGACCGTGGTCGGTCACACGGCCCATGAAGTGCTCCGTCCATCTCCACTTGGTGCATTTTTCTTGCTTTTTGATGGTGATGTCTTCACATCACTTTGATGGTAGGTTGCACGACCCGTATTGCATCCAACGGTCCGTGTGACGTACTGTGGGACCTGTCTTAGTTCTTTTTGCACTACCATGTCATCCCATATGACCAAGTGTGAGGCCACGAAGGACCTCACGACTCGTGGTCAGTTACACGAGCCATGGAGGTCCACGTGAATCTTCACTTGTCCTTAAGTCTTCTCTAGTTGCCCGGGCCACTTCCGAGTACCCACACTTTCGCCATTTTTGTTCATTTTACTCTTGTTTGTCCCTTTATCCATGCCTCACTATTTTTTCTGAAAAACAACAAAAAACAAAAATCATAATAACAAAATTGCTTGATAACGCGCAAAAATTCTTTGTTTAAAGCGTTAAAAGAGTCATATTTCCATGAATCATCAAGAGGCTTCATAGAATAGAGTTGAGTTTTGATATTAAGACCTATCAAGCTAGTTTCTCTTCTGCTAGCCATTTTATCTATATTATATGAAATTAGATTGCCCATTGATATCTTTAGACTTCTGCTGATTGATAGAGTTTATTGAATGAATACAGGACTAGCAATAGCCTCCGAGGGCCGGCCACGTCTAGGGTATCCTCCTGGAACGTGACAAACTTAGTATGAGAATAAGGTTCAAGTGTCCTAAGGAGTCTACGAAGCCGCCCAGTAGAGTCCTTATTATTGGTGTGAAGAGCTCCATATCCATAATAAAGAGGTTATAGGACATTAGGAATTGTCTAACTTCTTTCATATTCTAAATCATGAGATAGAGTTACACTCTATGAAAATCTCTCTTCTAACTCATACATTATGCATTTACAAAAGTGTGATCATATTTCCAAGAGGAGCTGATAAAGTAAAAAGGGAGTCCAGCTCGAGAGAATGTAGACCAACCCGAGCCCCAGAATCAGGATGAACCCATAGACCCAGCCACCCCTGTCGTGCAGCCACCACAAGCTGACATCAGCAATGCTGAGCTTTGCCAAGCTATCCAGACTTTGGCCCAGGTTGTGATAGCACTCGTTTCTTAAGGAAAATGCAGACAGAGTGTTCTAAATACATCCGAAGTTCATGAGTCCTTGAGGATGAACCTATCTGAATTTAAGAGGTCTGAGAGGAATAGGAACCAGAGTCACTTTCAAGCAGAGCCTCATAAATTTAGGGCTTATGAATCTAAATCATAGGCTAGTGTGGCTCAAGGTCCCCGAGGTAAGCCATCTTGTGGCAAGTGTGGCAAACTTCACTTAGGAAAATATCGCGAATTGATGGATGTATGGATTTTTAAGTGTGGCCAAGTGGGTCATGTCAGAGAGAATGTCCTAAGTAGGTCAAAAAGTCTCAAGTTTCTACCCCGGCATCACCAGTGAGAAGATCGAGAAGATTATCTAGATGTCTCCCCATAAGTTGTGACAAGTATGATTCGAGTCTTTACTTACTTTTGATGTTATCTATGAGAGCGAAACTTATGTCTCTAAAGAGTTTGATGTTACCACCTAAGAGTAAGACGTAAGGTCTTATAATACCCTTAGTAGAGATGTCATTCCAGAGCTAGAATAATAACGATCTAAAGGAAAGGACGATATAGTGAGAGTGATAATTGATTAAGGCTTATAACTTGAGTTATTATCTATTAGCCAAGTGATCAGGTGATGAGTCGATTTCGATAAGCTCGATGACAGAGTGATGAGTACCCTATGATTGTCATGATGAGGTATAAAGAGAATTAGTATCAAAATGTGTTAGAGCATGCTCAAAACTAGAAACAGATCTATGTTGATGTATTTTGATATTCTATTATGATGATGATGTATAGATGTAGAATAGGGGAAAACAGAGTACTTTTGAAGTGATAGATTGAAACTAGGCTGATGATTCTAGGAGAGAGCCCTGTGAAATTCATAGGGTCACAAGCTTAGCTAGATAAGGAGGTATAGTGAATGTGAGAGTGGTACATGAGTTGTAAGGAAGGGATATGCTAAATGAATACTTGCTATGAGATTATAGTGGGCTTATGCTCTAAAATTTACCTAGTAATTATAAGTTGGTGTGATATTGGAGAGGTGTATGATAAATGCACATGTTAGTACTAGACTCTGAGCTTGAATTTTAAGGAGTAATGGTAAAGAGGAGATAGCATCATGAGAGTGATAGTCTTAGTTGGAGATTCGCTCTAAGAGGTTGCCATAGTGTGTGTTTGAGAGGAAGACACTGATTTGTAAGGAAAAGTGATGCTACAGGCAGAGTACAAGTGCCCCTTAGGTAAAACAAGTGAAACGAGGATAGCTAAATAATTAAGAAGAAGATTGATATATGTATCCATAATTGTGTTAAGATGTGTGAAACTCTAAGTTATGATTGCTATAAGAATCTAGATAAAATATTTGAGTTGTCAATGTAAAGTAGGTTGCTGTAAGCATTCTTTGTCATCACAAGTATCTAAGTCGATTAGGGCTTATGGACAGATGATGATGATTTTTCCATGATAGTCTAAGTCTTATACAAATGAGTTTATGGGGCCCAGAAGTTGGGAGTCTGCAGGAAAAAAGAGGAGGTTAGATTGTAAAAGTTGTGGGAAGTAGTTATGTATGCCATTAAGAGCAGCAGATATAGAAAGATTTCCATAGAAACAGGAGGAAGCTAAGAGTGGTATCTTTGAAGAGAGTCTTAGTGGCTATTTTATATATGTGACTATAGTATAACAGAATAGTTTAAGATGCATATTCTTGTGGATAGTGATTCTTTGACCATGTGGAGGTATATGCTTATAGCCTAGTAGAGAAAATTGATTAAGAATTTTAGAGAGAGGACCCTGAGAGTTAAGGGGGAGATAATGACGTGAGAAATCAAGGTAGGTCTTGAGTTTTCGATGGTGATAGGTTGATTAAGATAAGGCGTCAATTTTTTGCCATTTTATATATTCTTTATACTTCAGTTGAGATGATACTCTATTCTCGTTTGGTATACGACTATCATGCCCATAGCCTAGTCCCATATACCACTTGTTGCTTGTCATTCATGTTTAGTTATAAGGATTAAAAGTGATGAATTCATTCATTAATTTTGATCTTACCCCATGGATCTAAGAGTTCCCAATCCTATGCTGAGTGAGATATGGCCTGAGTTTTACACTATGTGTAGTTCTGTGAACCTAGAATGAGTCTCGATAGACGAGGTAGATTGTACTTCATTACGAATATTCTCAAATAAGATTTCTTGATTGAATTGTGCTAATGATCTTTGTCCAATTCCTTTGAGTGATCTGACTTTCCAGTCTTGCTAGAAGTGTTGATGATAGTAGAGGAGTGACGGTTGATGAGAGAGAGTGAGAGTTCTTCATTCTGATGTCATCGTACGCATGCTCTGACCTTCGGTATGTTACGCCATTGTTGATGGTAGGGTGTAGAGTATCAATTTTTAAATGTACAATGGTGCTTATTTTGTATGAGGAGTAGTAGTCGGGGTTTTACCAAAGGGGGAGATGACGAGTTCCTCTAGGTCCAAATAGTGATGCTGATAGTAGTAGACAGAAAATGAGGGTAGATGAGGAGGAGTCAAATGTATCTTTATTGTGACATTGTTGTTGTACTTATGTCATGTAGGGATAGAGATATGGAGGAGAGTAAATATGAGATATTATGATGTGCAATAGATAGGTAAAAGTATGTTGCTATGTCTTTGATTAGGAGCTTATTGAATGGTGGAGGTAGAAGTACTAAGTAGGCTTGTAAACCCTTAGATATAGTTGAAGTGGTTACAGTAATAGGCTTGAATGTGTGGTTGTTATTATGTGGAGTATAGATGATGGACTATTAAAGACTTCATAATAAGGGTTTTGAGTAAGGATAATGAAGTAGTGAAGAGGACTAGTGATCTTTTAATGAAAGCCCCTGTGAAAGTATAAAGATAAGTATTGAGGATTAGCTTTACATGAATATGATCATCTTAGGGATGCACCTTGAGGCTCAGAAGTAGGCTCAAATAGAATAAAAACATGTGGATAGGTAGGAAGCTGAGCTTGAGAGTGTATGCAGTGTCTTGTATGTCACGATGGTCCTCTTTCTCGATTAGAGTTGATGACTTTCTTCTTGAGTTTGAACAACTGACTGAAGAAATGTTTAAACGATTTGAATTGATTGAGTTTCAACCTTTCATTCGTGCCTGATGGTGAGGATGTCTAAGATAATATTTGTACTCTTAATCTGAACCAAATTGTCTATTTTAGTTGATGTAACTATTCCTGAGTCTGATTAAAGTTCGTTGAGATTGATGAGGAGTCGAGAGTTTGATTGATTGAGTGAGTATTGAGATGAGTCTTGAGTATACTCGTGCCTTGATGTTCAGCTTTACTCATCATTCGAGAATGGTTGATTCCAAGGGGAGATGATGTAACACCCGATAAAATTATCAAAATACCCTTAGAAGAGAGATATGTGCATAACACGTCTTCCATGCTCTGATGATAAATCCGAGGCCAAATTGGCAATCAGCATGGAAATTTGGATGGGAATATGGTTTCAATTGATTTTTAGAGCAACCGGATCAAAAGATAATTTTTCGATACAAAAATAAGTTTCAGAATAAGTGTGTGATACGCAGCTGCTGCGGACTAACAATTAGATTTTGTCAAAAGATTTCATACGGGATTAGAAAACTCATTTGGAGAATTTTTGGCTAAAATCCACTCTGGGACACCCACTTCGCATTGCGGACCCCTATGCCCTAGGAGAACATTTTTTCTACTTTTCATGAGAGGCATTCCAAACCTTTCCCAACTCCTCCTAAACTCAAAATACCATCAAAATAGGTTATTTTGGGTATAAAAAGGGGTTTGAACCCATTCTTAAGTTTTTCTAAGTTCTTAAAAAATCCTAAGACTGAAGAGAAGAGAGGGGAATGAGGAATTGAGGAGTTCCAGGAGAGTTCTTTGAGGTTGATTGTCCGAAAGCTTCGCACCAGGTATGTAAGCCTAAGCTAAAACATGAGACTGTTCTCCCATGTGCCCCATTGATGGTAATAGAGAAGTTGAGAGTCCATGAGTCTCCATACATGTTTCTTGAAATACTTTCTTGATTATTTCCTTGAAAATTATATCTATTACATGTATTTTTATATGTTGATGATCATCAAAAACTTACTTTCTTGAATCAAGTACTTTTCATGAGATATTGTATAAACCTTATATGTTAATTTGTGAAAGCATGCATAGAAGAACCTCAGGATGAAGTCTATAGTCTCAACTTGAGTATGTTGATTGAAATCTTGATGTGAGTATGAGGTTGAGTTGATTGAGCTTGATGATCCTATGAGTATTCATAATTAAGCTCTTGAGTTCTATTTAAATGATTTTTCTAATCATGATCTGATTCCTTGAATTCTTAAATAAGAATTGAGTTAATTGATATGAGTTAAAGTCCCTGAAAATAATAGAGGACTTTAGAATTTAAGTTAATGAGATAATGAGTGT
This sequence comes from Solanum clarkiae, assembly GCA_011800125.2. Classification (NCBI taxonomy): domain Eukaryota; kingdom Viridiplantae; phylum Streptophyta; class Magnoliopsida; order Solanales; family Solanaceae; genus Solanum; species Solanum clarkiae. The sequence goes on from JAABOM020000012.1 coordinate 6,036,675, forward strand.
CTCTATGAGGCTAATCGAGATAATTAATTGAGATGAGAAGGAGTCTTATAAGCATTTAGTCTTGGGAGGAGTATCGAGCACCAAAATGGGTAAGAGTGAGTCCCACTCGCACTCATTAACTATGTAACCAAATGTAGATGAGGATTAAACCATTACTTCAGATGGTCCCTTCTTGAGGTAAAGTCCTTGAGAGTAATAGAGGACTTTAGAGGTTAGATCCCTCGTGGATCATAGGCGTTCCTTACCTGACAAGTATGGAATGGTTGTGGCAACATCAGCGGAATTGTTGTACAATTACTAGCTCATAAGTGATTGTTGTCAAATAAGAGAAACTCCCAGAAAGCTACCACCTTGAGTACTCTGAGTCGAGTTGAGTTGAGTTCCATTGAGTTAAGTTGAGCTGAATTCCATTAAGTTGAGTTGAGTTGAGTTAATTGATGAGGTTTGATTGGTTTAGGGGTCACTTGTCTACTCTTAGTTCTTGCTTTAGATAGACATTTGACATTCTGATTGAGCATCTTCTGAGTAGACGTTATTTCTATATTATTATGCCTGTTTCTGTTTCATTTAGCCATCTGACATACTTTTACACTCCATATATTGACGTTCCCTTTGGACTGTATTATTTTATAATGCAGAGGCAGGTACTCAAAATCGTCAACAGGCGCATCGCTAAGGATCTGAGCATTCAGCTGAGTTGGTAAGCCTCCTTTACTTCGGAGGATCATTGCTTTATTTTCATCTTGCTTATTTAGAGTTAGACTTGAGTTAGCTTTATTTTATTTTGAGTTAGCCATGGGTCTGTCATTTGTACCAATTGATAGTGCTAGAGGCTTCATAGATTAGAGTTGAGTTTTGATGTTGATACCTATTAAGCTAGTTTCTCTTCTACTAACCAATTTATTTATATTATATGAGACTAAATTGACCATTGATATATTTAGACTTACACTGATTGATAGAGTTTATTGAATGAATGAAATATGATGAGGCCAAGTGGTTCGTTTGGGAACTAGCAACAGTCTTTGAGTGTCGGCCACAACTACAGTACTCTCTCGGGGCATGACAAGATTGGCGAAGTAGCCTCTCTCTTCTCGATGTTAGAGTTACATAGGATTCCATGTTATAGATTTTTTATGAAAAATACATAATTTGGAACAATTATTGTGGCATGCCAGTTTGTTTAGGCATGAAAGAATTTGTAATCATGATAGGCTTAAACTGGGATAATACTCTTAGTGTTGTTGATTGTTAGATAAGTCATTAAAGAGTTCTAATTCTAAGATTGTTGAAAGGCGTGAGAAATTGCATGAGTTAACCGCAAAAAGTTTCAAAGAGAATAATTTACTTGTCTTTCTAAACTCTTAGAAGGTTGGGAAAAATTACAAGAAGTCAATGTGCTTACTTTAGTTCATGCATACAATAAAAGCACATTAGTTTAGACTGAGTAGATTGATCTTTGCACCCATCATAAGGTATTTTGTGCCTATTCATCTGGCCGTGACAGCTTCACACTCACTGTTGAATATCTATTGAAGGAATTGAACCTAACAGGGAAAGCAACCAATCTTTATGGCTTTCCTTGGGCTTTCATGGTAAAATTTGTTCTTTGTTCTTTGTTCAATATTTTTCATCCTTATTAATATTTGGTTCATTATTGTGATCTGTGATGATATTACTTTATATAGGCTTGGGCATTTGAAGCTATTCCCCAACTTCGATGTCTGCTTAAACATTTATCAAATGAAGAAACTTGTCCGAGAATTCTTAGATAGCTAAATACAAGGAAAAGTAATTCTGTTATAATTGATGATTTGCTTGATCCCCCGTCAAACTCGGTAAGACTTCTCATTCTGCAATTGTTATCAATAATTTTGATAGCTATTTATTTTTATGCATAGATTGTGTATCCATGAATAGCTCCTTCAACCATTGAGATGGAGATAAAATGTATTGCTGAATTTATTCCATTGGAAGAAGATAAGATAGATCCTAAGCTTGAAAAGGTTCAAAAGAACTTGTATGGAGCATCGGCTATTAAAGAGATTTATCTGGAGTTGAAGCAGAGTTTGATGCTAGTGTTGCGAATGATACTGCAACAACATTCAAAAATTATTTTTATATTGATGGTAATATTGGTGATGGTGATGTTGGTGATGTTGGTGAAGCTGTTGGTGTTTCTGGTGTTGGTGGCGGTGGTATTGTTGTTGATGGTATTGATGGTGCTATTGGTGGAGATTCTAGGGTTCTTACATGTGCTTGTAGATGTAAAAATATGTCCGAACAAATGGCCAAGTTGATTGTCAAGGTGGACACTATAGATGTACATGTCATGACACTGACGTCCAAAAAAGGAATCTCAGAACCTCACACTCTTAGATTTCTAAGGCAATATCAGGTGTCAAAAAAGGGCAGTCAACACTTCAAAGAGCTCCAATAGTAGGGTGGATTGTTGAAAATTATCCTGGGTTGTATCTTCTTGCTGGACAAAAATAACTTTTTCTTTTATGTTTTTTGAATGGTGGTTTTATGATGAATTTTATATTTCTTTTATGTCTTTTTGAATGTTGGTTTAATGCTGAACTTTTATGTTATTCTATATATTTTTAGTTAATTATATAATATGTTAGTGTTAAATTCTTGTTGTTCAGAATTGATATAACGATTGTTATAATTATTGAAATTAACTTTAGCAAGTGAATAGCCTCCGATAACTATTGTTGAAATTGCTTAAAAATATATTAGCAAGTAGTAGGTCTGATTTAGTAAATGTTATAATTACGAAAAAAAATATTAGCAAGTAGAATGTACAATTTAACAATTATTGTAATTGCTTAAAAAATATATTAGCAAGTAGTAGGTCTGATTTAACAATTGTTGTAGTTGCTAAAAGAAAATTTAGTAAGTAGAATGTGTAAATTAACAATTGTTGTAATTGCTGAAACTAATTTTAGCAAGTCAATATTCTCCGACAATAATTATTACAATTGTTTAAAAATATATTAGTAAGTAGTAGGTCTAATTTAACAATTGTTATAGTTGCTAAAAAAAATTAACAAGTAGAATATGTAAATTAACAATTGTTGTAATTGTTGAAACTAATTTTAGCAAGTGTTGCAGTTGCTAAAAAGAAATTGGTTACCCAGCAGCAATATAGAGCCTAAACAGTGATGAATCCCAACCAAATACCATATTTAAGTGTCAGAACAAGAAAAATCATACATGCATAAACTTGACAGACAAAGTAATGTGCCAAATGGCATATTTACAACAAAAATAGTCAGTACTAATATATTAATACAGCAGATATGGAAGCTTGAAGAATGTGGCTATGACATATTAAAAACATTTACAAAAAGAAGGCAATTGTTGAATTGGCAAGAGCTACTGCTATATAGAGCATTTTATCAAAAAAAAAAAAAAAGTCAAAGTGATGCGTTCTTGTACTAAAAATCAGGGGTACAATGTCTAATTTAACAATTATTGAAATTACTGAAAAAAAATTTCAACAAGTGAGTTATCTGAATTAATAATTATTGACGTTGCTGAAGAAAATTCTCAAGAAGTGGATTTTCTGATTTAACAATTGTTGAGGTTGCTGAAGAAATTCTCAGCAAGTGAGTTGTATAATTTAAAAATTGTTGAAGTTGGTGAAGAAAATTCTCAGCAAGTGAGTTGTCTGATTTAATAATTGTTGAAGTTGCTGAGGAAAATTCTCAACAAGTGAGTTGCTGAGTTAACAATTGTTGAAGTTGCTGAGAAAAATTCTTAGCAAGTGTGTTGATGATTTAACAATTGTTGAGGTTGTTGAGGAAAATTCTCAGCAAGTGAGTTGCCGATTTAACAATTGTTGAAGTTGTTGAGAAATGTTTTAGCAAATTATTGAAGAATTTGAATGTTAGTTATTATGTAAACCATTTTAAATGATAAATAAAGTAATTTTGATGTATTATGGTACTTAGAGTTGATTTTAATTGCGATTTTATATAGTTACATAGTAATTTGTTCACAACAGACAATAAATCGATCAGTTAAATGCGTAATCAACATTTATTGAGTAACTTGGATGTTGATTTTTATCTAAACCATTTAAATGATAAATAAAGTAATTTTGATGTATTATGGTACTTAGAGTTGATTTTGGTTGCGATTTTGTATAGTTACGTACTAATTTGTTCACAACAGACAATAAATCGATCAACTAAAGGCGTAATCAATATTTTTTGAGTAATTTGAATTTTGATTGTTATCTAGACCATGTTATATGATAAATAAAGTAATTTTGATGTATTATAGTACTTAGAGTTGATTTTGGTTGCGATTTTGTATAGTTACATAGTAATTTATTCACAACAGACAATAAATCAATTAACTAAACGCGTAATCAACATTGATTGAGTAATTTGAATGTTGATTGTTATTTTAAAATATTTTGAAACTTAAATTTATTTCAGTGGCGATTTTGTATAGTTAAGTAGTAATTTCTTCGTAACAGATAATGAATCGATCAATTAATCGCGTAATCAACATTAATTGATTAATTCAATATAAAATTATTATCTAAACCATATTAAATTATAAATAAAGTAATTTTAAAATATTATGACACTTAAAAATATATTTTGGTGGTGATTACGCAGTAATTTATTTGTAAGACACAATAAATCAATCAATTATCCGTGTAATTAAT